>BSBK01002142.1:2477500-2482500 GCA_027943335.1 Chamaecyparis obtusa | reverse complement strand
CCGATAGTAAATTATCAGTACTGCCACTATCAATAATCACATCACAACACTTACCCTCACACTTGCACCTGGCGCGAAATAGGCTCCTCCTTTGTTTAGGTTCATTTTCACCACTCAACAGGACTCTTCTGTTAATCAACATTTCTCCTCTTTCAGCATCTTCAGAATGTGATGATCTGGCATATTCATCTACATGTGCAACTTTGGCTTGGCCTTCGTTCCTCCTATCTGTCCCTCCTTGGCATTGAGGACATTCAAATGCCCTATGACCCTTCTTCTCCACAGTGAAAACATGTTCCACAGAAGCCTCCTCTTCCTAAACCTTGTCCTCTTCATCTTCCTCTCTGATCTCTATTATTCTGATCTTGGAAATGACTAAAATTATCTCCTCTCTGATTCTGACTGTTACTTGCCTCATCATGCTTTTTTGAAGCTTCATTTCGATCACCATATGACCATCCACTAGATCTTCCATCATGACCTCTTCCACTTTGTCTGCTCTCAAACTTCTTGTTCATCTTTTCCTCTACTTTTAGGGCAAACTAGTATGCCTATTCAATGTTGTTCATTCGAACCCGATTCAGCTCCTCCTAAATGCTCGACCTCAACCCATTAAGGTAACGGGAAACTTTCTCCTTGTCAGCTTCTGCATGGCCTGTTATGATGAGGATTCCATAGAACTCTCTGTATACTCCTGAATAGATCTTCCTGCTTGCTTCAAACTTTACATTTTCTTCAGTAGGTCAAGCTCATAATCAACAAGGATGAGCTATCACTTCAATTTATCCACCATCCACCCCCATCTTGTGATTTTATCCTTTCCTCTTTGATTTTGCTCCAACTGAATCTCTTGCCACGAGATCTTCACATGACCCTTTAGTCTGGCCTTCACAAACTTGACCCGATCAGGATCCTCGATATCTTCATACTCAAAATATTTTTCACATTCATTGATCCAGTCGATCAACTCTTCTGGGTTAAGATTTCCACAAAATGTTAGGACCTAAATCTTAGGTCTCTTCCTGATCTTTGAGATAGCTCAGAAAAGTCTTTCTTCCTCCTGGTTCACAACTTTGACTTCTCCTTCTTGATCTTCTTCTTCAGCTTCATCCTCGCTTTCATCTCTGACATTAAGATTCATTCCTCTACGAATCTCTTCTTACAATGCTCGCACTTGTCTTTGGAGTACCCTAACCTCAGGTGTCACAACACCAGCTCTTCTATGACATTCCCTTTGTGGAGGCATTTTCATGACTCTCGCTAAAACCCTAACCATGGTCCTGGTGCAAATTACTTCACAGTCGATGATCTATTTACATAGAAACCCTAACCCACAGTGGTGGTGCAAACTACCTCACAATTGGCAATCTGTTTACACACTCAGGAACTCCTGCTCTGATACAACAAACACATAATAGAAATAGAGAAACAACAACAATATGAAGAACAAAAAATTGGCTTCTTATGAAATATTTTTGGGTGATGCAAGATTGCTCTTACACCCAGGATGCTGCTGCATCAAACACCCGGGGTAATTTGAGAAGTGACCCTATCACGACTCAAGTGTGTAGAGGAAAACCAAGATGGTTAACCTCCTCCTTTGTTAGCCATGATGAATCTTCAATAGGTAATCCTTTCCATTTGACCAAATACTCTTCATATGTCACACTAGTAAATTTTTTCCTAAATTTCGACGAGAATTAGTCAAATTTTCTACAGCAATTGGTCGAATAGATGACTAAAACTGTGGTCGATCTTTTTTCATCGATTATTCTACAGGAAAACCAATTGTCAAAATTTTGACCTTAGTAGTAGTCGACTTATCGACCAACTCTTCGTCAAACTAATCGCATGACGCTGGCAAAATTGAGACCAACTTTGGCAAACTTGATGTCGAACTTGCGACGAAATACTTGACCACTATTCCACAAAATTGACATCGAATGCATAGCATTCTCATCAAAATTAATGTTATTTAAAGGTCAAAAAATTGACTAAAAATATTTTTTGGTTAAAAAAAAATGACAATGATTGAACAAAGCATTTTCATTGTACTGTATATTCACAGCCTCAAGAAAAATCAAACTGACTAAGAAAGCTTCGTTTACCTACAGATTTGTGTACTTATCTAAGTTTGATACGCAGATCTACGTATCAAACTCAGACAAGCACATAAATCTGTAAGTAAATGTTGATTAAATATTTTATTTTTAATAGTAGTTTAAAAGGCTATTTAAATGTTTTGACGGTTTGATAAGAACAAAATTGGTATTCAGATATAAATTATTGAGCTTCTCTTTGTTTCGATAATAGTTTAACATTCTCTACTTAACATGGCCAACCACATGAAGGTGGAAGCTCATCTGGCCCCTCCTAGGATCCTCTTATGACCCTTTACAACACTTTAAGACCTCTAAGATGTATTCTTAGGGATCGTAAAGGGTCATAAGGGGTCCTGGGTCACAACAGCTGAGAAACATAAATGTAGGCATCATGGTCACAATTTTTTAGAAACACAACATAATTGAGTGGTATACCTAGACGATGCAACGTAGCCACTACTTATGTAGTTCTAAGTTGACACTGCAGGATCCAAAAACCAAAGATAAGGAATCTATATATGGTTTTTGGATCCACAGTGTCAACTTAGAACTGCAAGAGTAGTGGTTGTGTTGCATTTTTTGGGTATAGCATTCAATTATGTTGTGTCTCCAAACAATTGGGACCATGATGCCTACATTTATGTTTCTTAGCTGTTGTGATACCTGCATTTATGTTTGGTAGCTATCATGTTTATTTGCATGTTCTTTGTGTTTGGCTTCTCTCCCTCGCATCAAAAATAAGATTTTTCCCACTCTGAATCGAGAATGCACGTGCAACACAAGCAAAATATGCACGAATAGCAGGTGGAGTTGAAAAAACACATCATGTTTACATTTTCACGATGGTCTATAACTTAAAATATGCAATTAAAGACCTCTATCAAAAATGCAACTCTGTTGTGTTTTTCAACTCCACCTAATATCCTATGTATATGAATTGAGATTGCATATTGAACTAGGTTTCTCTTTCTGCATTGCCTGAAACGAAGAGACTGTCACAGTTAACATCTAAATGGCGTGTCTCATCATCACAACTAATCCACCTTAAACAATTGAATATGTTTTCTTGTATTAAATATTCATTAATCAAAATTTGAATAGAAAATGTATACCTTGAGTACTACAATTCTCATTAGAATCGATGCCTCCATCATGCTCGGCTGGTGCAGTAATAATATCGGCAGGTTGCATTCCAATGTAAATAAAATAGATGTAGATTTAGATGATGATATCACAGAAATCCCTAATTCACAGTCTATCGTTTGTTCTTTGAAACACTAAATTAGGGATTTCTACGATATCCTCATCTGTATCTACAGCTATTGCCTCTGTTGTTGCAGGTGCTTTTCCCCTATTTGATATTTATCTTTAGGTGTCCACACTCGTTCTGTTGGTTGTTTCCAGCTTCTCTTTGAGCTTCTCTTTATTTCGAGAATAGTTTAACATTCTCTGAGAAACATAATTGTAGGCATCATGGTCACATTTTTTTGGAGACAATGTAATTGAGTGGTATACCCAGACGATGGAGAGCAACTTCTGCACCTCTGGATCTAAGTTGTTATCCATCCCGTAGTGTCAACTTGGAATCAGAGGTGCAGAAATTGCTCTCCGTCTAGGTATACAACTCAATTATGTTGTCTCCAAAAAAATGTGACCATGATGCCTACAATTATGTTTCGATAATAGTTTAATTAACATTCTCTACTTAACAGGGCCAACCACATAAAGGTGGAAGCTCATCTGGCCTCTCCTAGGAGCCTCTTATGACCTTTTACGACATTTTAAGACCTCTAAGATGTATTCTTAGAGGTCGTAAAAGGTCATAAAGGGTCATAAGGGGTCCTAGGACACAACAGCTGAGAAACATAAATGTAGGCATCATGGTCACAATGTTTTGGAAACACAACATAATTGAGTGGTTTACCCAGCCAATGCAATGCAACCACTACTCTTGTAGTTCTAAGTTGACACTATGGGATCCAAAAACCAAAGATAAGGAATCTATATATGGTTTTTGGATCCACAGTGTCAACTTAGAACTACAGGAGTAGTGGTTGTGTTGCATTTTTTGGGTATAGCATTCAATTATGTTGTGTCTCCAAACAATTGGGACCATGATGCCTACATTTATGTTTCTCAGCTGTTGTGATACCTACATTTATGTTTTGTAGCTGTCATGTTTATTTGCATGTTCTTTGTGTTTGGCTTCTCTCCCTTGCATCGAAAATAAAATTTTTCCCACTCTAAATCGAGAATGCGTGTGCAACACAAGCAGAATATGCATGGATAGCGGGTGGAGTTGAAAAAACACAACACGTTTACATTTTCACAATGGTCTATAACTTAAAATACGCAATTAAAGACCTTTATCAAAAATGCATCCCTGTTGTGTTTTTCAACTCCACCTGATATCCGTGCATATTCTGTGAGATTGCATATTGAACTAGGCTTCTCCTTCTGCATTGCCTAAAACCAAGAGACTGTCACAATTAACATCTAAATGGCACGTCTCATCATCACAACTAATCCACCTTAATCAATTGAATATGTTTGCTTGTATGAAATATTCATTAATCAAAATTTGAATAGAAAATGTATACCTTGAGTACTACAATTCACATTAGAATCTATGCCTCCATTTTGCTCGGCCAGTGCAGTATCAATATCGGTAGGCTACATTCCAATGTAAATAAAATAGATGTAGATTTAGATGATGATATCCTAGAAATCCCTAATTCACAATCTATCGTTTGTTCTCTGAAACACTAAATTAGGGATTTCTATGATATCCTCATCTGTATCTACAGCTATTGCCTCTGTTGTTGTAGGTGCTTTTCCCCTATTTGATATTTATCTTCAGGTGTCCACACTCATTCTATTGGTTGTTGCCAACTTCTC
>BSBK01002142.1:2160000-2472500 GCA_027943335.1 Chamaecyparis obtusa | reverse complement strand
CATGATCGCATGGCATTTTTCTCAGTCATGCAATCATGCAACCACACACCTACCGCATTGCCTCTATGACTTTTCCGTACCATAACAGAAAAGTGGGGACCATTGATTTTCCTTTAGAAAGCCACACGGTATGGATGCCTTTGGACCCACCACTTTACACCTGTCACAATCCTGCTATCCCTCTAAGAATCTCTGACTCCATATAGGCTAAGCGGAAACCATCGATTCGGTATCTTATAACTGCAAAGAAACTTTTCTTGGCCCCATCGCGAGACACGTGTTCGCATCTCTCATGATCGCATAGCATGTTTTAAACTCTTGCGATCATGCGACCGCTTTGCCGCTTAGAATCTTCCCTATCATCCTGGCAAAGCGGGAACCGTCGATCGAGGATCTTTAAACCTTTCTATCGCAAACAATTCTTTCGGACCCACCGAGAGACATGTGTTCGCATCTCGCATGATTGCATAGCATGTTTTAAACTCTTGTGATCATGCAACCGCTCAAAATGAACTTGCCCAGCTTACATTGTCTCTTAACTATTTATTAGTCGCGAAACCGCGCAGTCATCTTCCCTAACCACTGAATGTACTTTATTCCTTCTCCGACCTAACAATAGCGAGAAGCTTACCGAGCCCACCATTGAAAGATCAACGGTCGTCACTTCTTCGCATAGACCTCCAAGATTATTTGCGAACATACGCCCTTCGTTGGATGTAGGATCTTTCCCTGCTCAGCTTATGTTGTCGCATTTGTGCTGTTGGCATATGTGGGCCCCAGCAGAGCGTATTCACCAGCCTGAGTTCCCATTGTCGCATGATCGCATAACATTTTTTAACCTCTTGAGATCATGCGACCACTCTGTCTTAGTATATGAGTTCATCTTCCAACAAAGAAGACACCTACCATGAACTCTCTATTTCCATTCTTCGCGGAACTAAGTCTTCATGCTTAGGACTTGCAATTTTGACTTCCCCTATTTCTTTCTATATCATCCATTCAGTAGTGTTGGTCTGTGCCGCTTTATTCTTATTGATAAAGGTTGGATTACCCTCGATACTGGAATCATATCCAATATACTTCACTGAGAAGCACCATATCTTTTTCATTTCAACACCAAATTGAGTGTCATTTTCACCATTAGGATCGTGAAGTATCAGAGAAATGACCCATGCCTCTAAATTGTGCAAAACATAATCTTTAATTGACTCTATCATCATTGAAGGTTAGAAACATTGTAACAGTCCTGGACTATGATTTGCAAAGATTACTTATACAGAGAGATGGATTCTTTGCTTATTGACATATGAGATGAACTTCTCTGAATAGCCAATACTAGCTCTATCACTGCATTATCCAAATGAAGAATCTTTCCTGATTCCTTATGAGTGTCTAAAAATCATGGCCTCCAATTGCCATTCTGCCTGAGAAAGATCACCAGTAAGAGCACATTATCCTTGTCGGGTTGGGGTCTATCACCTACCCATCATGACAAGACTTTGAAAACACCCACCTGGTTTAGAGATGAGAGGGCAAGAGAAAGGGAACCCAATAAGAATAACCTACCTATGAAAGATTTAGACCTAGACTCAACCATGGCCAGACTTGACATCAAAATCTTCTACTTTGATAGCATGGGTGCAGGATGAAAAGTGGGGCAACAAAATGAAGAGCTAAAGAAAGGCAAAAGATCATGTGACAATTGGACTTCACATTCCCTTCACTTTTTAATATAGAAATACTTTGATTTCTTTTATTTTATAAATTATTTTGATGATATTATGAGATCTTGTTTTATAGAAATGGTGTCTTCTTCTAATATATTCTAATCAAACTCGTTTGATATTAAAATGTGATTTTATTTAAATTGTTTAGTTCACTCAATCTTATCAAAACCATTATTGATGCATATCAATGCTATTGTGATTTACTCATCTAAAAAGAATATTAGATTCCTTGCAATCACCATATTAAACTAGAAGGTTAGAATGATTGTAATAGTTGTGGTGGTGCCACTCTTTTAATTCAAATATTATTAGATTAAAATATGATTAGTAGATCTCCATGTTTAATATTTTATCATTTTAATAATCCTCACAATTATATTATATTTATCTATTAGATTTTACTTTTCCTAGCATCACTAGCAATTCCAACTTTAATCAATATAATGAATGATAAGATAACTAGTTGGATAGGGTGAAGTAATTTTGGAGAGTTAATAGGAATAGTTTTAATAAGGTTAAATCTGAACAAAAACAAGGAGTTGGATTCTTATGTTTATGCCATGAGTCATTTTCCACCTAACATATGAACACAACTAAGACTTTATACAAATATTTAGAGCTCCCTAAAAATATTTATGGGACCTACTAGGTGAACTAGCTAGATAAAATACTTTTTTTCATACCAACACCTTCAATAAGTGAAAATTAACAAGAATGTAGGCTGGTACACAAAAAAATATACTCATGACCATGTTACGCCATCATTTGCAAATGTTATCTTGAAACTTCTAGGAAAAGCAATGGGAAAAAACCTCTCCAAAAGAGAGAAAAGATGCACCCCACTATGTAAGTCTCTTACAAAAATGTTGAATACTTGAAGAAAAAACATAACTTCAATCAATGTATGTATCTTTAGGGAAAAACAAGACCATGTGCAAATATTAAAATTTTCTTGTCTCCTCACATCCTTGTAGACGACGATGCCACAATCAAAGCTAGTACATGCCAGATCAATGATTAAGGTCACAAAATAGAATCAAATGGCAACTAACTTTAAACCAAATCCATTAATCCATTAATATTATTAAAATAGATGTATTCATTAGTAAACTTTCTCCATACTACTAAATCTAATAATTTTATCATTTTAATTCAATTTATTTGGTATTCATTAATAAACCTTCTCCATACTACTAAATCTAATAATTTTATCATTTTAATTCAATTTATTTGGTCTCAATTTATTTGACTAATTAATATCTATATAATTACTAAAACATAATTTTAAATAATTAAAATCAATATCATTATTTTACTATTTTTCGTTAATTATAATTTATATATATATATATATAATCACTTGATTTATAAAATTTATAATTAAATTTAGTTTTAAACTAAAATAAGTTCCAAACTATCCACTAAAAACACACTAAAATAACTTCCAAACTATAACTAAACACACATTTTTCCAAATTTCCAAATCAAAGATAAAAAATGAAATTATAACAAATACCATCAATTATTTATTAAGAACTAAAAGTCATTCATTACATAATATCCTCTCAGTCTCTTATTTTCTAAAGCCAGAAGAATGAGTAGCTAGAATGGTAATGTTTAAGGTGGTGTGCAGGTGAAGCAGCACACATTGCTGTTTCCTTGTTGGCAACATGTTTTCGGTGCAACGCATGTTGAACAATCGTTCCCTGCAATTTGCTTGCACTCTATACAATTTTCACTACATTGCTGCAAAGGGACGGAAGAGTCTGCATTTCAATTCAGAGCAGACATACTTCAATTAAAAAGTTCTCGACATTCCCATAACATTTTTATATAAAGTTTTTGGGAATATAATATCATCAAATAATTTGATAATATCTTATATGCAAGAAACAAAACATAATAAAGAAAATGGTATGAATATATTTCACCCTGAACTGTATTTGAAGACAGTATTATAGTTGGAAACATAAGCATGAGGGCAATAAGAATGCATGCAGACACCGAAGAGCCCATCAGAATCTTCTTTACCTGGAATATGTTCTGAAATTATGAATGAAATTATGAATTATATGAGCTCTGCAGAGATGTTCTTATTTATTACTGACGTGATTGTTAAGTGATGTATTGGAAACTTTCTTTACGAATCTTGAGTTGACAAAAGTCAGTTGTAGAAAGATAATGTATTGGGAAAAAGATATAGGAATCTTGAGTTGATAATGGTAAATGTAAAATAATGTATTGATTTTTTTTTTTTTAATGAATTTTAAGTAATATTTTTATGAATTTTGAGTTGATAATAATTAAGTATAAAAAGATAATGTATTGGAAACTTTCGTTTATGAAGTTTGAGTTGATTAATATTATATGGAAATTTTCTTTATGAATTTTGAGTTGATGAATATTACATGGAAACGTTTAGGAGGAAACTTTCTTTTATGAATTTTGAGTTGATGAATATTACATAGAAACGTTTAGGAGGAAACTTTCTTTTATGAATGTGATTTGGTGAAAGTAATATGGAAAAAAAATTATGAAATCTGTTTTATGAATATTGAATTATTGAATATGAAGTAGAAGAAAAACAATTGTTTAAAGATTTAAATGTATTTTCAAAATAATTAAAATAATAATAGTTATTAATTCAAAATATTTTTTATGTTATAAAGGAATTAAATAGATTGCTGATATTTTGATATAGAAAATTAATATGGTTAAAATTTGAATAGAGATTAACAAAAGCTATCATTTATAAGTAATACAAAATAATTTTAATGAGATCATTAAAAGTGTGTATTATCAAAATAACTAAAACAAGTGTTATATTCAAAATATTTGTTGTAAATATTAATTATTATAATTTTTAAATATTGTTATTTCAAAATTATATTATTTTAATTATTGTAAATATTAGAGTAAAATAAAAAAATTCTTTTAATGACTGAATTAAATTATTTAGATTTATGGTTTTAAGTTATTCAATTATTTTGTATATATTAAAATAATTTAAAAATGAAATTATGATTTTTAAAAAGTATTCAAAAATACAATTATAGTGAAGATTCTAGTGAAGCATGGGAGGAGGAGCGACATTTTGCTAGGTTGCAAGCTAGGTTTTATCCCTAACTATAATTTATTTCTTCTATGCTACATGTTTGTGCTTGGTGGGGTAGGGCGGGTGATTACTATGGTGATTATTACATTCGATGATAGATTTTACATCAATTTGTGGGCATGTTTAGGGGGTTTTGGGTGCAATTTATGGGTGTGTTTTGGGTATGCTAGAGCCTCTATGCTATCATAGTGTTTTTAGGGTTGATTGTTGTGTTGATCCATAGTGTTCTATATGCTTATTTTTATTCAATAGTTCTGAGGTTTGGAGTTTTGATTTGTGCTCTTGGTGGCTATTTCTCTTGTGTGGGTTGTACATGGTTGTGAGAGGGGATTTTTCTAGACCATCAAGCATGCCTTTAAAGGATGTCATCATTGAAGGCAATATTTCTCCATGCATGCATGAGAACCCTAACTTTGGTGTGAATAGTACTAAATTGGGAGGGAACACTTCTCAATTTGGAGGCTTCAAGCCTACAAAGATTACCAAATGCCTTGCAAGTAGTGATAATAGGCATGTCCTTGTGATTCAGCCCAATTCTGTTGAGGAAGATTTAAAATGCCTATTTAATCATGCTCTAATCTATAAGTTCATGGATGTTCAAGTTTCATTTCCCTTATGAAAGTTGTGGGCTTGGCGCTCATGGAATCAAAATGGAGAAATGGAAGTTTTTCTAGTAGCTAATGGATATCTCTCAGTGATTTTTCCATGCATTCAGATAAAAATAAGGCAATTTAAGGGGACCCCTATTTATATAATCAAGTTGGCCTCTTCATCAATTTATGGCATGTCAGATTGAATTCTATAAAATAACTTCTATTGCAGGTTCCAATTTACATGAGGCTTCCCTAGTTTCTTTGGGAATATTCTAGAGAAATGATATCTTCAATCCTTTTATGGAAGAGCTTGGCAAGACAATGGGTCCTTCGAGACAAACTATGGACAAAAAAATAATCACCTACGCTCATGTTTGTGCTGAAATTGATTTGAGTAAGATTCTTCTCGATTATAAGGAAATTCAATTGGGGCAAAATTCATGGATTCAATAGCTATATTATAAAAATTTAGTATTTCATTACTATATCAAGCATGAGCATGGGCATTTCTAGAGAATGTGCCCTAAATAAAATATTATAGGAGAATCAAACACTAGATTAGCTATGTCAGCTCCCATACATGATAGAGAGAAGACTCCTATGATGGAAGATAAGGATGGCTTTAGTTTAGTCAAGACCCGCAACAAGAGAAGAGATAAAAATAGAAATTTTAATGACAGGCAATTTAATGAATTTTTTTAGTAGCTTTGATGTTCCAAAGGATTTAGATGAGTTTTATGGGGCTATTCAGATAGGATCTTAAGAAAATGGTTTAGAGTTGCAAATGGACACAAATATCCCTTTGAGGACTTCAGGTAAAATGGAGACAAATGATCATAGTGAAATGAAATATGTCGTAGGCCTCACCTACTCTAGGATTGATATAGGGAAAGAGTCACACAATTGTAATAAAAGTAACAAAACTCCTATAGATTTGGGAATACACCAAAAAGATCTTAAGAAAGGTTCCCTAGAGAATCCTTCCAAGGTGGGAAGAAAAAAAGATTAGGAAAAGGTGGATCTAGTTGGGTAGGCATTAGTAGAGTCTAGCTCTATGAAGATTATTGACTCTTATTTATCTCTATCTTAGAAATGAGTTTTCTTTCATGGAATATAAGTGAAATGAATAAAATCCCTAGACAAAATTCTATTCAAGATTCAATCGATTCTCATTTTCTTAAATTTGGTCACTATCCAAGAAACTAAATTATCTATTGATGATGTGTTATACAAAGTAGAAATAATTTGGACTATAAGTCATTGCTAATGCATTGGGGTTATGACAGCTATGAGGGTATGGCTTTCCCATGGAATCTATGAAATATTATTCTAATTTGGTAGATTTATAGTAGATCTTCTATCTCTTTGGTGGCTACAATCAGTGAATCTGGTCAAACTATTATTTTTACCAATGTTTATGCTCCAACTAAACTCTTTGAAAAATATTTTCTTTAGTTTCATGTTAGGTATGTTTATTCTCTCACTCCCCTCTTCCTATGGTTTTTGGTAGGGGATTTTAATGTAGTATCAAGATTGAATGAGAACAGAGGAGGCAATATTAGGCTTGATCCTTCAGCTAGTCTCTTGAGGAGAAATGTTGAGCTTCTCAAGTTATTTGATGTTAAACTCTCCAATGGTGTATTTAGTTAGAAAAATTGAATATGTGGAGTGAAGGAAATAGTTGAGAGACTAGGTGGGTTTTTAGTCTCTTGATATTGGATGTGTGATATATGGGCTACTTGTTTGGAGATGATCTAATCATTAACCAGTCAAATTTTCTACCTCTTGTTTTTTAGAGTCTAAAAATCCTTCTTTTAAATTTATAGACTATGTGGCTTTGAGACCCTTCCCTTCAAAACCTAATGCTAGATTAATGGAGTGAGGGGAAGCTAGCTTTTGGTTCTGTTGAATAGTCTGGATAAATAAGAGGGGGGGTGAATCAATTATATTATAAAATGTCTTTCTTAAAATTAATTGATCTAAATTAACTTTAATTAAATCAGATAAATAAAATAGATATGAGCATAAAAGAACATAAGAATACCATGCACAATGAACACCAAATTTGACATGGAAAACCCAATATGGGAAAAACCACAGAGAATGCTAATTATCAATTATCAACACCTATTAAGGTGACACTAGTTAAGGTGATTTTTATAAAAGGGTCACTCACTACCAAGTTGCACACCGTAGTTGGGCTCATTACCCGACTATCACAACCTATACAAAAGAAACCAATTACCAAATAGTCTTACTAGAAAAACATGAAGTGATGAAGATGTATCTATATACATGCATGAAGTTAGTTTTTCTTAAGATCTCAATAACTATATGAAGTAGATCGAGTTGGAAATGTTATGCCAACCTCCAACAACCTCTTCACATAAGCCTTGCAATATTCTTTACTACATCATATCATAGTCTCATATCTCTTCCAATCACTTTCTTTCCACTTTCTTATTTATTCCTTATTGCATTAAACTCCATCATCCTTCACATTCCTTTTTTAGTTTATACACACACCACACTTGGATCAAAAAAGACATTCTATATATACCCATAGAATAATATAAATCCAAAATAGGTTAGCCTAACACATATGTCAGCATGAAGAACAATTTTGAGATATTCATTAACACTCAGTATGCTAGCACCAGACCTAAAGGGTAGATCACACATAAATATCTTCTTTTCACATGACCACATAACTCATAAATAGGTCATACATAAGATGTTTGTGTTACATATCATAATTACTGAAGGATAAAGAACTTTGAGGTGCGTAAGGTATGTTTCAATACCGATGGGAACACCACGACCAAGACCAAGTCTGCATGAATGTCTAGATAGAAAAGATACATATAGAATAATATTTGAACAAAATTGCCAATATCAAAGGATTGATCTTCATTATTCTACACTAACTATCTTCCACTATTGTTCCAAAAGGAAGTATTGTCATATCGAGAGCACTGATAGAATCCAAAATACTCATCATTATAGAACACTAAATAGGATAGATCAATGTTGTGCATCATTTAGAGCACAATAATTCTAATCACAAGTTTTGACATCAATGACAATAATTCCATATATTTTTAATAGGTGTTGTAATGTACTTTTTTCAAATAGCTCCAATACATTAAATATAAGTTTCAAAGTTGGAACAAGATGTGTTTTGGTAATATCCTCTTAGAAAAAAGGAATGCTCAATCTTGGGTTGATGTTATCACTCACAAAATTAGAGATCAAGGTTTATCAAAAGGATTTATACAAATTAAAGAGGGGTCTCCTATGATGAAGAAATTGGAGGAATGAGAGCTCTGTGAGGAGATTTATTGGAAGAAAAAGTAATAGATTGAGTAGCTTCAAGAAGGTGACAAAAAAATGAATTTTTTTCACAATACTATAAGAGATAGAAGATATGTAATCTCTATTACTTCTCTTATTTCCTTAAGGGGGTTACTATATCTTTTTATATGGATAACACGCAGGAAGATACTATATTTTTTATTGCCTTGTTCATTGAGAATTCTACTCCTATTAGTTTGGAGGAAGGGTTTTTCCTTGATGGTATCCCTTATAATGTACTAATAAAATGAATTAGGCTCTTCTTAGAATTTTTTCATATCCATTGGCTACTAGAAACACTTACATTTCTCCCTTCGGATTCCATGAACACCAAGCCCACAACTCTTAAAAGGGAAAGGAAACTTGAACATCCATGAACTTATAGAGTAGAGCATGATTTGATAGGAAATTTAAATCTTCAGCAACAGAATCAAGTTGAATCAAAAGGACAGACCTATTATCACTCCTTGCAAGGCATATGCTAATCTTTGTAGGCTTGAAACCTTCAAATTGAGAAGATTTTCCTCACATTCTAGTACTATTCACACTAAAGTTAGGGTTCTCATGCATGCATGGAGAAAGATTGCCTCCAATTATGACATCCTTAAAAGACATGCTTGATCCTCTAGAAAAACCCCCTCTCACATCCATGTAAGGACCACAAAAGAGAAACAGTTACCTAGAGCACAAATCAAAACTTCAAACCTCAGAACTAGTGAATAATAAGACACCAAAAAAAACCACGGATTAACACAACAATCAACCCTAAAAATACTATACGATAGCATAAAGGCTCCTACAGATGCAAAACACACTAATAAATTACACCAAAAATCCCCTAAACATTCCCACAAATTGTTGTAAAATCCTTCCTTGAATGCAAAAATCACCCTTCTAATCACCCACCCTACCCTCAAGCACAAACATGTAGCATATAAGAAATAAATTATAGTTAGGGATAAACCCTAGCTTGCAACCGAGAAAAATGTCACTCCTCCTCACATGCTTCACTAGAATCTTCACTATCATTATATTTTTTAATATATTTTTAAAATCATAATTTCATCTTTAATCATTTAAATATATACAAAATAATTGAATAACTTTTAACCAGAAATTTAAGTATTTTGATTTAGTCATTAACTTTTTTTATTATTTTATTCTAATATTGACAATAATTAAAATAATATAATTTTGAAATAACAATATATGAAAATTATAATAATTAATATTTACAACAAATATTTTGATTATAACTCTTTTTTTAGTTATTTTGATAATACACACTTTTAATGATCTCATTAAAATTATTTTGTATTATTTATAAATGATAGCTTTGGTTAATCATTCAAATTTTAATCATATTAATTTTCCATTTAAAAAAACAGCAACATATTCAATTCATTTATAAAAAAAGAAAATTGTTTTGAATTAATAGTTATTATTATTTCAATTATTTTGAAAATACATTTAAATCTTTAGACAATTGATCTTCTTCCACTTCATATTCAATAATTCAATATTCATAAAAAAGATTTCACAAAAGTTATTTCCATATCTCATTCAAGATTCAAGATTCATGAAAGAAAGTTTCTTCCTAATCTTTTTTTTATAATATTCATTTACTCAAGATTCATAAAAGAATGTTTCCATATAATCTTTTTCCATGTAATATTCATCAACTCAAAATTCATAAAAGAAAGTTTCAAAGTTTTATACTTCATCATTATCAACTCAAAATTCATAAAAATATTATTGAAGAGTTATAATAGAAAATTTTCAATACATAAATTTATAAAAAAAAATTCCAATACATTATCTTTCTACAATTAACTTTTATCAACTCAAAATTCATAAAGAAAATTTCCAATATATCAAACATATAATCCAGGTAATGGCGATTCTGATGGGCTCTTTAGTGTCTGTTTGCATGCATTCTTATTGCCGTCATAATTATATTTCTTGCATGAGATATTAACTATTTTATGATATTATATTTCCAAAAGCTTTTTTATAAAAATTGTTATGGGAATGGTCATAACTTTTTTAATGAAACATCTCTTCTCTGAATTGAACTGAAGATTCTTCCGTCAAAACTGTCTGGATTGTAAGCGAATTGTAGGGAACGATTGTTTGTGGCATCATCGCTTACAAGGATGTGAGGAGACATGAGCAAATTTTACCAACACATTCATCTATATTTGGATTCTATTACCTACTAATTCTAATCTAGAGTGGGGGCTTATATATTTGTAGATGGCCTTCTTTTTTCCCAAAGAAAGATATGTATATTATAGGGGACTTACATTGTGGGTGCATATTTTCTGTCTTTTGGAGAAGTTTTTTCTCATTGAATTTTCTATAAGTTTCAAGATTACATTTGCAAATGATTTAACCTAATACTGTCAAGAGTATTTTGTGTACTACACATCTACATTCTTTAAGTTTCACTAATTGAATGTGTTGTATAAAAAAAAATGTTTTATCTAGTTAGTTCATCTACTATGTTCTGTTAATATTTTTAGAGAGTGATGAATATTTGTAGAAAGTCTTGGCTATTGTCATGCCAAAAAAAATCTCCAAAGATAGCATTCTTTATTTATTGACATACATTTAATAGTTGTCTCCCTTTAAGGTGGAGTCTACATCCATCATCATTTGATTATATTGATTAAAGTTTGAATTGTTTGTTATGCTAGATAAATATGATATATTTGTAAGGATTATTAAAATGACAAAATATTATACATGGAGATCTATTAATCCTATTTTAAGTTCAGAATATTTGAAACACAAGAGTGACAAGGCCATAACTATTACAATCATTCTAACCTTCTAGTTAGTTCCTATCCTACATAAACCTAACTGGTGATTAAAAGTTTTAACTTTAGCCAATCAAAATGAATAATTTTTATAATAATATTATATTATGATATTTCATAGAGTAAAACGCAAGATTTTTAACTTTTCAATTTTTGAAAATTAATTTTCCTCATTCTCATTGGGTAAAAAAATTTAGACATATGAGCTAATTTCACCGAAAGAAGTTTAAAGTCCCCCACTAAAATTTATATTTAAATCTTGATATACATTTCACAAGTTTTCATTGGTCAAACTAATCTGGCACTAAAATCTATATTTAAATTTTGATACTCATTTTAGAAGTTTTCATTGGTCAAACTAATTAATCACAGAGAGAAAAATTATTGTTGCACATTTATGTTAGCTAATATTTTATTTTATTTTATTTTTTTATATGTAAGAATTAAGATTACTATTATCTTTTGTAAAATTATAAATTTAAATATATGAATTTTTTAATAATATTTATTAAATATATATGAGATATAATTAATATATAATATTTATATTTTTTCTTTAACTATTTATGAGCAATTTTTTTTAACAAATCAAATTTATTGGTTGAGAAATTTCATACATATGGACACTTATTGGACAACAAATATCTTAGTTGATTAAAGATGGTTTGTTTTATTTTAGTAAATACAAAAAAAAATTCAATTTATTTTTAATAAAATTAAAAAATTAGTGAAATAACATATACTATACACTTTGAATAATTGAAAGAATTATTTGCATTAACTAAGTTATTTGAAAAATAAATAAAAAATTATAAATCATAACAAAATGACCATTTAATTTTATTTCAAATTGTGTTCAATTTTAAAGTATAAAAAATAAAATCATATTTAAATTTCCTAGCTGAACTCAATTTTTACTAATAAAATGATCCATCGAAAAACAATTACAATTTTTTCAATTTTTTTTTGGTAGGAACTACACTGCTCGTGGTAATATGGTGATTGTAAGGAATCCATTATTCTTCTTAGATGAATAAATCACATTAACATTGATATACATAAATATTAGTTTTGATAAGATTAAGTAAACTAAACAATTTAAATAAAAAATTATATTTTAATATTCAATAAGTTTGATTAGAATATATTTGAAAAATGTACAACATTTCTATAAAACAAGATCTCATAATATCATCGAAATAATTTATAAAATAAATGAAACCAAAATTTTATTTCTATATTAAAAATATAAATTAGAAATGTGAAGTCCAATAATCACATTCAATCTTTTGCTTTTTCCAGCTCTTCATTTGATACTTACATATGTTTGTATAAATGAATGTGTAAAAGTTATAAATGATAGGAAAAGTCTATTCAACCATAAACCTAAATCATACAAGAAACTCTTCTCGATAAGATTTAAGTTTCATCAACCAAAAAATTAATAAAATAAAATTTATAATACATTATCTTTTTTCCACTTACCTATTATTAAGGAAAAGTGCATTAAAGATAGAGTTTCCAATCCATCACACAAAAACAGATATTTCCTTAAATAAATCGCTCTCAGTGGATAAATACTCGTCTGCACATTCAGGGCATAATTTGGAAATATTGAAGGTATTTCAATGGGCTCTTTAAAGTTTGCATGCATTCTCATTGCCCTCCTCTGTCTTTCATCAACTATAACATTCTCTTCCGCTACACTGTATGGTAAGATATTTTATTAATAATATCAGATTTTTACAATTTATTTTTAAATGCATATGTTTTTTAGATTAGATTGTGTATGTTTTTAGCATCAATGTTTCTGTGATCTATCATCAGAAAAAGAATGTAAGATATTTTATTTTATCATAGTATTATGTTTCCAAACACGTTAAAACGTTTGAACTGTAAATTATTTTTGTGAAATATTTCTTGTCTGAATTGAAATGCAGGTAATTCGCGCACCATACCTATTTGTCCAGATAATTGTAAGCATTGCCATTATGCGAAATATGTGAATTGTCGGGATTGCAAACCTTCCTCGTTTTGTTGCGTACGAGAAGAAGACTACGCCAATGTCTGCTGTGATGATTGCTCAGCAACCTAAACCACTTTTATTTTCTTTTTTTCTGTTGAGAGGTTTTTCTAGTATTTGTTCTTATCTATCTTTATTTGGAGATTAAGAATGTGAGACGATATTGTGTAATAATTCTCATTTTCAATAAATAGTTTAGATTGTTTGTTATCATTTTATTTAATAAGAATGTGAGAGGATATTATGTAATGATTTTCATTTTTAATAACTAGTTTATGTTGTTTATTATAATTTTATTTTGGAGATTTTCAATGAAATTAGAATAAAAAATACTTTGAATAAAAGTAATAAATCTTTATATTGAAATAAAAATTTAGACTCACTAAATTCTTAAAATTATATTTTATATTAAAATAAGAAATTAAATGAAGTCTATCATTATGACATGTCATTATTGAATTTTAATGATCTCTACAATTGTTAATAAATTATTTAATAGTCAATGAGAAATAAGTATTTTCCTTAAGAAATTAGATGAAGTCTATTATTATGGCATGTCATTATTGCATTTCAGTGAATCTCTACAATGGTTAATAAATTATTTAACAATCAATGAAAAATGAGTATTTTCCTTTTTTATTTTATTAATGTATTTTGTGATTAAGAAATATTTGATTTATAAAAATTGCTACTTTTTGAAATGGTAAATTTACAAAAAAAATTAGCCTTTTTTTAACATTTTCTTCTTTTTTTTGTTATTTGGTTATTCTTATAATATGTAGATTGGTACCATTTACATTTCTCTTCTTTTTTTTTGTTTGAGAGATTTCTTTCTTTTTTATTTTATATAAAATAAGAAAAATCAACATTTTTTTAGCCTTTTTTAAGCATTTTCTTTTTTTTGTCATGAACATTAATAGTTTATTTGGTTATTCTTATAACATGTAGATTGTTACCATTTATATTTCTCTTCTTTTTTTTGTTTGAGAGATTTCTTTCTTTTTTCAATTTTATATAAAATAAGAAAAATCAACAATTTTTTTAGCCTTTTTTTAGTATTTTCTTTTTTTTTGTGTCATGAACATTAATAGTTTATTTGGTTATTTTTATAATATGTAGATTGGTACCATTTACATTTCTCTTCTTTTTTTTTGTTTGAGAGATTTCTTTATTTTTTTACTTTATATAAAATAAGAAAAATCAACAATTTTTTAAGTCTTTTTTAGCATTTTCTTTTTTTGTCATGAACATTAACAGTTTATTTGGTTATTCTTATAACATGTAGATTGGTACCATTTACATTTCTCTTCTTTTTTTTTGTTTGAGAGATTTCTTTCTTTTTTATTTTATATAAAATAAGAAAAATCAACATTTTTTTTAGCCTTTTTTAAGCATTTTCTTTTTTCTGTCATGAACATTAATAGTTTATTTGGTTATTCTTATAACATGTAGATTGGTACCATTTACATTTTTCTTCTTTTTTTGTTTGAAAGATTTCTTTCTTTTTTTGGTTTTATATAAAATAAGAAAAATCAACAAACAATAATATAATGTATGTTTAAGTTATTTTAGTTTATTATTGCAAGAATTATGTTGTTCATACTAAATCCCAAAGAGATATTCTAGGTTATCTATTTTTAACTATTTTTAATAATATTAATTTTTTTAATTTTGAAAATGCATAGATATATAAGAGGTAAATTAAGTATGTTAGATGACAATGTAATGTCTTCAACTTTTTTGGTCTTTCATGTGTAATGGGAACTATGTTTTAATATGAATCAAGGAAACATGCTACTAGACAATATGGAAAGAGTGTGAATTAGAATCAAAATTAGCAGTTGTATTGAAGTAAATTAAAATATACAATAATTAATTTTTGTGCTATTTTTAATAAATAGTTGCCGCACAACAATAAAGAGATTCAATATGTGTACAATGTATACAAAGAAAGGTCCAAAATTAGAAATTTGATTCAATTTAAATTTGAAGTAAGAATCATTTTTAGTAAGAAATTTGATCCAATTTAAATTCTGATTAGAAATTTGATCCAATTTAAATTTTTCTAATCCTCGATTACTCAGTTATGGCAGTTGTAATCACATGGGTATGTACATTTGATTTCCTTAGTCATACCTCGATCAAATTACTAATCTCCTACTACCTGGGCAATGGACCATAAACATAGTGCAACCTGTAGAATATAGAGATTAGCTTGGTTTTATTGATATCAGAAGCATTGTTCATGCCAAATAGCTATAGCCTAAAGATAATCATGATTCATGTAATCAATAGTAAAATAATGTTTTATTACCAAAAATGGTGGGAGAAGTGATGTTTTAGAAAAGGCGAGAATAAGAATGCAAATTCTATTGGGTTAAAATTGTATATATTTTTATTTTCATCAACATTTGAATCACATTCAATAATTCATGAGCACGAAGAGGAGTTATGAAGCATTTGGTGTCATTCTATGAAGTTGTAACAACCACCCTTAGTTGCTACTATTTTTTTTCCTTAATATTAGTCATAAAATTAATCAACCAAACATTTTCCATTTAATTTAAAAGCAGTGATTTTAAAACTTATTCATTCATTAGGGTGGTGATAACTCTCGATATCACACTAAATGATTACACTTGATAGTATTTAGCTTCCATGATTAGGGTCATCCCTAGAACTAGACCTACGCCTCAAGGGTTCTCTCTTGATGACCCTGCCTATGTATCCTATCGAAGGAATGTTTCTCTTTTTTTTTTTTACTGATTGCATCATAGAAAAAATGAAAACATATCAAGTGTGAAAGAGGTACACATTTCATCATATGCAGTGCATTCAAGTATACAAGTTTTTAGTTCAAGTGTTTCGTTGTATTCAAAACTTTAAAGATTACATCTTTTGATACAATTGAAATAATGTATCTGTTGAATATAAATTTCTCACACAAGACCGTGAGAATGATCTTCACTATTCCTATGTACATATAAGCATGAAAGATAATATAAATGCATAAGAATAGTAAGGGTCCAGCCATTGCTTGGGGGTATATGGCTAGTGTAGATCTTCTTGGTCTGTCTTGCTTTGCATCCGTTCATTGTCCTTGTGTCTCCATAGTTTCCAAGACCTGAAAAGATAAAAGAAAGAGTTTAGACCTTTTAAGATCTAAGCAATGGTTGTTCCTATACTACGTACATGCACTCATACTATCTGCCATACCCTTACCTACATAGGAACAGTCAGACTCATTAGAGAAAAGAAATTTTATAATTATCTGGTTGTTTCATGTATAGATAAGGTTCTAACTCTGAAAGGTATGTGCCCCTGACCGAGGCTCCCTTAAGGGTACAAGCCCGACATGCCTTTCAGAGTTAAAATCTTATATAACAGGTCAAAGGAATTCATGTTTGCTTTCTGAAGAAGTATGTTTCAGAATAAAAGAACATCATTATGATATTGTACTGAACAACAGTTCCAAATCAAGAAAATTAGAAGTATCAAAGGGACATATTAATTTATGAAATCTTCTGCTTTTATCTCAGAATTATGCAGCAATTATCAATCAAATTAATGAAACATCAAAGGGATAAGAATCATTCTTGAAACCTTTTGTTTCATACTTTTAGTGGCAGCTAGTGTTTCAAATTTATGCAAGTTCATTATGATAATGAAGACACGTTAGATCAACTTTTTTTTTTTAAAGTGTTCAGAATATCATGCGACATGAAGCTTTCAGAAATATGACGACTACAAGAGAAAGTTAGGACAATTATCCAATAATGAGCTCATGTTTACTGATTTTTATGACTGTCATTTCTAGAATTTTCACATGGCGTCAACTCTTGCAGCAAAGAACAGTTAAAAGTTTCTACAGCGGTCAAAGAACAAGTGATGTTTCAATTTCAAATTGTCTTAGAAGTGGCCTAGAATAGCAGCACGTCAATTCAGATTTGTATTTCTTTTCTAAAAATCTGTACTCGGTCATGATTTTCAAACATAAGGGTAGCTGCACAAAGAACAAAATAAGAAAAATCAGCTGTAAGGCCTTCTAGGTTAGGGCCAATTATAATCAGAAACAATTCTGCAAGATCCAAATAGATCCAATACAATCTCAGCTAGTTCAACTCTGAAGACAATCAGGAGTTGATGGAAACCCTAAGGTAGATCTAAACTTGAGCTCGCAAGCCTCCAAGCAATCTCCTTGTCTCCAAGTGTGAAAACCACTAGCTCTACAACTACAAACTATCAGATAACAATCTGATCTGCAAGATCATGCAAGATCTTTTCCACAACTTCGCCAACTCCAGCTTTGAGAACCTCAAATCTAATTCACTAAGCCTTCCAAGTCATGAACTTCTCTCTTATCCCTCTCTGCTCCTCCCAAACATCTACCCAAACACCCCTTAAATACTAATCATCAGCCACAAGTCAGTTAGATGAAACCATTAACTCCCCCCAACAATTATTAAATGCAATACAAGTCGGCATCAAAATAGCCTTACAAACATTTAATACAACATGTCAGCCTGTAACAATAGCTACCAAAAATAAATGCACCAAGTCAACCCAACAAATCACACAAAACTCCAGTCAGTAAACCAAAACTACCAAGCAACAGTGAAATAACTGAGCATGCCAGGCATTGCCGAGCACCAATGTCGACCCAACACCACAAGCATCATCAAGTAACACTTTCACCAAGTGCCAGAGGTTACCGAGTTCCTTCAGTGACTGAGCCTCCTTCAATGACCGAGGCCATCGGTCAAGGCTGCAACTGAGTAACACCAGCCAAACATACACCTCCCATGCAAATTCACCGAGTACCCTAGAATGCCCCTGCATCAGTATATGTTTACACAATTTGTTGTTATGTATTTTTTTATTGGAAGACTACATATATTAAATGAAAAAAAATCTATAGAGAAATGTCTTTCAAGAAATGAGCCTTGAAAGAATAAATCTAAGATTGACTACAATGTCATAAAGCTTTGCAATGAAGAGAATATCAACAAAACATAATTGGAAAACAAGTGCAAGCTATAATTTGCAATAAGTTGGTCAATTATCTCCAAGGGTATTAAGAAAATGCTCCTTCATAATGATGTTTATATTTGTGAGTATACATCCATTATGTTCTCGGGTATTAAAGACATTCATTTGTGATATCCAACACATCCAATATTCTAAGGGATACATCAAATAATTAAGGAACAAAAATTCTAGGAATATTTCAATTTAGAACTTAATTAGAATCCATTGGATTTGAATTTTCATATAGTTCATTTGCATGTTTGTGTATGTTGTCTTTAATTATTCAACTAAGGCCATAAAGCTAGTTTATCAAGATGGTTGATTTGGGATCACTTGACCTTAGTGATTCAACAACTTCCCAAATGTATTCTTAAATATGACCATCCTTGTGAACTCTCATAGAAGCCTCGAATTTGATGGCCTATATGACCTTTTTTCTCACTTTTTGACCATATACAACGGTTTGAAAATCTATTAGACCATGTGGATTGATATACTATATTTTTATAAAATTTTATATATGATACTTTATATTATTTATATAGTGTATAAATTTATTATAAACAAGAGCTCTTGTTGAGCTGGAGTCCCTACCTTGTGTGAGGGGTAAAAAGAAGATGAGGCAAGTGTGAGTTTTTATTTGGAGTATATATTGAGGGGTAGAAAAATTATCCAGAATATAGGCCAATTTGCAAGTAACAAATGTGTCACATGCATTGCTTACGTGAGAACATAGAGGACAATTTTGTCAAAAAATGTCATTATACAAACAAAATCTACAAGTAGAAGACACTAATACATTTGGGGTGAAATTGCGATGGCAATTTGTGATGACAGGGAAATGTTAAGCGGTTTTGGCTCTTTTTTTTCAAATATAGCCCGACACCGTCGCAATTGCGACATTGTCGGGATATAAGTGCAAAAAAAAAAAGGAATGTTGTCATTTGTGTTTTCAACAGCGCCAAGAGAGATTCCCTCCGTGAAATCAAGCGGGTTATCATTTGTGTTTTGAACAAAGAGGGTTGTCGTTTGTGTTTTGAACAGCACCGAGAGAGATTCCCTCCGCAAAATCAAGCGGGTTGTCATTTGTGTTTTCAACAGCGTCGAGAGAGATTCCCTCCGCAAAATCACAGCTACAATTTCTGAGTACGTTGGGTTTATTTTTCTTTTGTCATTATTATTTAATCTGGTATTCAGCTGTTAGAGAGCTAAAATACCCAGAAATGAGGACATATCTGTGTTGAATTTATTGTTAGCGGCTTTGGTTATTTAGAATGCTTCCCCACAATACTTAATAGGATGCATTTGGTTTTCAAAGCTTTCACTGACTTGGATTCAAGATTCTGAGACTTTCACGTGCCTTGCTTCAGTTATTTCCGCAAACAAATCGCGTGCCTTTTGTATGCTTCCACATTTTATATACATGTCCATCAGGGTAGTCACCACCACTATATTTGACAAAAACCCATCTTCAATTACTTTTTGGTGAATTTCCCTACCCTGTTCTATGACTGTACCTCTGGTTTTAATGTATAAAAATGACCCAAATTTCAAAGGAAGTATATGATAAATTCCACCTAACACTTCCTAATCCCTGGATAGTGTCTTCTTACACTTTGAAACAAACAATTCCAAAGGGAATTAGCCTCTAGGGCTCTGCAACACCCAAACCCACAATTCTTGGCTCTAAACCCTTCTTAACTAGGGCATTCTCAATCACCCGATTCTACACCCTTCAAATCCAAATTAGTGGATGATTCACCATCTCACAAACATTATACAATGTTCCACATTATAACAATCCACCCTTGCTTGGATAGATCACTCACTGCTATACATTAGCATTCAACTCAAGGTAATTTCCCACAATTTATCCTGTGATCACATTGTTTTCCACAAAACTTTGCCTATGCAATGTCAGTACTTCATAATACAAGTTAGTTATTGTCATCCCATGAATATTAGGCCTTCTATGGTACAGCAAAATCAAAGTAAACTCATTCAAAATGGTTTAGAATGGATGAAAGAAATCCTTCTAACTCATGTATGTGTTAGTTCAAACAAATGAGGATAGTCACTCTAAAGACAACATGATAATGTACACTCACAGTAAGTGTACATTATCATGTTGTCTTTAGAGTGACTATGCTCATTTGTTGAAGAAGAAAAACATTAATGTGGCTGAATAGCAATACATTCAAGTGGCAATTACACAAGGGACAGTCACTGTGAGATGTCCTCATTTGTGACTATCCTTACAGTGAGTGTACATTATCATGTTGTCTTTAGAGTGACTGTCCTCATTCTGTAAGTGTACATTATCATGTTGTCTTTACAGTGACTATCCTCCTTCAAGTGGCAATTACACAAGGGACAGTCACTGTAAAGACAACATGATAATGTAGAGGAACGTTGTCATTTGTGTTTTCAACAACGCCGAGAGAGATTCCCTCCGTGAAATCAAGCGGGTTATCATTTGTGTTTTGAACAAAGCGGGTTGTCATTTGTGTTTTGAACAGCACCGAGAGAGATTCCCTCCGCAAAATCAAGCGGGTTGTCATTTGTGTTTTCAACAGCGTCGAGAGAGATTCCCTCCGCAAAATCACAGCTACAATTTTTGAGTACGTTGGGTTTATTTTTCTTTTGTCATTATTATTTAATCTGGTATTCAGCTGTTAGAGAGCTAAAATACCCAGAAATGAGGACATATCTGTGTTGAATTTATTGTTAGCGGCTTTGGTTATTTAGAATGCTTCCCCACAATACTTAATAGGATGCATTTGGTTTTCAAAGCTTTCACTGACTTGGATTCAAGATTCTGAGACTTTCACGTGCCTTGCTTCAGTTGTTTCCGCAAACAAATCGCATGCCTTTTGTATGCTTCCACATTTTATATACATGTCCATCAGGGTAGTCACCACCACTATATTTGACAAAAACCCATCTTCAATTACTTTTTGGTGAATTTCCCTACCCTGTTCTAAAGATCCCATTTTGGCATATGCTTGAAGAATGCTGGCAAAAGTGGTTGAGTTTGGTTTTATACCTCCCAATTGCATTTGTTTAAAAACCTCCAATGATTTTTAAACAAATGCAATTGGGAGGTATAAAACCAAACTATAACAATCCACCCTTGCTTGGATAGATCACTCACTGCTATACATTAGCATTCAACTCACGGTAATTTCCCACAGTTTATCCTGTGATCACACTGTTTTCCACAAAACTTTGCATATGCAATGTCAATACTTCATAATACAAGTTAGTTATTGTCATCCCATGAATATTAGGCCTTCTATGTTCATGGGATGATCTTCATTATCTCTAAAACTCTACTGCAATGACAAGTCTAGACAAAAGAATGACTGTTTCAGCAGTGACTGGCGCAACAGCAGTCTCAATATAATAGTAAACTCATTCAATAACAAGAATAATTGAATAATCAAACCAAATGATTTGAGACTTAAAAGATCAAGGAACTTGCAGAAATTAAAGTTTATTGCTCGCTGTTTCCTTCACCAGTCCATACACCCATGCAACAGCAAATTCAAAGTAAACTCATTCAAAACGGTTTAGAATGGATGAAAGAAATCCTTCTAACTCATGTATGTGTTAGTTAAAACAAACTAAGACTTCCAAGATAAATGGAGTTGCAAAAACTAAGAGTTTTATATTTCTTACTGTTGCAGTCCGTATATATCTCCCTTCTTTGTCGTAACAGAGATATATATAAGATTCTTTATAACTTCTCAAAAACTAATCCAACCAATTTTCATCGGTTGGAGCTTAGTTTGAGCCTAACTAAATCCTAAATACTAACTCCCTCCATTGTTAGCTAACCGTTGGATTTTGAAAATTCAAAAATTCTAACTTATAATTAATTGAATTATTTTAATCCAAAGACCACTAAACTCACTAACTTTGATCTCTTATGATTATTAAACTTTCCAAAAGACTTAAACTTCCGCACTAGCCTATTCTAGATTCTTAGAACATTATTGAACTTTGGACAATCTCAGTCCATTGTAAACAAGCTTTTAGTCCTAATAAGGACATCATTACAAACTCATTGAAGTATTGCATTATTTTAATAACATTAAAGGTGCTAAGATCCTCCAATTGACCTGTTGACCCTGTTTATGTATTCCATCCCTCTGATTTGTCCTGAAAGTCTGTATAATCTCCGTCTCCAAATTGGTTGTGTGAGGTGCTCCGGCACCAGTTCGCCAATGGAATAGAAGTTGTTCTTCCTATATCAATAGAAATCCTAGCTCTACAACTTCTAACATTAATTGAAGTAGAGGAAGATGGTGCGATGAATGTCATATTAGTAAAATTGTTGAATCTACAAGAAGCTTATGAGAATGCTTATAATTCCTTGACACATCACCAAAGAATAGTATAATGTGGGTTTGACAAGAGGTATGCAATCCCCCTCTTAAGAAAAATGATATGATTTTGAAGTACAATGAAAGAGCAGCCAATCCAAGTCAACATACAAAGTTTGATGCCTTATGGGAGGGTCCTTTTTATATTTCTCGCTACAAAGAAAATTATGTTTTTGAGTTGGAAAACATGGAAGGTAATCCTTTTGAGATATTGATAAATAGGATCCATCTTAAACATTTCTATTAATAGTTTATCCTTCCTTCTTGTACATAGTAGGTTATTTATGCTTTAAGCTCAATAAGTATCATGAGGTACATTTTCTTTGTTGTTAGTCTCTAGTTTTCTTAAGGTTTGAGCCCATGTTTTACCCCGTGCATAGCATTTTTTGTTGTCCAACACATTTTAAAATGATCACCCCCCTATTATTGTATCACTTCCTCCTTGTTCCTCATTCAAGTGGCAATTACACAAGGGACAGTCACTGTGAGATGTCCTCATTTGTGACAAGGACAGTCACACATGAGGACATCTCACAGTGACTGTCCCTTGTGTAATTGCCACTTGAATGTATTGCTATTCAACCACATTTATGGGCCCGTTTGGACCACGACACATAGTAGCATCTACAGAGAAGAATATCCTAGGTGTAACAAGTTGTAAGAATATACCAACAGTTCTAAGAAGTTCCCTAGCATGTAGTAGCATCTACAGAGAAGAATATACAACATGAGGGCAGCCACTGTAAAGACAACATGATAATGTACACTCATTGTATGTGTACATTATCATGTTGTCTTTACAGTGACTGACCTCATTCAAGTGGCAATTACACAAGGGACAGTCACTGTGAGATGTCCTCATTTGTGACAAGGACAGTCACACATGAGGATATCTCACAGTCACTATCCCTTGTGTAATTGCCACTTGAATGTATTGCTATTCAACCACATTTATGGGCCCGTTTGGACCACGGCACACAGTAGCATCTACAGAGAAGAATATCCCAGGTGTAACAAGTTGTAAGAATATACCAACAGTTCTAAGAAGTTCCCTAGCACATAGTAGCATCTTCTAATTGTCTATACCACTTCACAAGGTATTGTTTGCACACATTATTTTTGGTTCTTTTGATGACCCTTGTTTTGAAATTGCTATTAGGCCTTGTAGCTTATATGTTTTGATTGTTGGAGAGCTTCTAAAGCTAAGCAAGAAGACCATTGCATGAGTTATAGCCGCGCGCTCAGGTTTGAAAATTGTATATTTTTTAATCTAATGTATATTTTAACTAGACTTTTAGCTTATTTTTGCTATATATTTTAATCTAAAGGGAATCATGGATGTGAACTTGAAAGAATTTTGTACTTAGTTCTTATGGAGAGAATAGTAGTAGTTTACGGTCTAATATCAAATAGAGTTTTCCAATTACAGAAAGTTAATGAATTATAATAGCTTATATGTTTTGATTGCTGGAGAGCTTCTAGAGCTAAGCAAGAAGACCATTGCACGAGTTATAGCCACGCGCTCAGGTTTGAAAATTGTATATATTTTAATCTAATGTATATTTTAATCCTTTTGCCATGTCATGTAATATGTCTTGCCTTGTAGCTTATATGTTTTGAAATTGCTGTTAGGCCTTGTAGCTTATATGTTTTGATTGCTAGAGAGCTTCTAGAGCTAAGCAAGAAGACCATTGCACTAGTCGTAGCCGCGCGCTCAGATATGAAAATTGTATATTTTTTAATCTAATGTATATTTTAACTAGACTTTTAAAATATTAAAGGATTTAACTAGGTCTAAGAAGATTTGTGTACTTTTGACAATTTTGCTTAGTCACTGAAAGTTGTAGACCGAAGTTTTCATAGCCCAATTTTTGCTTCCTGCGAAGAACGATCATGTCAGATAATATAAGTGAAGAACAAAATAGGGAGACAATCGCTAGATTGTGGTCTAACTTGAAAAGAAAAGGTGATGGAAAATGTTATTGTCCCTGCAAAATTTGTAAGGGCTTAAACCGTAGAAGACTGCTAATCAAAACAGTTAAGAGACATTGTAGGGAGAATGGTCACATTGAAGGGGGGCATGACTATCATCCACTGGTAAGTTGTTCATTATATCATTTTAACAATTTATATACATATGAAATCACTTGATGATGAGTTGAAGATCATGGTTTATTTATGTTAATCAATTTTATATAGGTTGATCTCCCTAGGGAAGTACATGATATGGAGGAACATGGGGGTGCGAGTATCCAAGGTGAAGATAATGATCCCATGGAAGATGACGATCATGCGCCAAAAAACATAATTGAAGATGATGGTATAAATACATTGATCCATGACACATTTAGTCCAAACGGATCTGATCATGATGATGATGATAGCCTCGATGTACCTCTACTTGAGAAGGCATACGAGCCCCTATACAAAGACTCCCAAACAACTCTTCTCTCTGCTATATTGTTGTTGTTGAACTTGAAGGTTATGAATGGTTTATCCAACATAACAATGTCACGTATGTTAAGGTATGTCATATATGTCTTTATAGTTAACAAAGGGTGAATAATGTACCACTAATATTGTTTATATTAACAACTTATATTTTTTGCTGTAGATTGATAGGCGAGTTTTTGTTACCACCATCAAATATTCTACCTCGCTCATTCGAGAATTATCTGCTATTATGAAAGATATTGGAATGGAGTATCAAGCAATACATGCTTGTCCCAATGATCATATTATATATTATAAAGAACATGAATTTGCAACACAATGCCCTGTATGTCATATGAGTAGATATCGAACAGATCAAATAACAAAAAAGGTGCCTCACAAGGTTCTTCGTTACATCCTCATTATTCCACGGATGCGATAATTATTCAGGTGTACTAGCTTGGCATAATTTATATAGGTTGATCTCCCCAGGGAAGTACATGATATGGAGGAACATGGGGGTGCGAGTATCCAAGGTGAAGATAATGATCCCATGGAAGATGACGATAATGCGCCAAAAAACACAATTGAAGATGATGGTATAAATACATTGATCCATGACACATTTAGTCCAAGCGGATCTGATCATGATGATGATGATAGCCTCGATGTACCTCTACTTGAGAAGGCATACGAGCCCCTATACAAAGACTCCCAAACAACTCTTCTCTTTGCTATATTGTTGTTGTTGAACTTGAAGGTTATGAATATTTTATCCAACATAACAATGTCACGTATGTTAAGGTATGTCATATATGTCTTTATAGTTAACAAAGGGTGAATAATGTACCACTAATATTGTTTATATTAACAACTTATATTTTTTGCTGTAGATTGATAGGCGAGTTTTTGTTACCACCATCAAATATTCTACCTCGCTCATATCGAGAATTATCTGCTATTATGAAAGATATTGGAATGGAGTATCAAGCAATACATGCTTGTCCCAATGATCATATTATATATTATAAAGAACATGAATTTGCAACACAATGCCCTGTATGTCATACGAGTAGATATCGAACAGATCGAATAATAAAAAAGGTGCCTCACAAGGTTCTTCGTTACATCCTCATTATTCCACGGATGCGATAATTATTCAGGTGTACTAGCTTGGCACAATTTATATAGGTTGATCTCCCCAGGGAAGTACATGATATGGAGGAACATGGGGGTGCGAGTATCCAAGGTGAAGATAATGATCCCATGGAAGATGACGATCATGCGCCAAAAAACACAATTGAAGATGATGGTATAAATACATTGATCCATGACACATTTAGTCCAAGCGGATCTGATCATGATGATGATGATAGCCTCGATGTACCTCTACTTGAGAAGGCATACGAGCCCCTATACAAAGACTCCCAAACAACTCTTCTCTCTGCTATATTGTTGTTGTTGAACTTGAAGGTTATGAATGGTTTATCCAACATAACAATGTCACGTATGTTAAGGTATGTCATATATGTCTTTATAGTTAACAAAGGGTGAATAATGTACCACTAATATTGTTTATATTAACAACTTATATTTTTTGCTGTAGATTGATAGGCGAGTTTTTGTTACCACCATCAAATATTCTACCTTGCTCATATCGAGAATTATCTGCTATTATGAAAGATATTGGAATGGAGTATCAAGCAATACATGCTTGTCCCAATGATCATATTATATATTATAAAGAACATGAATTTGCAACACAATGCCCTGTATGTCATACGAGTAGATATCGAACAGATCGAATAACAAAAAAGGTGCCTCACAAGGTTCTTCGTTACATCCCCATTATTCCACGGATGCGACAATTATTCAGGTGTACTAGCTTGGCACAATTTATGGATTACCATGCACGCAATAGAAGTCGAGATGACATTATTCAAATCCCTGCGGATGGTTCGGCATTTATGCACATAGAGGAAAAGTGGCAACACTTCAAAGAAGAACCTCGTAATCTCAGGCTTTCATTGGCAGCGGATGGTGTCAATCCATTTGGAGAGATGAGATTTGTTTGCTCGGTGTGGCCTGTTTTTGTTATCAACAATAACATTCCTCCGTGGATGTCAATAAAGAGGGAGCACATTATGTTGGCAATGATTGTTCCAGGTATTTTATCATTTGATAGTTATTAATTTACATGTACTTACAAATCTTACAGTAAAATGGTCACAATAATTATGTAATGTTACTGTTCATTCAAGTAGGTAAATATCAAGTTAAAGATATGAATGTATATATTGAGCCTCTTATTGACGAGTTGGTGGAGTTATGGAACGGTGTCACTATGTATGACGTGTCTAGACCAATAGGACAAAGACAATTTCTATTCCATGCAATACTTGTATGGACAATACATGATGCCCCAGGGCTAACACATTTTTGTGGTATGTTATAGTGAATTCAAGTTGCGCATGATAATTATAATTATAAAAATCAACATATTTAATAATCCAATTATATCATTATCTTGTAGGTCTTCAAACAAAGGGAAAATTTGCATGTCCAGTTTGTGGTCCAAAGATGAAATCTCGTCATTCAAAAAGTTTAGGAAAGCAGGTGTTTGATGAGTACAGACACTTCCTCCACAGGAATCATAAGTATCGAAGTATGGAAAAACATCTTTTCAATGGGAAAGAAGAGACTACATCAAAGCCACGAAGAATGACACCTCGCCTATGGAAGTTGGAATATAATAGAATTAATCGTCGAGGTAATGTCGTTCCACCTAATGGTTTATGTTTGTAATTTATATATTTATATTGTGATTTTTGTTTACTAATTATGTAATTGATGATCGTGAAGGTCGTCAAGGCACTACTGACAACCTTCCAAAGGGACTAAAAAGCTATCCCAGACAATTTAGTAGGTTGCCCTACTACGAGGACCTACAAATTGTGCATTTGTTTGATCCTATGCATATTGGAAAGAATATAACAGAGACATTGGAAAATACTGGATGGAAGGCGTGACAAAGAAAAAATTGTCAAAATTTGTAATGACATTCATGAATCCAATCATGCACTGAAGAATTTCATTCACTCAAATAGCAATAGAGATCAGATTAATATAAGTTCCCTTCCTTGGTTATTAACGGAGCAGCAAAGTGATGCCATAAAAGAAGTCATACGAAAAATTCGATTTCCCACAAGATTTGCTGCGAACATAAGCAATCTCATATCAAAGAAAAGTGAATTTGGGCCAGGGCTCAAAACGCATGATTGGCATACTTTCATCAAGGTAATTTATGTTCTTCTGTATTTACAATATATTCATAAACTACGTGTACTATTCATTATGTTATGTTAGAAAATAATGAAATGATTGGTTTATAATTACTGCAGTACGTGCTACCTCTATCTCTCCCAGAGCACTTCAACAATAACATCAAACAAGTGATATATGATCTTGGAAAATACATGAGGTAAGTAGTAATATCTGTTCAATTTGTTGTATATATTTATTATATTCGCGATTTGTTTTTCTTGCTATGTAATCTATTGTATATTATTTTGTAAAGTCTCGTATTTATATATTTGTTGTGACTTGAATCTCTTAATGTAGGTGGTTGTCATCTAAAGAAATCCATAAAGAAGATATAAACTATTGGAAGAGAAGAATTCCTTATTTACTGTGTGAAATGCAAAAGTGTCTACCTCCAACTTTTTTTAATGCACAAGAACACTACCTCATACACCAAGTTGAGGAGATTGAATTGTGTGGACCTGCACACACTAGGTCAATGTGGATGGTTGAGAGGCACTTGAAATCTTTGAAGGCTTTGGTTCGACAAAGAGCACATCCTGAGGGTTCTATGGTAGAGGGATACATGGTATACCAGACTATGATGTACATTACTGAATATCTTCCTAAGTTTGCTTCAAATATCCATGTAGATCGCATTTGGGATCTCGACCCTTTTAAAAAATTCAAAGGGGAGTACTTGATGGGGAAAGGTAGATTGAGGAAAGTGATAGGTAATAAATTATAAGATGTTATTGTAATAAATTATTTCTTAATCTTCAAAATAAATCGGTTGTAAGTCGTCTATTTTTTTTTTGTACAGTTGCTCGAGAGTGGGATGCACTACATTTGTATATTGCAAACAATCTTGATTGGATGACAGTATGGATTGAATGATGTCAACATTCTGGTCACACATTAACATGGGAAGGTGTATCTTCATTGGTTAAAGAAGCTCATCGTAATGGAGATTCTAATGTTACGCAAAGGGAAATAGATTTAGCATATGGTTTAAGAGATTTTCAGGTACGTACAAAATTATTAATCACCCGTATGTTTATCAACTCACGATATAATAATTTTGACATGTTTCACATATTATTGCAGGTTAAACACCACAAGGGTATGTTCTGTAATGGTCAAAAATTTTGCGTCAAAGTGTTGGATGACACGAAGAAAACTTGTGATTCTGGAATAACTGCAGTCTTTCAAGTGACTAATATTTCATCTAGAAATGACTTACATCCTCAAGAGTCTAAAAATCAATACTATGGCATTTTGGATGATATACTTGAGTGCGACTTTAGTTCCTTCAAATTAGTACTCTTCGTTGTCAAATGGTACAGGCTACGAGTTAATCCAAATGATCCTAATAGAACTGTTATTGAACATGATAATGGATTTACAATGATCAATACAAGGTCGTTTGAGCCAGTTGGGGATGAGCCCTATGTTCTTCCAAGCCAATGTGAGCAGGTATTTTACTCAGAGGTTTCACATAAACCGGGTTGGTCATTTGTTGTTACACATGAACCGAGAGGAAGGCCGAAAAAGTATAATGCGATGGAAGAAGAAGATACCGAAGAAGTAGAAGATGATGTAGATGATGATCACGATCGACAATTATTGGATGATGTTCTTGAGACAAATTTTCATGAAGAAGAAGAAGAAGATGATGACGATGATGCTGCTACTGATGATGATGATGAAGATGATGTTGATGTTGATGATGATGATGTTGATGATGATGACAACGACGACAACGACGACGACGACGATGATGATGATGACGACGATGACGAGGATGATGATGATGATGATGATGATGATGATGATGATGATGATGATGAGGATGATGATGATGAAATTTAAAGGTATGCCATCAATCCTTAATGTATTTAATATTCATTTCTTGATAGAAATATATTTGTCTTAAATGGTTACATAGTTTATTCATTATCTATTTAAAAGCTACAAGTTTCAACTACAAATAGAATACTGCTAATCTAAATTAACTATTAATCTAAATTAATTAAATAAAACTATTTAAAACACATATTGATGCATGAATGTATTGAGCCTTATTTTCTTTCAGGTCAAAAGCATTTGTAAGTGTTCTCACAACACCAACCAAGCATCTTCATAAGATCACTCTCCTTGATCCAAGCCAACTCCATAACCTATCAGAGTGCACACCAAATCCTTATGCCACCTTAGCGTTCTACATCTTTGGAATAATCCCAATGTCCCTCAATCCATCCAATGGATTCATCCAAGCAATCTAATCAACAAACTATCAAATGCTCACAATGCCTCAATAGGCTCCAAACTTGACTTCACCTTAACTAGGTGTTTCCTCCACCTCCACCACACACATCAAACAACTTCAAATAGCATGTCCCCAAGGTTACTAAGCCCTCAACTCATCAGCTGATACAAAAACCCAGTTTTAGCCCTTCAGTAGGCCTACTTCCCTAGCAGGCTTATAATGTGAGCCTGATTTAAGTGTTATAATGTGTACGTTTTAATGTTTTTAATTTTTATGTGATGCTTATGATGGATGTGATTATGATTATGATGTGATTATGCTCACGATAATTGAATTACATTTTCAGGAAATTGAACCCCTTTCAAGAGCATCCCGCACAGTCTCATGGATCGACAGGTATAAGTCAATACACCTTATAGAAAGTCTATTTAATACACTTATCAATAGTAAGATTGATGTCTTCTAAGATCTCTCCCATTTGCAAGTACCAACAAATAGGTATTTGTTAGAAGTGTCTTCCTCGAGTGAGGGAAATATAGGAATAGAAGAGGAAAGTGAGACATGCAGTTTATCTAGAATAGGGAGATTAACTAGAGGTCAAAGGACTAGAAGGAAATTCAATAAACACATGAAATTTTTCCTTGCTCAAGGGGGGTCATGTTCTTATGATGATGAGATGAAAGGCGACATCGAGGTTCCCTTGAGGTACCAACATCTACAGAAACATTGGGTACCCAAGGAACTTCCTCCAATAAACACTGATTTTTGTGTTAATGAGAGGATATATCGCATAGCACCATCATCATTACATGGTTTGGGCCTATTTTCTATGGATGGCATAAAGGTGTCTTACAATAAAGTTTCTGAATTGATGGAGTATGTTGGACCATGTTACGATTACAAAAGTTGGATGCATATTGTTCAATATAAAAAAAGTATGCGTAGGTATGCACTCTCGGCAAATTATATACAACAGCAAGACAATAATCAAAGTAAAAGTGTGGCTATATACATTGATGGAAGGCCAAAAGCAACAGGGAATATTGCGGGTTTTATAAATAGTACACGATCTGGGTCAACTATAAAGCAACCCAATTGCATATTTGAGGCACGCGAGGGAAATCGTGTATTCATCTGTGCAATAAAATCAATACGTGCAGGGGAAGAGCTGCTTATTGATTACAATTTGAACCGCATAGATACAAACGAGGCTACTATCATGGGGGTGGTACATACTATTAAACCAACTTCTAATCAATGACTCCAACATACCATTTAGTTATTAAATTTTTGGCTAACATTTTTATACTTGATCTTTGACACAGGGGCACAATATGGAGCAACCGCCCGAAGGTGATGGTGACGATATTCCTAGCTCATCTACACATGAGCAGGTAAAACTCGTTGTAATTGTGCAAACTAGATAGAAGCAAAATGTTATTTTTTTTAATGTTATTTTCTTCATTATTTTGGAGTAATTTTGATAATACTAATACTATTGTTGTCACAAAGGGCCGGTGGTCGGAGAGAGGGAAAGCAACCTGCAGTCCCTCAGGAGTCCCCCCTTGTGGACCCTTTTTTTATTGATTTAGCAGAGACCGATGACCCGATCGGTTCCATTAAAAAGCTGCTAAAGAAAATTGGGAAAGAACTTCTACGTTTGGTATCCATACATCCTCAGACTCAGGAAATAAAAGACAGGGCAGCTGAGTTGTTGCGCACTTCTGAAAACTTTAAAGTAAGTATTAATGAAATTTTTAATTATTACAAGAGTTCAATAATGGTTTTTATGTTATGCTCTTTTATGACATTAATTAAAATATGGATGCATTGTCTTTACAGAGTTATTTGCGTAATTTTGAACCCCATTCCCATGATGAGGCCGGTACTACAAGTGGTTCAGGTAGATCACATGTTCCATTCCCCACTTGTGTTTTCCACTGAATATATATAGGAATGATCATAATCATTGACAATACATGCTCGAACAATATTTTTTTTTAATGCTCTAACAATCTTGTCCATGCTAGTCCACGCATTCTATATTTATGCATGCTCTAACAATTTTATTCTTCAGCTCCTTTCCATGATGATATGACAACGCCGCCTCCATCCAGGACAGCCACAAATGTCTTGCCGACTGCCATGTCAACAACACACAGCCTAAATGCACCAACTGTTGCACCATCTACTGGTACACAAATCCCTCTTTTTCTCTCTTTTGTTATGTGTTTAAGTGTTATGTGTTTACGATGTAGATCCCTTGATTGTGTTTGTGCCATGGGTGCTCTGCACCAATTTATTTCCCTTGAAGTATTATTTCTTGGAGGCATTTGATAATGGTTTTCATTTTTTGCAATAGGAGATGCAACAAGTCTCGATGCAGCATCATTTCCTAGATGTTCCCGTGTTCCTAGTATGGGAACGGTGAAGGATTGCATATTGATCATCAGCGACGATGAAGGCATTCCCTTAAAAGTAGCCAAAGTTCCAGGTACTTTAATGTTATTATTATTCTATAGTGATATAATAGTAATTTAGTTTTTGATCACTCTTCATCGACTAATGATCCCATGATTATTTTGTAGGGAATGATATTTTTTGGCAAAAACTTGGTGACGAGTGTTTGCGGATATTCAGGCCCACCCTACGTACATGGTGGAACATCATATCCTAACTAAAACCCCAAACCACTATTTTGATTTCATATCATTGCTAGAATAGTTTTCCTTTTCATCAATTTCTTGAACTATATTAAAGGTAGCTTCTCTTCATTTATGAGTCTAACATGTTTTTTTTTACTTAAAAGGTGGAATAACCAAGATAAAAAGTTGAAGGATGATCTTGTACATAGTATGACCCAGCTTTTTGGACCTCGTGCATTCGAGAGAAACAAGCTCCTTGAAAGAGCTGGTTTATGTTTGAAGTATATTAGGGACCAGTACAGGAAATATTTAGAGGTTAACCCTAGGCACGAGCGTCCGCCCTATGTTCTTGAGGCTGAGTGGCAGGCTTTGATTTTGGATGGAAAGTATAAAGCCGACATGAAAAAATGAATTACGCCAGTAGAGAGTAGAGCAAGGTATGTGATACTTTTGAGAATGTAATTATGTACTAATTAACCTCTAAATTTTTCCTGTAATTATGTACTAATTAACCTCTAAATTTTTCCTGTACTGGTCTCTAACATATTTCAAACTTTTCATAGATTTCCTGACACATCAAAGGCAACAAAGGCAAGATTAGAAAAGCACGGGACACACAAGCTCGGCTCTGGTGGTTTTTCCAAACTTCAAGCACGAGTTGTAAGTATTAGTAAATGAAAACTTGTATCAATTTTTTTATATATTGCAAGGAAATTTTTTTTGATCAAACAATGGAAGTAAAATTCACCATACCAAGCAAAAATGTAGGGGTCAGAGTTCAATAGATGCCTCACAAAAGAGGACAAGAGAATTGGCTTCCAACAAGGCTATAGAGCCGTGGCTGAATGGCTACGAGCTGAAATCAGTGTGCAAGGTTCAAATAATGATGCATCTGAGCCACAGGTAAATAAGCTAAATGAAATTTATTTCAAATTGAATACTTTACCAATTAGTCTATTTGATTTTAAGTTCTAATATAAAGTGAGTATATCTGTTTTAAGAAAGCAATGATAACAATGTGTAGGATATTGGAATGCAACCTGACAATCCTTCTACACAATCTATGCATAATGAAGGTTCGCATGATGTGCATCCTAGTGGTGGAGGTATACATTTGCTATTAAAATTTTTATATGTAATTACAATTGGTGTTTGGATTAATGTAACATTTTGTATAGCAACTGTAGAGGATCGAGGGGTCGGTGCTCATGAGCATGTTGAGGTTGAGTCTAGACAAAATGATGTGGCCAGATCAGGTAATTAAAGAGCGCCACAGTTATGTTCTTTAAAATAATTAAATACTTGTAACAATTATAATTAAATATTTTAAATTTAACTCTTTTATTTGTTATTGTAGAGGACCCCCCTTTGCAGCAGCATAGGAATTTGAGATCATCAAGAATAGAGAACAAAACAACTGATGAGGGGGGTATTGATGATAACACTGATGCTCCTCTTAGAGCTTACATAGAAAAAAAAATTAGAAAGAGAAAAAAGAAATGATTGTCATCTAAATACCTTAATTGATAATGATTGAATTTTATGTCTCAATGAATTTAATTATGTGCTAATGAATGTTCATGAATTATGTGTTTATTTTCATATTGATGAATGTTGCGTGTTAACGAATCTAATGTGTTAATGAATGTTATCATGTGATATTGATTGAATGTTACATTTTATTAATAATTGAAAGAATGAATGAATGTTAGATGTTAACGGGGAATGTAGAGTGATGTTAGGGGGAGGGGGGTGGGGCCAAATGAGCTTCCACCTTCACGTGGTTGGCCCTATTTAGTAGAGAATATTAAACTATATTCTCGAAACAAAGTGAAGCTCAATAAGATACTAAATGAGTCAAAATGGTTATCAAGGTCCTCTATCCATAAGATACTTGTAGTCAAAATGGTTATTAATAAGATACTTGTAGTCAAAATGGTTATCTAGGTCCTCTATCCATTCCATAAGTTCTTCACCATTCAAACTTCCTCCATAACAAGGAATGTGCTCTAGGTTAGTCATGAAGCCTAGCATGGACTCTCTGTCAGATAGAGCCACTATTTCAGAGCCTTTTCTGTGCATTTCCTTCAAGCACTATACAGTGTACGGATGTGAAAGGGAGGGCAGACCAGTGTGGAAGTTAGAGTATTTATATCTTATGCTTTGAGAGTTTATTTGGTAGATTCAAGACACCTTATATCAAAGTTATTCCTTTTTCTTATCTGTTGTTCTTTCAAACCCTCATTTTTTGGGTTATTGCATTCAAATGGCCTTAACTTGCAAATAAACCATAGGATATCCTCTGTTCTTTGTAAAATGCAAGTTAAGGGGGTTTATTTTCATATTTTAAAAGCTTTGGAATAGGATACTAAGCCAGAGAATTTCGAGAGCAAGCCCTAGGTCAAGAATCTCAATGTTCTTGACTAGGAGTTGATGGATTATGCAAGATCAGAGGGTAGCGGCAAGTAAAGGACCTCAAACCTTGTTGAATCTAGATCTTTAGAGTATGTTGGACATCTTCAAACTCTAATCTTGGTTTCATGCACCCATTTTCAATGCCTTGTTTTGGAACCCACACCCAAAGGCATGCATTAGGTCTGCGGACTCAATAAGGACATTGATATGCTGGAGTGGAGTCAGGGTCTGGGAGTTGGAGGATTGTTAGAACATCAAAAAGGGTACTCAAAAAACATATAAGTTCATAAGGTCCTTTGTCAAATTGAAGAGTTATTGCTGCAGAACAGGTTTTGGAGACCTACTAGAGTCACTAGGTCTATTTGTGATTTTGATGTCTTGGGTTGTTTGGAACACAACCAATGCATGATTCTGCATGTTTTAGGGAAACTTAAGAGTTTTCAAATGTTTGATTGGGTTGGCAAAGCCTAGGATCAATAAAGTCTCTTTTGGTAGAAAATCAGGGAACTTGTCCCTAAAAGGAAATTTGGTCTTGGTTGGGATTGAGTCAATAATGTGTTAGAAGTATCTTGAAACCTTTGAAGTCCCTCTAGTATAGAGATTTTAAACTGGTCTGATAGAATCAGAGGCTAAATTGCTTAGGTGTAACATTTTGGTGTCTTGAAGTGGGTTGGGGCTTAAGACCAAGTTTCTTGCTAACCACTCTGCATCACATTGTCTTGCATGAAATTAGTCATTCTGTATACACTGGTCTAGTGTTGTCAATAGACCCAAATAGTTCAAAGATACTCGAACCAATCAGATGTTTTATGGGGTGCATTTTTGTGTTAGGTAGAAAGGATTCTTCATACAGGTGAAAGTCTCGAACCTTTCCCCACTCCCAAAAAAATATCACTTGTACTGTTATGAGCAGTCATGAGGACTAGACAGATACATTATAATATATGTAATTGCCACTTGAATGTATTGCTATTCAACCACATTTATGGGCCCGTTTGGACCACAACACACAGTAGCATCTACAAAGAAGAATATCCTAGGTGTAACAAGCTCTAAGAATATACCAATAGTTCTAAGAAGTTCCCTAGCACACAATAGCATCTACAGAGAAGAATATACAACATGAGGGCAGTCACTGTAAAGACAACATGATAATGTACACTCATTGTATGTGTACATTATCATGTTGTCTTTACAGTGACTGTCCTCATTCAAGTGGCAATTACACAAGGGACAGTCACTGTGAGATGTCCTCATTTGTGACAAGGACAGTCACACATGAGGACATCTCACAGTCACTATCCCTTGTGTAATTTCCACTTGAATGTATTGTTATTCAACCACATTTATGGGCCCATTTGGACCACGACACACAGTAGCATCTACAGAGAAGAAGTTTGGTATGCAATGGTCTTGAAACCTCCTAAGAAATTCTTGGTATGCATTTGTGTGGTGCAAAAGCTTCGTTGAAAGAGAAAAAGAAGAAAAGAATAGAAATGATTTTTTTTCTTTTTATGTCATATACTATAACCAGCTACTTGTAACTTGCAAAAATTATTATAACCATTTGAAATTGAAACTTAGTTTAATGTGAAACTGAGAACTGCTTTATTAGAGCTTTCTGTGATTTAGATTCAGACATCAAGAACATTGTTTGCCTAATATTGTGATTAATGTTTATTTATTAATATCTCATACTGACAAACAATTGATAATTGTAGGGAAAACATCATTGGGGGTCTTTGAGGATCCACTAGAAGCCAAGGAGAAAATGTATTCAAATGCTAAAGATGGTGTAACAGTCCTTACAGCTGTTGAACCTTGCTGTGTAGATCATCTCCGATTCTCCAAGTTCAACAGTACTGTGGTATTCCTTTGGATACTTCTAATGGTAAATTTCAGACATCAAGTTCTTTTCGTATGAAACTACTACATTTGTAATCTGTAGTTTTAAACTTTTAGTTTATAAATGTTCATCAGCTTTAGTTCGTATGCTGCCATTTCAAGTATGATTAATGAAGTTACCTTTATCACAGGATGAAAGTGAGCAATTACACAAGGGACAGTCACTGTGAGATGTCCTCATGTGTGACTTTCCTTGTCACAAATGAGGACATCTCACAGTGACTGTCCCTTGTGTAATTGCCACTTGAATGAGGACAGTCACTGTAAAGACAACATGATAATGTACAGTTGTAGTGAGTGTACATTATCATGTTGTCTTTAGAGTGACTGTCCTCATTTGTTGAAGAAGAAAAGCATTAATGTGGTTGAATACCAATACATTGAAGTGGCAATTACACAAGGGACAGTCACTATGAGATGTCCTCATTTGTGACTGTCCTTACAGTGAGTGTACATTATCATGTTGTCTTTAGAGTGACTGTCCTCATTTGTTGAAGATTTCACTTGATGCAGGTTCCAGTACTAAATAGATCATGTCATGTTCATGTAACAAATGGAAAATATCTTGCAGGATTCAATTGAGGGGGCACACATCCAAATATAGTAGTGTCCTTTGAAATTAATGTTTACTAACAGTTTCAAATAAAAAGAGCATATGAGTGGCAGAGAATGCAGTATATTGAGTTGAAAATAAAAAGTATACTAGTGACAGGCCAGACTATCCACCCAGTTAATTTAAGGTGTTAATGTGACACCTATGTGTCTGTGGGCACCTGCAAAGTTAAGGTGGCACCCATCAAGCCCTCTCCCTTAATACCTTCCTCTGAAACTAGATATCCATCAATTGCAAGTTATAATTGATGAGATATTTCTTTTGAGATTTTGAATGAACAAGATGGCCCTTAAAATTTCAATATTACAGGTGCGCCATTTAGGACAAAATGGAGTTATGCAAAGAGTAAAATGGTAAGAACACTAAATACAAGAGACAACATCCAAAAATTGTTTTCTGAAAAACCACTCCCGCTGCCACTGTACATAAATATGCACAGGCACAATATATACTAGCTGCGTAAATATGCTAATAAAAAGTCATGGTTTCACCGTGATAATAAATCTTCTTCGTACAAGAAACTCTCCAGCTATTAAGAAAAAAATTGTAAATTTGCAATCGCTGTGATTTTTATTTCCATGGATCCCAAACCAATTTCCACAAAATCCAAAACTATCAACCAGCACAAACTAGTCATGCTAAACTTTCCTTTAAGCAGACATTCTTTCCGTTAGACTCTTCTTGCAAGTAATCATAGTATGGCCAAACAAATATTCTACAATTCCTTCCCTCATCTTGCAGGCCAAACCAATCTTGTTTATTCTATCAATTAAAGATTTGCACTGGTATTCAAAGTTCAAACAACATCACATGATATATACGCTAAATATAGAATATTTTGTCAAATCATTTGATATCAATTGAAAAACATGTCATCTAGAATATCACAATCAAATCAATCCAATATTCCAGGTGATAGAATTTAATGATTTAGTTGTGAGCCTCAGGCACGGAAAGTGCCCTGGGTAACAACCAAAATGTTTGTAAAACTACAAGAAATGATGTATGTTGCAGTGACTGGTTAGTGCAGTATCACTTCATATTGCATTTGTCTATTGAGACACATTATAACTAGGAAAGCTGACCTTCTTTCAGCCTTCCATAAACAATTAGTTCCTAAAATAATACAGCTACAGTCACCTGTGAGTTAGAGTTTCTCTGATATTCTTAACATGAAGGAATTGACAACAGTCAGATCTAGCTTAATCCAGGATGACTCAAATGCATCATGTCTGTAATCAGCCCCAAGTTCCTTGGCTGTGGCACGAAATGCAAGCCCAAACCGGTTGCCCTGTTGGGCTCCAAGTATGGGTCTGTTGGCAACACCTACTACCAATACCATCTTGGAGTGAGGAATAATAGCTGCACATATCATAGGTTTTGTTTTTGCGCCCTTTTCTTTCAAAGCATCCATGAGGAAATAGAAATACTTAACAATTGCTTGAGGATAAGCTAAGAGTTCAATATCTGCTCCATCCTCAAGTTTCACCCATCTGAAACTCCGGGCACTCTTGATGAATCCATTTCTTGTTATTGCCAGACTACCCTGCCGCTGAGTAGCACACTGGACACGAATGGCAAGCTGCATCCCCTTTTGTAACTCATCCAAATGATTCAAAGAGAGTGCAGAATAAGCACTCCAGAATTTCTCAGCCCAAGAGTCTTTGGAATCTGTCCAAGATTCAAGAAGAGCTGTGACTCCATACACAACATCAGCAGCTGAAACCTTTGAGCTATATCCATGAAGCCTCTGGAAGCTTCTGTAGTAGAATTCATTAAGACCATATTCTGGCAAAAACCTCTCAAACTCATCCTTCATTCTTTTCTTCATGGCATTGCTCATGTACTGAAATTTTTGTTGGCAGTCCACAAGGGCAATACCCATTTTGGCCAAGAGTAGTTTTAGCTTCTTCAACCCATTATCACTCCAAGTTTTCAACTTAGTGGCAATGTAGGATGAGCATAACATCGAATCAAAAAGGGTCCACTCCCTCAAGAGCATAAGGTGAGGCTCATCTTCATAGGAAATCCTAGACACATCTCGTACTCTAACCTTGGTGCCATCCTTAAGTGTAACAGATGTAATCATTTCCAAATTTCCTGCACTATTTACATGCTGCTCAAGCTCCATGACACCATCCTGGTACCTCTCATTGGTGACTCTCTCATGAACAAATTGATCAGTCAGTGAGACACATGCTAACCAAAGCAACTCATTTGTGCTCTTATGCAGAGCATGGGCCATATCAAACATTAGACATCCAGAAGGCCTACCATAGTATGTTCCCGGACCATAATATGATGTCTTCAGCTTCTTCAATGTTTTCAGTGCATCCAAACGGGCCCTTACAGTGAGTGTACATTATCATGTTGTCTTTAGAGTGACTGTCCTCATTTGTTGAAGGAAAAAAGCATTAATGTGGCTGAATAGCAATACATTCAAGTGGCAATCACACAAGGGACAGTCACTGTGAGATGTCCTCATTTGTGACTGTCCTTACAGTGAGTGTACATTATCATGTTGTCTTTAGAGTGACTGTCCTCATTTGTTGAAGGAAAAAAGCATTAATGTGGTTCATTAGAAATGTATTAAATAATTTTTTTTTTTAAATTCTACCCAGGACCGTTGCAATTGCGACGGCCCTCCCAGGAGATGCGACGGTGGCGCCGTATTGGCAATGCCCAGGCCCGTCGCAGTTGCTTCGGCGGACTGTCGCAATTGCAACGGTCCTCCCAAGACATGCGACGGCGGTGCCATATTGGCGATGCCCAGGCCCGTCGCAATTGCTTCGGAGGACCGTCGCAATTGCGACGGTCATCCCAAGACATGCGACGGCGGTGCCATATTGGCGACACCCAGGCCCGTCGCCATTGCTTCGGAGGACCGTCGCAATTGTGACGCCCTACCGTCGCAATGCGACGGAGGCGCTGAATGGGTGAAGCAGTGACATTGTGACGGCAGGGCGTCGCAATTGCGACAAAAACCCATAGACATCGTAATTTGTGACTAAAAAACTACGACGTCTATCACTGTCGCTATAGCGGCACATATCCGTCGCAATGGCAACACATAGCCGTCGCAAAATGGCCCCAAATTTATTAGTGAGATATTCTAATTGAGTAATGCAACTCCAATTGTCCAAACATCTATGAACTACAACTTGAAACTTGTAGGAAAAATAAAGGAAGTGCTAAGCTACAAATGCACAATAGCATACAAAGAACTATCTACATCACACTAGAGACATTCTATAAACACAAAAATTTTATGCATCCTTTTGTTGTCAATGACACAAGATTTAATGGTGATTTAATCATTTTGCACCTCTGCAATTTGTACTTGCAAAATGGCATTCAAATTATTTAAGTAATACCTGTCACCAAAAGAATATCAGAGCATTAATGCTCCCAGAGGCTAATCTATTTTGAGGGGAGGAAGGAGGACACGATTTATCCAATCAATGTAATCATTGCACTACCAAATGCATAATGGAAAGGTTTGTATGGATTTGCTAATAATAGTATATAATGATACTTCTCATAGAGATGTGATAACTTTGTGTAATTGGAACTAATTAAACTATTGCACAAAACACAGAGACCACAATTAATTTCAAGTAGTTTAAGCAGGCTACAACCATTTCTAATGCCTAAGAGTTTAAGACAAAAAGCCACTTTCAATAGGTAAAAGACAATAAACTGAAACCTTAATCTAATTTTTAAGTATTACGTTGCATTCAAATGTGTTAAGGTCAGTGGAAACTAACTCCAATTGAAATGCTTTGAAATCCCAGGAGCTCAAAAATTACACCATGCAAATTATTTATGTAAATTAATACCACAAACACTTGATTAGATTTACCCAAATGACCCTTTTGTGGTACCAAATTTCTAGCAAAAGTTTAATTATCTTAAATGTAAACCCAAAATTGGGCCAATAAATAACTAAAAGAGTTTATTTTGTTAAAGACTTTAAGCTCCATTTCCAATGAATTCTTAAACTAAACAAATGAGATCCAGATAACAAACATGCTTATTTTATTAGAGACTTCAAGTGCCAACATTACATAAATTATTGAAGCAAGCAATTGAGAATAGAAAATAAAATTTAATAGTGATTCTTCAAACTAGGCCTGATAGACAACAAGTAGCTCAAAGTGACGTATGGGAACAAATATATGATAAATTTCATCAAACAAACCCTTATGTTGATTTTCTATGAGATATGAAGGTAATTCAATTTCTGGTAGATTACCATCTAGTAGAGATGTTAACAAGCAAGAGAACCTTTCCCTTGTTCTTGCTCAGAGCAACCTCACTCCCATCAATATCCGCAGTCGAATTCCCACATGCCATGTTATTTATGTTATGTAAAATCTATTAAAATATCTCAAAACAATACTATTGTGTTTATATTAATTAAATGGTTAAATCAAATGGTGAAGTGTTAGGCTCTCATCCCTTGGTCCCCTAGACTGCTTGGTCTTGTAAATTTATTCATTCATATAGAATCTAATGTTCATATGGTAGACGAATGTAGGGAGTTTCGGTATACCTGAATTCCTTAGGCAGAATTGAGAGCTTTGAAGCCTTCCCCTAAAAATGCAAAACCCCAGAAAGAAAGGGCTAAACCCTAGCTTAAATGTGTGGAATATTAGAGAAGGCCCACTCTAGAATTACGTCTGTAGAGGCCAAATTGCCAAAATAAAACACCAAAAACTCTAAATGCTCCAATTAGGATAAAAACCACATCCAAATGAAAATCTCTTCACTGTCTGCTATATCAGCAAAGGGTTGGGGGCTAACCCTATAACCGTCTGTTTGGAACAAGATTGACAGATGCTAGGTAGTGTACAATAGACTTCCCACTAACAATTTGATAATGTTGAAATAAAATTATTGAAATAAGCACGACAAAAGAATTTCCAATTGCAGAAAAAATGAAATGGATTGGAACAACCTTGAGGGTAAAACCATTGATAATTTTCTCTGTCACTCTTGCCGCAAACACAATTCTTGAAAATCTAATGCTTTTTGAGATCGAATGTCGACGCTTTAGGCAATTTAAGGGGAAATGTGTTTTTGAACAATTGTAATTTTTGGCAAAGCATTCACAATTTGTGGCAAGTGACATGCCCTAACCAAGAAATCATATTTGAGAAATTGCAGGTCATTGATGCTCTGAAAAGGGATGCCAAAATCACCTGGTGTTTCCTCAAAAATCTTGGCTGGAAGTTTTGAAAATCAAGCTAGGCTAATTGCTAGAAGTTTCGAGAATGGATTTTATTATTATTATTATTTAAAAAAATAATTAAACCCCCCACGAAATTGGTACCAACCAATAAGAAAATAGAAATTAATGTGCAGAAATATATTTTAAAAATAAAACACTTCAAACATTAGAATGTTTGATTCTTTTTATTCTAAAAATCAATAGATTGGGTCTAATGAAAACATTAGTTCCCTATCTATAAGGAAAGGACTAATAATATATAGTATTTAATATAAATATATAATTTTGATTTAGCTCAACATCCTAGCAAGTGAGATGAACCTTACACAACCACAACCCAAGGGTTGTCAAGAGATCAACAACACATTAATAAAAGTGTTGGTTGTTACCAGTCAAGGCCACAAAGGGCACATTGTTAGCAGATTCATCTACCTTCCTTAAAAAGGCCACTTAGAGATTAAGGACCATGACTGGCCACTAATAGTATAGGGGCCAAAAAAGGCCATTAACAACATACAAAAGGCTAATAAAAACACATTTCTAGCAACCCACTAAGTGGGGCAGACTTAAAAAGGGATTTAGAAGGGCTCCCCGAGCCTTCGTATTGAATACCAAGAAGTGCTGAAAACAAACCAGTAGTAGAGAATAACATCACCCTAATAGAGACTCCACACCCCCTACAAAAATCCTTTTCACCGTAATAGAAAAGGATCCCACCTCAATAAGGGAAGAGAAGAAGGATATCATCATATTGGAGAGCCTACTGCAAATCCATTCCACTTCCAATAACCAAAGAAAAGAAGAGACCACATAATGTTACAAACATCCTCTTTCACAAAGAAAGTCTCCACCTCTATAGGGGATGCTTCCACCTCCATGAGGGTTACAAAAGAGGAAGAAGCAAATAGAATGTGCCAAGCTCCACCTATGACCAACAAGACACACCTCAATATAGCAGGGATGAGTACAACCCCAAAACCTACATCAAATTTTAACCAAAAATAATTATAGACCAAAATGAGACCTTGAAAACTATCAACAAATGACTGGTCATGAGAAAATAAAAAGCCACTATAATTATCAACTAAAATAGACAGTCTAATTGAAAAGGAAAAAAGTAATCCCTAAAAGTCAACAACTTCCATCACAACCTAATCCCAAAGGGGAAAAACTCCCAACTGAAAACTAGTATAGGAACCATCTATGAACTCTTAGAGAATGGGGGAACATTACTAGCAAACACTCACATATGTCAAGGCTTATCCAAAAAGTATGAATGTTGAAGACCAACAACACCCTTATAGATTGAGGAAAGAGCTCACACTTAGGTTGTAGGCTTCTATTATTAGGTGTTAAAACTATTCCCCAATGCTTAGCAAAGGAAAAGGTAGCAATGACCACAACCAAGGCAGGAGCAGTAAAAAATTTCAAGTGAAGGGCATAAGACCTCATTCGATTAGTAAGAACCTAACCACCAAAAATGGACATGCTCATTCCACCAAAGTCAAAACACCATGAAAGACCCCAACTAGAGAGTAAAGTCCACTAAAAGGGGGGAACAAGAAACTCCTTTCATCCCAACCATTCACTAGTAGAATACCCCATAAATTGGAGCATCACAATCCAAGAACTAAACAAAGTGCGACAAAAAAGCACAAAAACTTCATCTTCACCTTCAGATACATCTCTCTCTACGACACTAGCCTCATTAGACAAAAAGGCCAATGAATAGAGTGTGTCTTTCTAGAAGAAGAATAGGAGTCCAAGACACACTCCAATAACAGTAAAAACACCACCAACATTGATGCTAAAAAATCCAACCATTCTCCAAGGTTGGTAATGATCCTGGACACAAAAACAATCCTGAAAACTAAGGAAGACAAAGCCACATAATCTTCAATCAAAATAGAATACCATCCCTCTATGAAAAACAATGAAGCATAGGCAAAACAATGGAGCATAGGCATAGCCAAAGTAGCATCCATAAAGAAACTATTAGTAGGGAAAATATTTGTCGAAACACAACAAAACCTCCTCCATCAAACAAAATAAGAATTAACCCAGGCTAAACAATACATATGAGGAAAGAACTACATGATAAAAAGCTAAGCCAGTCACAAGGAAAACTATGCACAAGAATTGTAGTGTCTCCATAGAAAAGGGAACCTTCAACAAAATAGATCCAGGACAAATCTGAAGTAAAATGTGTGAAACCCCTTCATTCATGCTCAACCTCACCAAAAGAAGGTAAAACAAAGATCTTAAGAGGAAAGCATAACCACAACCACACCAAATCATGATGTCCCAGGCCAAAACAAGCACATTGCAAACAAGGATGGGGACATGCACAAACACAACAACAAAGCCAAAGCAAGAGTCTCAATTTAGTCGCACACATAAAGAGCCCTTCCACAAAGACATGACAAGGACTTTAGGGGTCTCAATTTCCATCCAATCCACCATTAGACCACACTGATCTACATCAGTATCATCAATTCATCCCCATCTATCATCCTCTACTACATCTAAATTTGAAATTACACTCTTGCTCCTATTCTCGCTCTCCGTCTTTGTATATGGGATTAGGATTAATATAAATATATGGTATAATAGAATGTTTATGATAAAATACAAATTTATTTAGAATAATTTGAAATGATAAGATATGAATATTTCTAATTTTGATAAATATTTTAATATGAAATTTTAGAATAGTCTCTATTTCTTTATATGAACTAAGAGATAGTGAATTTAATTTTTTAAGTATTTTTAGTAAGATGAATCTAGAAACTTGTTATAATAGATGACACTTGACATTTATTATTAATTAAGTATTATTTAATATTAGTATCTAATACATTTTTTTCTACATTGTTATTATACATTTATATTAATTTAGAATCTTTTGAAAATAAAACATATGAATTTAGATTTTACATATATTACCTTTTTTTTATCTATGTAAGAAATCCTTAGAAATGAAAGAACAAGAGTTTTCATTTCCTTTCAATAGTTAGTGCATCTACATTTTACAATTTATAGTTCGAATTGAAATTTATTTATTTATTTAAGAATTATACACATGTATTTTTCAAAACTCTATCAACTTTTTAATACAAAATTAAATTAAATATTTTTTGACAATTAATATTTTTATTAAAACATAAAATTAAAGATCACAACAAATTAGATTGTAAAAAATTATTATTTTCTTATAATTAAACTCAAGAAACACAGATTAATTTACAAAGATTTTTAAATTTATTATGATTTTCAAATAACGAATAGTATAAAAACTAGACATTGATAAATCAATTCGACACATCTTTAACAGTAGGAGATATTTTCCACAGCAAGTCAAATTGTGATATTGCTATCAGGATTCAACTGTGTAGTTTTTTTAGTCAAACTACACAATTGAATCTTGATAGCATGAATATCACATCTTTAACATTCATATCCAGTCATCATTAGAAAATAAATTATTTTACTTTTTAATGAGCTTACATAGGAGCAAATATCGAATGGAGAGCAAAAATACTTATAGCTGAGTGAAACAGGTAGATGGATGATATCTAAGGAAGAATGGAAAAAAAGAATATGCCTATTCTACAACAAGGGAGTGGTAGAGATAGAGCAACATTTCATCATGGAATGCCTAACATACAATGACATCCGTTCCAGCTACGTGGATATTTTAGAAATGACAATTTAAGTACTTTACTTGAAGAAACATAGTTATATAGAACAACAAACCTACTGATCAAAATTCATTGTAGAAGAGCAAATTTAAAGAAGTTACAAAGTGCGTAAGATCTTGGCACCTGATTCTGAGGTGTGTACCACTTAAAAGGTCGCATTGGTTGCTTTGGCCTCGTGGACATTATTAAGAAAGAACACGTGGATGAAGCAAAACATCAAATAGATGAAAAAATTAAATGTCAATATGCAAGAATGTCCAGATAACAATGAAGAAATAAAAAAGTGCGAGGGAAAAATTCAAGACTATCATATGGTCAAAACAAAATAGGTGCAAAAAAGACTACCATATCAAAAAAATTAACCCCATGAGAGATCATGAGGAGAAAGCATATATAGGAGCAATATTAAATGGAGAGAGAAAATACTTATAACACGGCTTAGGACAAGTTCTCATCATTTGAAATGTGAAAAAGGTAGATGAATGATACCTAAGGAAGACTGAGAAGAGAGAATATGTCTATTTCGCAACACGGGAGTGGTATAGACACCAATATTTTATTGAGTGTCTAGAATACAATGTCATCAACTCCAGCTATGAGGGTATTTTAGAAGCAGACAATTTAGGTATTTTATTTGAAGATGTTAAAGTAATAAAGTATTTTCTTATTAATTAAATCATGTTTAATTTAATTACTAAGTCACTTATTATCTCATTCTGCTTAAGCTAAAATTTAAGCATATAATAATTAATTACTTTATTAATTATTATTGTGCAACCTAGGTTTTACCTTTTTAGGGTTTCATATCTCCTTTTATAAGGATTGACCTCCTCTTGTTTTCTCAACTTTGATAACTTTATAATAGATTATTCATTATTGAATTGCAACTTTTGTTTTTGCACTTTAATGATTTCTCCTCTCTCATGGATTAATGCATTCAGGCCTCTCTAACTTCTTGCTTCTCTCTTTCTATGATAGGTGTTTGCATGCAAATGTTCTTGGGAGCTGTAGGTTGTTTTCTCATCAACTCCAACATGGTATCAGAGCTTCAGATCTATTTTCCCTTGTCCTCTTTCTGAGAGATTCAGCCATGTTCGTCGGATCTATGATTTAGAGAATTTTCTATTGAATCTAGGGGAACCTCTCTTTTTGGTCACCTTGGCTTCAAACGGACCTCACAATTGCATTCAAAGAATACAAGAACCCCTAGATCCATATAAAATTTGTCCATTTTGGACAAAGTTAGAATTTATGGCAAAACTTTTGTAACCGGCCCTGACACAAATCCTAAGGTAGTCACTAATTTTTTGGCTCAAACGAACCTCGCTCTTGAGCTCACAATGACCAAGAGCCCCCATTTCCATATAGCATGTCTAATTCGTATGTCGTTGCATTCTAAGACAAAAAAAAATTGCATACCAGGGTCGTATAATCCTGACACACATTCAAAGGCTGCACGATAATTTTTAAAAAAAAAATTGAAAGGGTGCCATTGGGCTCCTCTCGAGCACCATCGCAATGGCCACCCGATGACCCGGGGTTACTGTGCAGTGGTGGCACTGATTGCATCACTGTCGGTGACTGCAGTGGTCACTGACATGACTATCAGGGTGACCGCCAATCACCACCGGTCATGCCTAAACTATCAGGGTTAACTGGAACACTTAGCCCCTTCCACCAGCCAACAAGGACATATGGAAGACCAGAAGCCAACCCTCCAAACCCCAAGCCGCAACCCCATAGTCACCCATGTGACCAAGGTCCACATTTTTTGGCCTCGAGGGCCTATTATTTTTTTGCTGCAACGACCATACGATCATCATTTTTAAGCTCGTGAAGTGCTAACATCAGCACATGTCAGCACTCCTAGACACCTTTCTTGGGCCCATCAGCATACTTGCGGTTTTTTGCTCATAACTTGAGCATACGGTGTCGAAATATGGCAAATGAGATATTGTCGAAAAGCTAGTTCCGAGCTCTATCCAAATCAGGAGGTTTGAATTCATGATTTTTCTTTTTTGATTATTTTTTTTTACTGTCAAAGCCATATATTCAGTTTTGCACTCTTGGAGCTCTATCTTGCTCATTTAGACTCTATTTTCAAATGATTTATCATTGGAAAAGTTGTTCTGAAACCTTTCCAATGTTGTGAGTCATTTTTCTAGATTCTGCTCCAGGTATATTTTATTCAGTTTCTTATATTTTTGCAACCTAATGGATATCTTGGATGTTTCAAGTCCTGGGATCTTTTTCTTTTGTGGAATGACTCGTCTTAGGCTGTTCTTTTGTTTCAACAACCTTCGCTCTTCTTTGAGTAGTGTATACTTCACTTTTGTAGCATTCTTTTATGCACACACACTGAGGCAAAGTGTCATTCTATTGCATGTATGAGATCTTGCACATGTTCGTGCTCTATGTACTTACACTCCATTATAAAGTTCCAAGGGGGGTTTGATGTTTGCCTTTGTTTGTCATCTACTTTTTTCATGTGAGTGTTCCTCCAATGACATTAGCCTCATGTATCTCTATCTATGTTTGTACTCTCTTTTCACCTTCAATGTTCCTGGTATCATGCAATTCATATTGGACGTTCTTTTTTGTGTACCTGTCATTACTCTCTTGTTAGCATTAAGGGGGATTTCCACTATTGGTTCTACTGCTTCCTTGGTTTGATAGTGTGAGCTGTGTATTCAGTATTTGTTCCTATGTACTAGGCGGATGCAGTGGCTAGGTACCTATACATTCTGGTGAGATGGATCATTTACAATATGGACACTCTTTCTTTCCTATTTTTTGAATGCACTCTTCCAACTTTGATTGATCAGCTCTTCAAACTTTAGTGTTTTTATGTCATTTATATCTTCAAGTTTAGGTGTTTGCCTTTGTTTGCGTCTTGATTCAAGTAGTGTCATTTGAGGGCACTCGTGCAGATTACAGTATTTTGTATCTTTGACTTCAATTGGTTGTCTTTGCTTGCCTCTTGATTCGAGTAGTGTCGTTTGAGGGCACTCATGCAGATTACAGTCTTCTCTACCTGATCATATTTTAGTGGAGGCTCTTCAAATCAATAGTTACTTCTTGATAGAGTTTGGAACTTCTTGCTTCAGTGATGTTCTACATGTTCATCCTTGTTCCTATTTTCTAGAACATTCCCTAGTTTTGGTGGCTTCTTTAGTCTTTTAGACTAGTCTTTGTCTCTTTTTAGAGTGGAGTTTTTCTCATGTGGTTTTCTCTATTTCTCCACTTTATAGAAACTCTCTTTTGTACTTGGGTACCTGATCAAGCCTTTTGTTGCCGGGACCCATTTGCTTTTAGTAGTTCTTTCTAGGTTTTTAGCTTCTCCCAAAGTTTATCTTAAGGGGGGATGTTAGAGTAATAAAATGTTTGTTTATTAATTAAATCATGTTTGATTTAATTACTAAGTCACTTATTATCTCTTTTTGCTTAAACTAAACTTTAAGCACATAATAATTAATTACTTTATTAATTATTATTGTGCAACCTAGGTTTTACCTTTTTAGGGTTTTAGATCTCCTTTTATAAGGATTGATCTCTTCTTGTTTTCTTAACTTTGATAATTTTTTAATAGATTATTCATTATTGAATTGTAACTTTTGTTTTTGCACATCAATGATTTCTCCTCTTTCATGGATCAATGCGTTCAAGTCTCTCTAGCTTCTTGATTCTCTCTCTCTTTCTGTGATAGGTGTTTGTGTGCATATGTTCTTGGGAGCTGTGAGTTATTTTCTCATCAACTCCAATAGAAGAAACACAGCTAGACATGACAACAAACTTAATGATCAAAATCCACTGTGGAAAAACAAACTTAAAAAAGAAGCTTCAAATGGCCTAAAATTCTAGCACCCTATTCTGAGGGGCACAAACTATCCTCTTGACAGAATGCACTGTAAAATTAATGATCAAAATCCACTGTGGAAAAACAAACTTAAAAAAGAAGTTTCAAATGGCCTAAAATTCTAGCACCCTATTATGAGGGGCACAAACTATCCTCCCGATAGAATGCACCATAAAATCAAAATATTGAAATTTTCTTTTTAATTTGAAAAAAGTCAACGATACATTCTCTCGGAAGGATAGCCCCATCCATTCCAAGATAGCCCCATCCATTCCGACATATGGTTATTAGTACTTGCCGGTAGGCTAAGTACTATTGTATCAGTTTTTGGTTTTTTAGTGTTAACTAGTGATTAAATGAAACTTTTTCTACCAATAAGAATTTATTGTATGTTATATTTTGTCAAAATTTAGATTTTGTAAAGTTTAAATGAATATTTTTAAGTTTATAATTTATAAAAATTATTTCTCTATCATTTGATTGGCTAGATCAAATGAGGTCTTATACACGAGAATTTTGGAATGAAAAATGTGAACAGTTTTATTTCCACTTTTTTAGCCATATTGCATTATTCTAGGCTGATGAATTTTTTTTATGAAAAATCTAATAATATTATTTATTGATATTTTGATTATGTTTATTATCATAAATTAGATTATATTTTATTTTTATATAATATAAATATTAAATATATTAATAATGCAAATAATAAACTAACATGTATTTGCTAGCTTCTAAAATTATATTCTAAATAAAATTAAGCTTATTTTATACTTTACAAAATAATTTAAATTAACATAAAAAATGTAGGATTTGAGCAACACAAATCCATAGAAACCCAAAGATCACCTGCATACAAAAACCTGTCACAAGAAGTCAAGAGGAGAAGAGGGCAAGGGTTTGACTTAGAAGATGAAGAAGAAAATATCCTCAAATAATTGAATGAATAATAATGTACAATGGATCATCCTTATAAAGGAGATCGAAAGCCTTGAAAGGCAAAGTCTAGTGCATGCAATAATCAGTTTGACTATTACATGACTAATGCATGAGTTTAGACCAACTAATGCATTTGCTTTTAACTAAAGCAAAAGGAAGTTGACATCTTAAGAAGGGAGTAAAGATTAATTAACATAATTAATACTTTACTCTAACACCCCCCCTTAAGATGAGCAACGATGCATCTACAAACAATGCAAATAGAAAGCAAATGGGTCCCGGCAACAAAGGCCTGATCAGGTACCCAAGTACAAAAGAGAGTCTCTGAAAAGTGGAGAAATAGAGAAAACCACATGGGAAAAACTCTACTCCAGAAAGAGACAAAGACTAGTCTGAAGGACTGAAGAAGCCTCCAAAACTAGGAATGTTCCAAAAAATAGGAACAAAGATGAACATGTACAACATCATTGAAGCATGAATTTGCAAACTCTGTCAATATGACCAAGTAGAGAAGACTGTAATCTGCATGAGTGCCCTCAAATGACACTACTCGAATCAGGAGGCAAACTAAGGCAAACACCTAAACTCGAAGATACATATGGCATAAACACCAAAAGCTTGAAGAGATGATCAATCAAAGCTGGAAGAGTGCATCCAAAATAGGAAAGAAAAGAGTGTCCATATGGTAAATGATCCATCTCATCGGACTGCATAGGTACCCAGCCACTACAACTGCCTAGTACATAGGATCAAATACTAAATACATGGCTCACACAATCGAACCAAGGAAGTAGTAGAACCAACAGTAGAAACCCCCCATACTACTGACAAGGGAGTAATGATAGGTACACTGAGAAGATCGTCCAATATGAACTGCATGATGAAGATGAATCTGGAACATCGAAGGTGCACAGAGAGTACAAACACATATAGAGATACCTGAGGCTAATGTCATTGGAGGAACGCTTACATGACAAAAGAAGATGGAAAACATCAAACCCCTCCAACACTTTATAATGGAGTGCGAGTACAAATAGCATGAACATGTGTCAGATCCCATCAAAGCAATAGAATGGCACTTTATCTCAGTGCGTGTGCATAAAAGAATGCTATAAAAGTGAAGTATACACTGCTCAAAGAAGTTCAAAGGTTTCTAAACCAAAAGAGAAACCTAAGATGAGCCATCCCTCAAAGGGAAGAGATCCCAAGACCTGAAACAACCAAGATATTCACCAGACTACAAAAAAGCAAGAATCTGAATAAAATGAATCTGGAGCAAAATCTAGAAAAATGACTCATAGCACTGAGAAGATCTCTGAACAATCTTTCCAACGATATATCGCTTTCTAAAAATGGAGTCCGGATGTGCAAGATAGAGCTCCTAGAGTGTAGAACTGAAGATCTGGCTTTGACAGAGAAAAAAACCATCAAAAAAATAATACTAGATAAAATAACCTCTAGATCTAGAAAGAGCTCAGAATCAGCTTTCCAACGATATCTCGTTTGCCAAATTTTGACACCGTATGCTCAAGATATGAGTTAAAAACCAACAACTGCGCTAGAGGGCCCAAAGAAGGTGTCTGCAAGGATCTGAGGATGGGTGACATTAGCAAAAGGACACAAAACCCCATAAAACTATCAGATCTGATAAAAGCTCAAAAATAGCTTTCCGGAAATATCTCGTTTGCCGAAAATGGAGTCCAAATGCAAGAGAAACGGATCCCAGAATGCAGGAGGTCTGAAAATGCCACGATCACAGAGAACATCTGACTTTGACAGCAAAAAAGAGCATCAAAATGGAAAATTCACAAAACTATACCAGCAAATTCAGATCAGGCTCGGAACCAGCTTTCCGACGATATAACGCACGCCCAATTACGATCCCATATGCTCGAGATAACACGAAAAATGTCCAATGACCCCTAAAACAGAGCCCTTTTGTTTTAAAAAAATCATGCAAATAAAAAAAATTTGCATGCGCTAACATCAGTGGGGGCCTGGGGGCAAAAAAAATGTGGGCCCCTGGTCACGTGGGTGACCAGGGGTTGGCGCTAGGGGCCAAGCGGTGGATTGGGGGCCGGCGGAGGCTCGGGAGGGTGGCGCAGTCAGCGGTGGTGCAATTTTCGGGCGGCAGGGCCGACTGGGCCAGCGGCGGCGGAGGGTGCGCGCTGGGCTGCGGTGGCCGCAGGCGGGCGGGGTTGCGGTGGTCGGTAGGTGGCCGCTGGGCGGCGTGCTGGTGGCCGCTCGATGGTCGCCCCAATAATTTTTTGATATTTTTTTAAAAAAATCACCGACTGTACCCTCTACCTCGGTTCGCATGCCAGGGTCGTACGGCCCTGGTATGCAAAAAAAATTTGCCTCAGAGGCCAACTTGTCAGAATTCGACAAGTTTTATATGAATTTTGACTATCTTGGGCCTTCCGGACGCAACCATGAGGTCCGTTTGGGCCAGAAGTGCTCCAAAAATTAGTGATTTCCTCGGGATCCATGCCGGGGCCGATTGCAAAAAAATTTCTCACAGATCCAACTTTGACAAATTTTATATCGATCTTGGGGTTCTTGGACGCTCTGAACGCAACTGTGAGGTTCGTTTGAAGCTAAGATGACCAGAAAAATAGGTCCCCCCAGATTCAATAAAAACCCCAAAAAAGCCCTCATCTAAAACAGATGAATTTCATCTCTTTGAATCCTTCAAACACGAACAAGCTGTAGCAGATTAGGCTCTGATACCATGTAGGATTTGAGCAACACAAATCCACAGAAACCCAAAGATCACCTGCATACAAAAACCTGTCACAAGAAGTCAAGAGAAGAAGAGGGCAAGGGTTTGACTCAGAAGATGAAGAAGAAAATATCCTCAAATAACTGAATGAATAATAATGTACAATGGATCATCCTTATAAAGGAGATCGAAAGCCTTGAAAGGAAAAGTCTAGTGCATGGAATAATCAGTTTGACTATTACATGACTAATGCATGAGTTTAGACCAACTAATGCATATGCTTTTAACTAAAGCAAAAGGAAGTTGACATCTTAAGAAGGGAGTAAAAATTAATTAACATAATTAATACTTTACTCTAACAAAAAATAAATAGAATTAATTACAATTTATAATTTATATTATTTAAATAAAATTACGAATTGCTACATCTATAATTATATAAACTAATATAATTATTATCTAATAGTTTTATAATTACTTAAAATATATTTAATAATTATAATACATTTATTAATATTATAATTACTTTTAGATATAAATTAAAATTAATTATAAAATTAAAGGTTACTAGAATACTAGTTTAAAGATTCTAATTATTATCATTCATATATATAAAGACTCTTATAATTACATTTTAATCTTGAATTTAATTAATTTTCTTGATTTCATTTTTATTAAATAACTATTAATTGAAACAAATTTAGTATTTATAATAAATATAATAAAATTATATTTAGATTTATTTATAGCTAAAATTATAATTAATTCCTATAAGTACTCTCCACTAATGGCACTTGTACCTTTTTTGAGTTTTTGATGTTAACTATTCTACACCAATGAAAATAATTCTTTTTTATATTTCATTTTTTCATTTATAAAATATAGATGCAAATTATTTAACTTTATAATATCTAGAAATTAATTTTTGATCATCTCATTGTATGAATGCATTTGAAATCTTATTACACGAGTGAACCAATTAAAATTTACCACATTTTTATTTATTATTTTTATCTTTAATTAGATTTTCATTAATATTTTTCTTTTTTATATTAATTGTATATTAAAAATGTTAAATTATATTACATGAGTTTATTTTAGTATATAACAAGTAATTAATTAAAAAGTCAATTTTACTTAATTTTTTTATTACAATGTTTTAAAATAAAAAGAATTTGAAAAATCACATTAATTTATAAATAAATTTTGATAAAATAAATTTCTCTCATAAAATTATAAAAATATTATATGCCTACTATTTCATGTAATTAAATTTAATAAAAAAGAATATATAAATTTTAAATATCTTTATTTTCAATAAAAGTCTCAAAGCTAATACATAAATATATAGTTGAAATAATTATTATTTTTTCAATCATTTAAACTACATGATTAACATATAAAACTTTTATTGTAATTGAATGCTAATGAAAACCTAATTTTTTTATTCAATCCTGTCGTCCATCTATTTTGGAGTTGGTGGTATATAAACTGGTTTGGGCAAGCTATAAATGGTATATTGAATCCAATTGGTATATCGAAGATTACAAATAGCTAAAATTCTCACTTTAAGTATTAAATTTTTGTTTTCAAATAATTCAATTTTTTTAATAAAAGCAAATTTAGTCAAAAATATTTATTTCTATATTATTTATTTATTTTATATATTAATAAATTTTAATAATATATTTTTATTTTATATTAATATTAATAGAATTATGAATATTGTTACTAATAATTATATATTTAACATATAAATTAAATTAAAGTTTGAATTAATTATATTTTAATTGAAGTACATAACTATAAACTAAATATTTAACCTAACCTAATAATATATTAAATAAATTTAAATTTTTAAAAATTATATACTAATATAATTAAAACTATAACTGAAGGCAAGTACTTGCACTTGTTAGTACTTGTTTGATCATCTCATTTTTGAAGTCTTATTACATTTTTTATTTATTGTCGATAATATATATTTATTCTCATCCATAAATTTTGTTCCATTCTGGCAATCATGTTTATAATATTAATTTTTACAATATATTATAATTTAAATAACAACCTATGATATTATAATATATATTTATTTTTATTCATATTTTTTAAAAAAAATATTTTTATTTTTATTAGATACTAATTATACATTAACAACTATTTATGTAAAAAAATTATGTGATTTTATTTGCTTATAATTTTTATTTTTTATTTACAAAATATTAATATTTAAATTAAATTATATTAAATTAATATTTAATATTATTATAATAGTTTTATTTTGAAAAACTTATTAAAATTTAGTTTAAAAGATTAATTTATTTAAATTTATTTATTTATAATAGTTTTAATAAAAATTCTTTTATAAAAATTTATTACTTCTATTGTAATTATATAAAACATAATAATTAAAAAATTAATATACTATTATTTCTAGTATAACTTAAAAATGTATAAAAATTTATTATTTTTACTATTATTATATAAAACATAGTAATTAAAAAACTAATATACTATTATAATCTGTACGAGAGATTTTCGACCCCGGAGAGATCTATTGGCTAATGTAGTTCAAACAAACAAGTTACTCTTTAATAGAAAAGTGACCAAAATGACTAATTTCGTCTTCCAGAAATTTTATGTGCGAATACTAATTTAAAAAAGGTCAGATGTCATCAATTAAATGTAGGAAATCAGATCAATAGACTTCGATTAAATATATCCCGAAATTCGGCAATAGATTTACACGCTTTCCACGCGTGAATCTCTGGCAGATTAATTTTAGTAGTTTTCTCAACGCAACCGAATGGATTTTGGGAGTCCCAAAAATCACATCAATCTCCAACTGGCCTAAAGCACTGCCGACGATAGGTAATGTTCATATTTACAGTAATGAGTAGTACCCACATGGACTTTTTGCCTTATCATGGTTTATAGCTACCTTATAAAATTAGGCAAATCCATGCCCTGTTCTATTTTGGGTCATATGTACAATATGTTTGAGCAAGAAATGAAAATTACTGGTTACAGTGAATTCTTGAATCAGAAATTACTAGGTACACTGAATTCGTGAACAAACTGTCATAATAGTTTAGCACTTGTGTCTCTCATTGTAGCATGAGAACTGGACCTCACGAATTTTGATTGTTGAATTACTTTATTTCAATCTCCTCTCATGTATATATTCTTGAAGAGGATTTTTAATTCCAATTTACAGATTATACATTTCTCTTTTGCGCTTTGGACCATCAAAACTATAATTATACCTGAATTGTACCATTATTGTCACACAGAGTTGTGAACTTGGCCCATCGCAGCTTTAAGTGGTTCATCTTACTGCTAGATCACAACCCAATTGGTCTCGTGGATACCATATTTGAAAATCCTAGTATTTATCGCTTTGTAGAGTTTAGTAAAATACAATTCACATGGTGCACCTAACTTGTGGACTTACCATGGGGAACATGAGATTGCAGGGCTTTGGTCCTGAGCCATCTCAGCAGTAAGTTCCAAAACATACAACTAGAGCAATGATTGACCAGCTCCATAGGCATTATTTTTATTTAATTTCAGTTGTCAAACCCTGTAATGCATTGCGTTGGAGAGAACATCAATCCTTTTGACATTATCATGGGGAGTACATTAAGTCAACTTTTGAATCTGGGCCACCGAACTGGTAAGTGCTACAGGCACAACTTACTGGTAGACTAGCTGGACCGACTCCATGAATACCATGTTCTTTTCTTATTTGAAACCCCCCTTTTGCATTACCTTGGAGAGGGTATTGAACTTCAATTTACCAATTGTGCCGATGTCACTACATTATTGCGGGGAGCATGAGCCTGCCACATTTTGAACCTGCACCATTGCAAGCAAGTGTACCATCTTACGACTAGATTAATACCCAATAAACTTCATGTGTATTATATTGGTTTAGCTCTAATACTATGTTTTATAATTAGTCCTTTACCAAATTTTGCAAGCAATTGTCTAGAGGAAGGCTGAGAATCAACTCTAATGGACAAGGGTTATCAGTCTAAAGCTAAGAGTTAAATCCTCACCAGCCCTTCCTCCGTTCTGAGTAGAACCTAGCCGATATGCAGCATAAATCTGAGCTTACAAAAGGAGCCAATAATTTACATTTGGTGCTTGTATTGCCTTATGATGTATTTGTTGTTTCTGTAACATTTGTCTTTTTCAATATTGGATTTAACCTAATTTTCAACTCCATTACCTTCTTGCCTTTGTTGCAGTGCAGTACTATTCAAGGAATTAAATTATAACAGTGTACCTGATGATTAGGAATTTCTTGTTCAAGAAACAACTGATTTGAGAAAACAGAATAAGAAAATTCAATTAAGTAAAGAATGTGGCAGGGATTCTTCTTGAACTAATTAACAGAACAGCAGAAGAGTTCTGATACATGTGATACTTGAGAGAAAAGCTTGCAAATGTAAATTGAATACCTCAGAACATAATTACTAAGAGTATCATAAGTTGGTGCATTGCCTGGTAGTTTTAAACTGCAGAGAGAACGAGAGTTTCTTCATAACCAGAGGAGTGTCAAAGTGGATGTTTTGCAGTTACACAAGAAGATCTGATTTGTTGGTTGACTCCCAGTCAGGATGCAATTAGTACTTATTGTTTTGGCATATTGATGTGTGAAGGATTTGGCAAATCTTCATATTCTTAGACGATAATTCAAATTGGCACAAATAATATTTTACACAAGAAAGGTTTTCACTGCAGGAACCCAATTGTAAATTTATAGATGATGAGCATGGCCTATAATCTTTTAAATGGTTGGATGGATCCCAATTGGATTGAAAGTATTATGATAAGAACTCACCATTGAGTTCGTAAGGGATCTGAGTAGACTAAGTATGGTGCTTTATCCTTAAACAAGAGGCTTAAAGAAATGATATCAGTGTGTGCTTTTATGGCTACATTGACAAAAACTTGAAGGATATAATGTTACCTCCAAAGTTGGCCTTTCTTCATCAGATTACTATTGTTTTAGAAAGGAGAAGCTAATCACTGGTCTTGGAGTGGATTTGGATATAGTCAGTTTCATCCATGATCCATTTCACCTTGAAGGAGAGCGTGTTGGCTGGAGAAAAGAAAATCTGCAGGTTTGATGAGAGTGTGTATATTTTTGCCATTAAAGATTTCTTGTATTTCCATGCCCAAGCTCAACAATTTGTATGTAAAACTAATCTTCAAAATTCTGCTATGATTATATTTCAAATTTGTTCACATATATAGAAGGGTGGGGCAGCATGCATGCATAAGCTAGTTAGCTATACTCCATTTATATGTTTTCATCTTCTAAAATTCTCAAGGCCAAGGCCCATTATCAATTAAAACATTTATTTTCTTCTTGTGCATAATTTTATTTTGTAGTTCAATGCTGTTGATATTGACCTTAGACCTGCCATTTTTTGTTGTTTTACCTCCTTATTTAATATAATATCTTGACATGTCATGGCTTGAAAATGGTTCAATTAGTTAAGCCTAATGGAGGGTTAAATTAAATAATTACACTGTCATGCCCCGCCTAGGGTTTAAATGATAAAGGATAATTACCAGGCAACATTGGGCCGACTCCCTTTGATTATGAGAATAAAAAGCTAACCCAATGCTAGCGGACCCCATTATTATCAAGACAAAAAGCAAATAAAGGACTAGCGCAGCAATCTACAAACAGAGTCAACCAAAAAAAAAACCCAGCAATCAAATACTAGTAGCAGCGATTATAAAAAGATCATTAATTTTATATAGAGCGGTGATTAATGACTTTCAGGCTGACCTAGGTATAGCCAACTTCAAGGTTAATTAATATCTATGTGATTAAAAACTGTGATTTATAGAGTGGCATTTTATTTGAAGGATGCAATTTAGTATTTAAAGGGGCTGACTACCAAGGAGACGCCACATTAAGGACATGACTCTTCCACTGCAAGGAAGAGATATATATGTCAAAAGGAATAGCATTCAAGGATCATCGAACCCAAGCAGATCTGATTTACTGCAGCCTCTCTCAGGTATCTGAATATAATGTATAATTGATCCCTAACAAATCATCCCACAGAAAAGTCATTGATTATGACAAGTCTGTAGTGACCTCTTCCTTAAAGCAATTAAATTTCATGTGTAAATCGATCAGCAACAGAAGGAAACATATGTTCAACAGAGATAATTGATCAGGACAGCAGAGACACATCAATAAGCAGTAGAGACAATAATGTACACAGCAGAAGGATTTATCAATAATCTCTTTATTATTGTGGTATGAAAGAATAGATTTATGTATGCGTTTATAACTATATATAGATGGGAATACATAATGTTTATATCTGATTATATACAATTAATGAATACTTGAATTTAATGTGTACATATTGTCTATATGGAATTTTGCAATCATTGGTATTGTTGAGGGGAGGAAGGGAGTGCAAGGAGGGAGAACGGTGAAGGATTGCCATTAGGTATGGCACCTCGCAAAGATGGTTAGGGGACCATTGGTTAAAGATCACGAGGCCACCTCATGATGCTGGTTAAGGACCACACAAGGCTAAGGATGATAAGGTCCTGCCTTGGGCCTAGGGTTGAGGGTCAAGGACACCCTATTGCAGCTCCCCTACTAGCCCACATTGATCAATTGTTGAAGTGAGTCAATCATAAAAGGCAAGAAGTTGACATGATGGAGGAGAAAGGTCTAAAGCCCTCACTAGGTACGCCACCTCATGGTGATGGTTAATGACCACATGAGGCCAAAGAGGATAAGGTCCTATTGTTGGGCTTAGGGCAGAGTATACTTGAGCACCTCATCATGTCTTCCATCACAACCCTTGTTATGATTGCCCCTATATAATGATTGAAATTTGCTGTGTAGATTCATATGTATATTTCCTAACCCTAGAACTGGATATATCTCATGAGTTATATCTACATTATTGTTTTATCTGGTTGCAGGTTTCCAAAATAGACTTATCTCATCTTATTCTTGAGTAAGGATTGTATCTCTAACTACATTTAGCTCTTTGTTTCATTTGGACTTGTGAATTTAGGGCAAAATATAAGGTGATCCCATAAAGAGACATTAATTGTAGAATAAATATCTAGCTGATGCATGATTGGAAAGTTGTTGGTGCATTGGTTAAGCCAAATGACATTACCAAAAATTCATAATGCTTGTAATGACATCTAAATGCTGTCTTGTGCACGTCCTTATCTCTCACCTTGATTTGTCGATACCTTGAACGAAAATCAATCTTGGAAAAGTACCTTGCTCCACGAAGCTCATCAATTAACTTGTCAATCCTTGGTATGGAGTAGCGATTCTTGAGAGTTCTTTTATTGAGTGCTCTATAGTCAATACACATCCTCACAGTTTCATCTTTCTTCTTGACCAATACTAGGATGATGCAAAAGGGGCTGGAGCTAGGCCTTATATGCCCCATATTTAAAAGTTCCTTGATTACCTTTGCAATCTCCTCCTTATACACTTTCGGATGAGGATATGGAGTGATCATAACTGGTTTTGCTCCTTCCTCAAGCTCGATTATATGCTGAAAAAATCTATTTGGTGGTAATCTTGGAGGAATTTCTTCGAATACCTTACTGTGTTTACCCAAAATAGATTGGATCTCCACATTGTTGGGTCCCTCACTCTTTGACAGACATGTATTGGTAATGAAGCATTCAGCTGCCCATGCTACTTGATCCTTGCGAAAAACTCACTCCATCCTCTTAGTTGAAACTTCCATTTGTCCCTTATTAGACAAGCTATGTAGGACTATCTTCTTCCCGTTGTGTTGAAAGGAGAACCCCATGGTTCGATAACTTTGCTCATACTTATCAATTAAGTACAGCCATTGGACACCTAGAACCACTTCCACATCCATGCTGATTACATAAAATTTGTTCTCTCATTTTATACACCCCCATTGTCAACTCCATTCGGGGAACCTTCTTAGTGCATGGAAGAATTATTCCACTTGCAACTTTTATATCAAACCAATCAATATACCCCATCTTCAATCCCAACCTATTTACCACTTCTTCATAATTGTATTATAAGTAGCCCCACTATCAATAAGGATAGTTACCTTTTTTCCCTTCAAGACTCCTCTAAGATGGAAGGCATTATATCACGGTGCTCCTAATAGTGTTGCAAGTGTACTTCCTAAATGACCTTCCCCTTGGTGTACACGCCCCACCTCTTCTACCTCTTTTCTAGGTTAATCCTCTTTTCTAGGTTCGATAACTTTGCTCATACTTATCAATTAAGTACAGCCATTGGACTCCTAGAACCACTTCCACTTCCATGCTGATTACATAAAATTTGTTCTCTCATTTTATAAACCCCCATTGTCAACTCCATTCGGGGAACCTTCTTAGTGCATGGAAGAATTATTCCACTTGCAACTTTTACATCAAACCAATCAATATACCCCATCTTCAATCCCAACCTATTCACCACTTCTTCATAATTGTATTATAAGTAGCCCCACTATCAATAAGGATAGTTACCTTTTTTCCCTTCAAGACTCCTTTAAGATGGAAGGCATTATATCGTGGTGCTCCTAGTAGTGCTACATGTGTACCTCCTAATTGACTTTCCCCTTGGTGTACATGCCCCCACCTCTTCTACCTCTTTTCCAGGTTAATCCTCTTTTCTAGGTTTGATAACTTTGCTCATACTTATCAATTAAGTACAGCCATTGGACTCCTAGAACCACTTCCACATCCATGCTGATTACATAAAATTTGTTCTCTCATTTTATACACCCCCATTGTCAACTCCATTTGGGGAACCTTCCTAGTGCATGGAAGAATTATTCCACTTGCAACTTTTACATCAAACCAATCAATATACCCCATCTTCAATCCCATCCTATTCACTACTTCTTCATCATTGTAATTATAAGTAGCCCCACTATCAATAAGGATAGTTACTTTTTTTCCCTTCAAGACTCCTCTAAGACGGAAGGCATTATATTGTGGTGCTCATAATAGTGTTGCAAGTGTACCTCCCAAATGACCTTCCCCTTGGTGTACATGCCCCACCTCTTCTACCTCTTTTCCAGGTTAATCCTCATCACGCCTTGTATCTTCATAAAAAACTACCTCTTCGTAATGTATTTTCCCTTTACCCAAGCACCTATGCCCTAGCTGCCATGGCTCAGGGCATGTGAAACATAACTTCTTTGTCCGCACCTCATTCTTAGATACTTCTGCTTGATTTGGCTTGGAAGGTGGTGCCTTGGGTATTGTTATATTCTTCTGGAAAGGACTCTTGGGCAAAATAGGAAGTGTTGTTTTCTTGGTAGTGAAGCTGTCCCTAGTCACCAAATCTTCCAAATTAAGGGCTCTTGTGATTGCCTCTTGCAGGGCATTTGGGTTGATTGCCCTTACTAAACCCTTGAGACGTTCAGCTAAGCCTTCAACAAAGAGGACTATAAGTCTTCTCTCTGTTATATCAGGAACCATTACTGCAAGTTTTTGCAATTATGCTACAAAGCTCTCTGCGTTATCCTCTTGCTTCAGTTGTGCTAAATCCCTGAAGTATATTTCCAGATCCTTTCTATCAAATCTTTCAGTCAATCTTCAGCTGAAGTCCTCCATAGTGGTGATAGAATCATGCTCTTGAGTAATCATACCATGGTACAACCATTCATGGGCTATCCCTTCAAGGTGCAAGGTGACAAATTTTATGGATTCCTATTTGAACATTGGGCTCATTGAAAAGTATGTGTCTAGTTTCTGTAGCCAGGTTCTTGCTGATGTACTGCCAGTCCCATCAAAATTGGGGATTGTAATCTTTCCCTAAGGGTGTTGGATGTCTTTTCTTTCTTCATTCGTCCTCCTCCTATGCCCAGCTTTTGTTTTCATTTCATAGAATTCTGTGAAGGTCATATCATTACCAACGAGAATTCTGAAGGCAGTGTATTCATCATGAAGCCTATTCATCTCATTTACTTGATCAGGTTTCTCCTCTTCTATACCTTCCTTTTGCAAGAATTTGACCCTGAAGGACCTGGTGTTAACTGAAGCTCTCTCCCCTTCAGCAGAAGTCTTTTCCCCATCAGAAGTGCTTCCGTCAGCCCTATTATGTGCAGGTTTATCAACCCTCCATTGCTGGTTTAAATCTCTCAGTAATTGGACCATTTCCTTCGTAGTTTCAGACATGCTATTATGGAATTCCTGGGCCCTTTTAAAGAATGCTTAAACATTGTCATCTTCCTTGTCTCCCATGGCAGTTCCCTTCATCTCAGGCAGCTGGTAACGTTGCTCTCTTTCACTCATTAATTTCCCTCTGGCCGGCAGGATCAAGGCTCTGATACCACTGAAACAACTCTAGGGATTAATTAAAATTTAGATCAGTATTACAAAGAGATCAACAAACACCAATCAATCAGCCTGAACAATATTTATGCGGATCAGATTTGCACAAAGATTGTAAAAAGTTAAAACATAAATATCAATGAGTTTCCATTCAGCAAGTGAAACACAACAAAGTTACACCCTTTGTATTTGCTGCTCAATTCACTGAGTCATCGAGAGTTCTTTAACATACAACATTTCATAGGAAATAAATATGATTTTCCCTAACTGGCTAATGTCTATCACTTAGCTAACTTGCAGCCTGAGACATTGAAACTCAGGTGTTTGTAATCACTGTCAACTTCTTCCAGATCTAGGTCATTGTGAGTGGATCTTCCACTGATTGTTTGTCAAGGTAATCTCCTGCGATCCTCTAAACAGCATATGTATGCTCTTGAAATGATGACTGAAATTGACCACTTGCTGGTTGGTCACTGTGTTGTTTGCCTTTTCAAGAAAGCCTTAATGGTTTGGTTCTGAAATTCATGCCTTTGCTGTTTGAATGACTCAGATTGGCACTATATAGCTCCAAATAAATTTGCACACCAACAGACTTAACGGTAATGCCTGAAACATACACAATTTTGCCAAGCTCATCTCAGCCTACAATTGCTGAGTGGAAATTACCAAGGAGAGGTACCTGGGATTTCGTCCAAACACCTCTAGAATGCTAGCCCAAATATTTTCATCCCAGCAGAAGCAGTATTAATGGTAAACTTCAAGTCAATGCCTTCTACAAACCAAACAACCTCCCTACATACCACTCGCTGGTCGGTTTAACTGCAACACAAAGACAGGTCGACCCAAGGGCCGGTTTATTTAGAAAAATATTTATTATTTAGTTAAAAGGTCCACATTAGGTTGGCCCAAAATGCAAAACATAAAATATTAACAATTATTATTTAATCAAGAGGTCCATATTAAGTTGGACCTAATCATCAAAATATAAAATATTAATAATTTTATTTATTAGCCCTTATCAAGGCCAACTTGCCAAAATATTTCGATGATCACATAATCTAATAAAAGAAAAAGCACCCCTATGTTTAGCTTAAGTGAATAAATTAGTAAGGGACCTAATTAGATAATTAATCAGCTGATATCTTGATTCCTAATTACTCTAACACAAACATATCAAATAATTTTTTTACTTGATATTGGACCACTAAGTGTCATCAAGCAGTCTTTCTCTCATCTTCTCTCCTTCTTTTAGCTTTGATTGGGCCCATTTCTTCCACTCTTCACAAACCACCATGCATTTTAGAGCATCTTGCACCTCCAACATTTTTTCTAGCAAAATAAAATAGCTAGCATATCTAGTCTCAATGGGTTTCAGGAATTTACAAGTTATGTTTGGTGGTTATATATAAACATTTATATGTCTTTAGTTTTGACCACCATTTTCTTCACCTAGTATATTTTTCCTATGTTTTTGGAAGTATTGTTTAAAGTATGTACACAACATGGAGTTCAAAAGATGTGTTTGCAAGCATTCTTAACCATTGGACTAGCCAACTTACAAATATGAATTTAATCTGTCACAATTTACACAACATTACAAGATTCAACCTCCTATATGGCACCCCTCAAAAGGCCAAACCAGCAATTGGCATCCTTATACTTCCCAAAGCAATTAGGGGCTCTAAGAAAGTATGAACCTATAGGAGATGTAACAGCATTTATTAATGAGTGGTTGTCAAACATCAATCCATCCATCTACGACTATGGAACAACCAATCCTAACCTATGTTTCTCCCATTTATTCCATCAATATGTTTGCCTTTGGATATTGATTTTTTATTAGGGAGGTACACAATTTGTGTTGCCCAGAGGCTGCTTAAGAGGCTCCAATTATAGGAGACCTTGCCACATGAAATGGGATTGCATGGGCATAAAAAATATTGACCATTGAATCATCAACCTGGTCATTTTGTTGCAAATTCATCAACCTGACCATTGTATTTTTTCCACTTGCAATAAAAGTGGCCTTCGTCTCCCATCTTTCTCCAATTGATATATTGGGATACTATCCAATAGATGGCAATGGTGTGGATGCATGTCAATTAGAAGTTGTTTTTACCTCAATCTATCCAACCAACTTTGCCATTTCAACTCACTCTTCCAATGTTATATTTGCTCCCAACCCAATGTCCACTCTCACCTAACAAATGATGTCCAACCCTACAATAACTCACATAAAAATTAGTTTTGCAAATGTGACACAACTAGAGCTTGTTGCCTTTACATTTTGGCCTTTTTATTGCTCAAAATGGTGGGAAAGTTGCAGCAAGAGCTTTTTGGAGTTGAAAACTTTTGACGAGAGGATGAAGGGTATGCAAAATGGTTTGTTGGTGTTCCAACAACACTTGTGTTTGGTTTTTTAGCAAATAGGAGCTCCTAACACTCCCTTCAAATTTGCTTGGGCTTATCTCTTTTTACTATCCATCTCATTCTCCTCTCCATTGCACATTTTTATTATCAAAGATGGAAGATCAAAGAAATGTTTTACTATCATAGGCTACTAGTGTTGTAGTACTTAAGTTTTGCATTAGGAAAATTGGGAAAAAAATATAAATAAACTCCCTTAGTTTTATAGAAAGAAAAAGTTAAAACTAAGTATTAAATGTTATATAATATACAAGTATCAAGGTCAAGCATACTTTAGAGCCCACCTTACTGGTTGAAAAATTTAGTCCCTTTCTTGTATCCATCCTCTTCTAAAACTAAGACATTGTTTGATTTTTGCTGTTTGTAGAATAAGAACGCCTTATTCAAGTTAAGTAATATTGTAACAATGAATGCCTTAAAAAGTTCAAACTTCTAAATTGATAACATTGTAGTAGAGAATGATTCATAGAGAAACCCAAACATGATGGCCAGAAAGTGAAAATAGAATGAGAATAGTGAAACTAAGAAACACCAAAAGGATTTAGGGTCAGATAAGGGGTGTGGGAAGGCTTGTGGGACCCCAACAGCCCCTTTAAAACTATTTTTTCCTTCTTTTTTTTTTTGTTTTAAAATGTGGAAAAAAAGGTATTTTTCTATTAGGGACACCTAGACATCCCTCCCAACCTATCCTTGGGATGTCTTGATGTCCCTTATCATAGTAGGAAGATTTGTGGTGTTTTGGGTACATTTCCCTATTTTAAAAATATTTTTGGACAGCTAAGAGACATCCCGTGGCATCTCACTGCCCCAAAAATGGCTTGGGATGGGAGCTCTATTTTTCAGGTTGGATGCATCCCTGTGAATGTAGGAGAAAACCCTTTTGGGAAAAGAATAGTCTCCAAATTACATTCAACATATTAATCTCAATAATAGGATTACTATACAACACAAAGTACCAATGCTCTCAACAAGAGATACATGATATATCTTCAACTTTATCTTCTATAGCCAATTCAATAATTTAACCTTGCTTTGAACTTGCTATATAATAAGATCTCCTTGTCCATAATATTCCTAATCCATGCACAATTATATATAGGCACTTCACCATAGGAAACAATTAAGTGACATTACAAGACAATGGACATAAAACCATGGGCCTACCAATTGCTATGAAAAAGGCCTGGAACCCTTTGTTTTTAGGAGCTTTCGTCCCAATCCTCCACACTAGGGGGTTGTTGGTGCTCTAATTCCACTATATAGGGCATTTCCCTAAGCACCAATATTGTGGACAACTATACATCCATTTGGGGTGTAAAATAATCGAAATGTACAATGCATGCTCCACAATCTCCAATTAGTTCTATACATTGCATAAGGGGGCTCAATAAACAAACTTCTTGATGTCAGTTTTGTACCACTACATAACATATAGCAATTGAATACTTGATACAAAATACCAAACACTCAACCCTCTCTTGAAAAGTAAATGCTCATGAAGAACATGAGAAAACTCCAAGGTTCCTTACACTTGTGGATACTAACTCAATTGTATTAATGTGATTTGTTGGTTAATCATGTAGGCGGGCTTACATTATTCATTCAAAGATAACTTGGTGGTACTTCGCTTGCTTGACTTGTTCTTTTCTCCTTGATCACTTTCACTTTCAACTACTCCTACCACTGACTGCTTACTGCTCTACTACTACTCCTATGAATGAAGAAATTAGCAAATGGACAGAGATCCAACCAAATGAAAGCTTGCCAGCGGCGCTACCTCCATAGATGCAATGTTTCAAAGGGATACTCTTAGGATTTTCACACTAACACCAATCGTCCAACCCAACTTGAAATACAAGTGGAAAGATGAAATGCAAGTAGAACTTGGGAGCAATTGAACTAGATTACCACACAAGGCTTCCTAACAAGCTACTAGGATGCTAGTGGCCTAGTATATAGATCCCTATCAAACATTCACTAACATCACCATACAACTAGCCATCTACTTCTACTCTAACAAGATGAAATGAAATCCTATTTTAATTTGAGAGATGAGAAGAACCATGCAATACACCAAAATGATCATGTATATCCACCATGCAAACCACAACAATGAATAGAGAACAATTTTGATAGTATTTTGGCAACAATTCTCCAACATAACTCTTTTTACAAATGAGAACAAACAACCTTTTATAGAGGCTCAAAATTACGAGTGGCCAAGATTAAGGGGCAAAATCAAGGGCCAAGATTAAACCTTACAAACCCTAATTAGGGTTACTATCTTTCAACCAATTACATGAGGGCACCAACTTTGTGGGCCAATGAGAAAATTACAATAATCTGTCAACCAATGAGAACATAAGACACTTGGCATGATTTGATTGCATGCACATGAAATTGCCACCTCATCAACCTTATCTTATAAATTTATTTAATCCTTGAGATGAGGTGAAGCCTTGGATGCTTGAGCTCGTCCTTAGAAACTTTCTCATCACCACTTGAACTTGCTTGTACCTGATGTTCTGACCTTGAAAGAGTGAGGTCTTTATGCACTTGGGGTAATCTTGCCTTGGCCTCGGTGGCTTGCCTGGATGTGAACCTTCTTGCAATTTGAGAGCCTTGCTCTTGGCCACCGCCTTGAAATCGAATTTGACCTCTTTCAACCTTTCATCTTGCTTTCCTCCTTCATTATCCTTGCCTTCCTTAACCTTCCTTCCTACTTGAATTTGGTTTGCATGCACCCCCCTCTGCTTCAATACTCTTGGGTTCTGGGGGCACCTGCCTTGGCCATACCTCCTCACATCTAACCAAACTAGCTTGCACGAATAGCCAAGCCTTGCCTAGCCTCGAATATCTTCAAATCTCTTCCAATCTACAATGAAACCTGCCTCCTCACTAATGTTTTCCTGTTTGGCTAACCCTTGAACTTCTTCAACTGTTCGGACTGCCACAACTTCGCCCCTTGGCATAAGTATCTGCCTCAACCATAGTGGTGCAGTGCATCTCCCCAAATCTGGGTTTGGTTCAACTAGCAAAGCATCACCAATAGCCTTGCAATCAAATAGAAGAGGTAGGACCCCATGTAGAATTGCTTCTAATTTTGCACTATCCTAAGTTGCAACTCTAAATTCTCGCTAATGATCCTAGCCCAATCAAACTTTCTTTTTCCATTCTCAATTCCTTCAATAAAATAATACATCCAAGGATCAAACTGTGTACCTTGAGCAGAGCCCATGACCCAGTTGAGAAGCACAATAAGATCACCATACTCTGATTTGGAATCTGACCTGGTGAGCCTTGACGACTTGGTAACTCCTTTCTTGCCTTCTTGCAACCAATTCTCAACTGTACCATGTCCACTGTGCCAAAGTTGGTGTCTCCCACTCGCTTCAATTTTGACAAGAAGGTGGTCTTGGGCATCATGTCTTCCTTGTCTTTCTTGGTATACATTCCTCTTTGGTTCTTGCTTGCACTAGCATCCGCCATCCTAACCCTTATTTCTGCCTCTTCTTTCTACGATGAGATGGGACTACACTTATCTTTGCCCCTCCAATCTTAGGGATGGAACTACCACTTATTTCTGCCTCTTCAATTCCTATCACACTACACTTATCTCTGCCCCTCCAATCTTAGGGATGGAACTACCACTTATTTCTGCCTCTTCAATTCCTATCACACTACACTTATCTCTGCCTCTTCGCCTAGGGATGGGACTACCACTTATTTCTGCCTCTTCGAAAACTTATGAGATGGACTCCACTTATATCTCCCAACTTCGTTCCTAGGGGTGGGACTACCACTTATATCTCCTTTCTCCAAATCCTAGATGAAAACTACACTTATATCTCCCAACTTCAAGTCCTAGATGAAATGATGAAGTGATGGATGGATGATGCAAGCAAGAAATGGGAAAAGAACCAAGTAAGAACAAGGGAAGAAATCTGCCTTACTAACCAGCCTTCACCAACAATCTTGAAGCTCCTCTTCTACACCAAACAAATTCTCAACTCCACCAAAGAAGAAGATAACAATCAAAAATATAGTCATTACCAAAAATTCGCAGCACCGTGAAATAGCAATCCTTGATAAAAATCACAACTCCTCTCAGATTTTTGCCTTATTCCAAATTCATGGCACCAATTTGCAACCTCCTTCAATCAAAATTGTTGGCTCCAAAATAGCAATCTGCCCAGAATAGCAGTCTTCTTTAAATTTACGCAACCTTCCTTGATAAATTGCAGCTCCCCCTTTGATAAATTTGCTGGCACCACCCAGATTTTCACAACTCTTTCTTGACAATTTTCGCAAGTCTAGTCCTCTTCCATCAAAATTCGCAGGTCTGCCCAGAATTTCGCTACTGCTGCCCTTTGGATTTCGCTGCCTCCTCTTGCTCAAATTTGCTCCTCAAATTCACTGCCAAGAGAAAGGGAGAGAAGTGAATGAGATGATGAAATGAAGTGGAGGAGAGCTCCCCTTATATACCAAATTTTTCCCTCCAAAAAGCAGGGCCAACTTTATAGGAGGAAAATAAATAAATTAAAATTGCCAAGTTTAACATGAATTAAATAAAAACAAAATCGCATGGCCCAAGGAACATTAAATTTTAATTCAAAATTGTCAATAATTAATGAAAAAAATCGCAAGAGGGCTAGGATAGAGCTGGGGCTATCTTGGGGGTGAAAAAATTTAATTTATTTAGCCCAAGACAAGCAAATTTCGAAAATCTTATGGGGCTGCAAGTTGTAATTTGGGATTTCCCCAAGAAAATTGATTTTAATGCATTTAATCACTACAACCTCGCAAAAAAATCAAAATTTGCAAGTTAATCACAATTCAAACAATTTCATTTATTCCTTTTCCCATTTAAAATTTCGAAAATCTCCCCCTTGGCAATTTAATTAATTAATTTTGCAATCCAAAAATCATTTAGCAATTTAATTTTCATTTGGCAATTAATTTTTTCTTAAAATTTGGCAATTTTAAATTTTTTTATTTTTTTTATTGTCCATTTTCACCATAAAAAATTTACAAGATTTTCCCAAAAATATCCAAATTCACAATTAAATTTCGAAAATGTTCAAGTTATTCAATTTCATCAATTTTCAAAATTCATCCAAGTCCAAAATTTGCAATTTTATCCCGCTAGATATCATTCTAACAATCGAAGAAAACGTTCTCATTGAATTTCGTTTGGCCTGGAGACAAAATCGATTGTTTAAGAAAACCAACGTTTCGCACAAGGTGAAAACAAGCTATACCCCCCAAGCGCTCTAAAAATATCCAAGGTGTAAAATTGTCATTTCATAACCTCGGATCACTCCAAATCTCGCTAAGGCATCCAAATACCCCCAAATCTAGGAAATTGCCAAACCCTGCTCAAAAACTGGGGGGTCCCCAAATTCTTTGGGGCAATGGTGTGAAAACCTCACAACAAAACTTAAGTTAATAGATAGGGTAGAAATGACATAGCCAATGTGCACCATCTATACTTCTCCATGCTCATAGGTTTCACTTTCATCAATGAATTTACAACGTTCATTTTAAGTGAGCTCCTTCTCAACTAAAATGTTCTTGTCCTCCATCATGTCTTAATAAAATGATATTGCACATCAATGTGCTCTATCCTTGCGAGAAACATAGGATTCATTGACAAATTGATTGCATTTTGACTATCACAATCAATCCTCACTGCATCCTATATTAGGCCAACATTTTAATATAATCTTCAGAGCCACACATCTCTTTACAAGTGTGAGTATTTGCCATCTCTTTAGCTTCAGTAGCCTAAAGAGAAACAATGACTTGCCTCTTGTTCATCCAACTAATAACTCTGCCAAATAGTTTAAACACATAACCACTAGTGGATATTCTATGCCATTGTCACCAGCCTGGTTCACATCCACAAAACCTTTAATCTCCAACTTTTTTCCCAAATCAAGTTCTCCCTTGTAAGAAATAGAATAATACTATGGAGTGCCACGAAGATAGCTGAGGACTCTCTTTAGTGTAGTCTAGTGCTCATTTCCTACTACTTGAGCAATATTTGGTCTTGTGTAGACCATTGCATATATATTTCTTCCAACATCACTAGAATATGAAATATGACTCATGTCCTCTATCTCATCATGTATCTAGACACTGTTCCAGAAACAACTTTGTACCCATAGGAATAGGAACACTCATTGGCTTACAATCATGCATCTTGAAATGTTGCAACATAGAGTTAGTATAGTTGTCTTTTATTCTACCAAAGTTTCCTATTCATACCCAAGATAAACTTAGCAGCCTCTAGATCCTTCATTTCAAAGTGGAGTCTGAGTCCAAAATCAGCCTGCTAATGGTTTTGAAATTGTTTTTTGATGCTTATATCTTCTGTTTTTCCTTTGTTTATAATTTCTTAGAGATGCGGCTTAAATTGTGTCAACCATATCCAATACATCTGTCGAAATTCAGGTAGTATGGGGTCCATATTCATGTTATATTGAATTTGGATATTTGTTCAATCTAGCAAACATGTTTTGGGGAGAAGGGGGTAGGGTATCAAGTGACAGAGAAAACTTAACATGCTTTTAATGATCTCTTGATGTTAATTTGTCAAGTAATTTGACTTATTCAGATTCCCATTTTACACTTTTCAGTTGTGCTATTGGCTTTTTTGATTTTCATATTATAGCAGAACATGTGTGAGCAAAAATCTGGATTGTGTATGTTGGGATTTTGTTGAAGAAGGTTTTTGTTGTGAGCTTATGCATTCTTTGTCATCTTGTCTGAGAGTGTGCAGGGTATCTAGAGGAAAAAGATGTCACGACCTGTGGCATTAGTGTTTATATTATTGATACTGATAATGACATCGCAATTTGAATGGAAACAACAACTTGTGAATGAGTCAGAGCCAATTACAGCACTTTCGAAACATCAGCAGATTTTAAATAAGCAGGAACTTATCAAGGAGCAGGTAAATTCACTCCTTGAGTTCAAAATCATCTTGGTATTTCAGATTAGATAAATTATGTAAATAGTGCATTTATTCACTATTTGTAAGCTAATATTCAGATCATAGATTCAGTTATTGCAACTTCCTGGTTAAATGATTGTGTGCTAATCATTGTACTTTCCCTCCTTTCTCAATCACATGCATGCTCAATCCCTCTCCAGAGGAATAAAATTAAGCCATAATTTTCCTCATCTGGGGCTGAAAGCTTGAATTCCCCAGAGGCTATGGAGTCTGCAATGGCTTTCCTTTGTTAATGGTGGATGTGTGTTCTGGCATATTATTTTGAAATTTGAACATGAGCTGAGGGCATAAATTCCGATATTCTGTGTCCATTGTAACTGGAGTCTCATTTGGCTGGGACATGGGATGGGCACTTTCCAGATTGCCTTGTTAGTGATAGAGTACTTTTGAATGGGATGTTTTCATAGTCCACTTGATGTTCCTAGCCAATGCCCCCCAGATCTAGAAGCCAATTCGGGAGCCATTCTTCAATGCAAGAGTTATGCATATTATGTGTAGTTGAGAATCAGGTTGGAGTGTGAGCTTTGAGGCTTCTGTGTACTCTCCAATTTCCCAGTTCTGCTAAATCACATCCATACTCGAACTACACTTGGAAGATCATCTGCCAGGTTAACGTTAAGGGCCAAGACTTTCAAGACAGCAGCTTTGTTGAAGAGCAATGATCTTTCCTGAAAGATCTCTTTTTCCATTGTGGTTGAAAAGATAACCATGAAGTAACCCTCCACCATCATCAACATGTCTACCACTCTAGTTGGTTTCCTCTAATCAATTACCCAAGCTTAGAGTCTCTTGGGCCCTGGGTACAACATTATCTCTTGGAAAAAATGGATTTTGTTTGCTATTTTGTCAAATAGGAAATGGAATCTGGGACGATCATCTGTTTTAAGGTAACATCAAGTTTTCTTTCGAGTAGGGAAACATGGTTTATGAATGATCTTTTGGGCATGGAAGTGAAGGAATTGCGGAAGTCTGTGAGAAGAGGGATTTATCTGCTCTTTGAATGCTGCATCGCAAAAGCTGGGAATGTGAGAAATTCAGGCAGTCGATGTCTCCTCAGAGCGGAGTGGCAGAAGGCCTTCAGTCACCAGAAAGCCAGAATGTTTGTAGAGATTTGAGAGCTGCAGCAAGGGAAGGGGTTGGTGGATATTAGCAGATCATAGGGGAAGGAGTTTGGTTATAGCAGCAGATCATACAAGGATGGAAAATCCTGCTTAGATTCTTAGATCATAGCTGAGTTGCAAAGAGAAATGCTAAGATTTCCTCATGAAAGTGTGAGACCCAGGATTTCTAAGGTTTCATGGATACAGCATCATTGCCCAGAGTGTTATTCATGTTGCCTAAGAGTTGTGTGCAAGACTCTATCCAAATGGTTGCTTGAAGTGATAGATTTTGCAAAACAATGGAAGCACCTTGAGGGTTTTTTAATTTTGTACCAATTTCCCAGAGGTTTTCTGATTTGCCATTCTATGTTCTACTCCACCCCATTTCTAGTTTGATAAGAACCTTAGGTTTGCTATTTTATGTACTTGTCATATGTTGTATTATTTTGGTATTTTATCTTATTTTAAATTTTATTGTTGGTTTGTACCCAAGAAGGTAATTGCAACACTTGAGTGTCAATTTAGAACTGTATTTCAGAAGATTCTTGTCAGTTATGTACAATGAAAACTGTTTGAGGGACGTCCTTCCTTTGATTGAAGAACATCAGTTTTTCTCGTGTTCAACATTCAAAGTTTTAGTGAGTATAGTTCTCAATATTATTGAGCAAGTTGAGTTCTTTTTGGGTTGCCATGGTAGAATGTGTGTTGTCTTCTCAGCCTGTTCCTTCTGTGGACACACAGTCATCTGACTACGTCTGTGTATGTAGGTTTTTGTACAGGACCCAAAATTTCACTAGAAATATGTGCTATGGATATTGGTGGATTGGCAAGATGCATTTTATTCCCAAGCTTGCTCATGAGATGAAAAGCCGGTATTATAAAATTTGAACAAAATATAAGGTAAATGGAAAGAAATCACTTGCAAGCATTCTTAAAGGGGGTCTGATAAACCTATCTTTTTTTGGGCTTGGATGTGACCTGAAATACAATGTATACTAGAGGCGTAATATACAGATGAAGATTCATGAATATTTATGCATTTGTTAACAGAAATTGATCTAGTGACTTTGTGAACATAACAGCACGGCTGTATATATCCAAAAATGAATCTGCTAACAGGGCTGAGATGTCACTAAGTCACTTATTCACAACTTCCTAACAAAATTAGACATAGTATACGATCTATATACAAATGAAAAAGAACAGAGGGTTGAATGAGTAACTGGAATTTGAGAATTAGTTTAAGAGATTCTTGGGCTCTGTTCCAAGAATTTCTGGGACAAGGTGGTCCTGCATTACTAAGATGGTAGGAAATTTGAGGCCTTTTTTTTAAGGGAAAGGTAAGCGACGACAATTAAAAAAATAAGGAAACTTTAAAAATATCAGAAATTTCAAATATTCATATGATAAATTTAAAATTCAACATATTCATTATGTAACCATATTATGAAACATTAGAGCCAAATTGAGAATTCATGTTTTGACTTACCCGGGATGCGCTTCCGGGTGGCATCCGCAGGGCACCCGAGCGCATCTAGAAGACAAAACACACGTTTGTTTGTAAGTGCTAAAGTTGTCTCTGCGGAATATCTTCAGTATCAAAGACTCAACTATAAAATTAATTCGTTGACTGCTGGCAGTAAGTCTAACTCAAAACATTCAAAATTAATGAAGCCGACGCCAAAGCTGCCCAATGCCCGTTAACCCTGCCTTTCATGATAATGGTTTTTTGTTGGCAGGAGACTCCGTCAATAAAACATTTCTTATTTTTTAATAAGCACTGACGACAGCAATAAAATTTTAGAAAATTACATATCTTATTCTGATTGCCAAATCCCAGTGTGCACTGTAAACAATTTAACAATTACTGTGTTATTTCAACACTTGGCAAACTTAAAGTTAAATGAGCTCTGCGCAGCCATTTGGCACTCAGCATTTGCCGCCCCGACCAACTGAATTCAAAGCATTTCAAATTTCTTGCACTTCTTTATATATATATATATATATATATATTTTAAATATATATATATATATACACGCATCCAAACGCATCCGCATCCCCTCAAAAAAAAAATTCACGCATCCGCATCTTGCATCCGCATCCGCACCCGCACCCGAATCAGTAACTTAGTTTATTACCAATATGCATATACAACAAAATGAAAATGCCAAAAGGCTACACGTGCAAAATAACAAAATCTAGACAGCTAGATCTATCGGTACTGTGCCTCTACCTCATCTTCCCTAATATAAATTTAGATTATGAATCCGAGTCACTGCTAATAGAGGAACTAGCTCATGTAATGGAACCTCAACCAATCGCTTTTGTGCCTCCTTATTATCAATTTATGTGGCATCTTTGGGATGAACATCCCACTGTGCAGTTAAACTTTGTTGATATTCAGGAATCTATCAATCCTAAAGTTACAAGACACTGCACAACTACCAGTTTTTTTGCTCATAAAAAAGTAAGCCTATTCATGTCAACTGATTGAATGAAGCTTTATTCTTCTCTCTAGTAGAGGAACTAGCAACTTGTGAAAGGAGGTGACTGGCAGGAATCCTCGACTTTATTGCATCCTTGACATACCATGTGTACTAGGGTGCGACTGAGCTAATGTAGCCTTCTCTACCCTTGCCTTCAGTTTGTTGAATGTTGGACCTTGAAGATTGACAAAGGCAATTCATTGCTATCAAAGTAAAGCTAACTCTCTAATGCTATCATCTTTTAAAGGGCCTTCATGGGCCTTTCTTTCACCTCTTTATCATTAGAAGGAGACACTCTTCTAGCCTTGGGTGCACTCTGTTTGGGATTTAGAGCATACACCATCATATGAAGTGCAGTGTCCATAGTGTTACATTGTCGTGTCATAATGGACTTGATATGCACCTTATGTTTGTTTTATCTGCCCAAGCATGTTGTCAAATGTCTTATAATTCTATGATCCACACAATAATTGAGATTAGCATTTTAGCAAACAAAACTTTCAAAAAGGAATAATTAATGACAAAGATTGAATGCTAATACAAAAAACGAAAGTAATTTACAAGTCATGAACATTAATATTTTTATAATAAAATCTGAAATATTTTACATCAGTGGTCCACCAATCATCATCAAGGAGTTTTTCCTTCACATATTTTTCCTTTTGTTGTGATTGTCTGATGCCTCTATCCATCTACCCTACTTTGGATTAACCATTAGTAGAGGTTTCTACACCTCATGCATTCTCTAACAAAATAAACTAGTTGGTATATTATCTTCCACTAATTTGAGGAATTCCTTCCTCAAAAAAGTCCTAAAGATAGCGGGTGTGGTGGTTGCAAATGAACATCAATATATCTCTCACTATTGTCAGTACTTTCTTCACCCAATATTTTCCCATTCAATGTATTGTTCAAAACTTCAATGCATGAATACAATATGAGATCTAAAAATGTGTTTTCAAGAACCTTCCAACATCATGTTAGCTTAACTTGCATACACATATTGAATTAGTGAGCACCTGTACAACATTTGAGCCCTCAACCTCATATATTGCATCCTTCGAAATTCTAGATCGGAAGTTTACTTTTTTGAACAATCAATAGCTCTAAGAAAATAAATGTCGGTTGCACATGTAACTATGATATTGATAAGTGGCCAATATTTAATAGTGGTTTATAATTGAGCAGCCTGTCCTTAGCCAAGTTTGTCTCATGTCCTCCATCAACAAACTAACTTTAGAATACTTTTATCAAGGAGGGTGTTGTGTAGATTATGTTTTCCAAGGGAGATGTATAAGGGACCAATGGCATTTGTATTTTTCAACATTTCTTTGAAATAGGGAAAATGTGTCAAATAAAATGGAATGGTATAGACAAAGAAAAATGTGGCAACAAAAGATTTTACTACTTCTTGTGATTGCACATTCAACATTCTTGCAATTGTCCTCAACCTCTCAAAATTCTTCCTCTTTTCTTTTGTAGAAACATCACCACTAGCAACCATGGATGGCATATCGAATTCTGTAGATTCCATTGGCATACCTATAGATATTGCTTTGCTCTCCACAAACAGTTTATTTGCCTTGGCCTTCTCGAGTCTCAGTTATGGATATCTATGGACAAATCTTAACCCTCTGCCCTATAATGCTCAAAAGGTGACAAAATACCTTGGTGTGGCTCCCTGTGAAATTTTTGTTACACAATTAAACTTCCAAACTCTACTCTACCCCAAACTTTTCTATTTATCTTCTCTAAAGCCATTACAAATTGCAGAAGGGGTTAGAGGGTTTAAATGGGTCCTTTGCATAATGTCTTAAAAGGACAAAAGGGCATTCAAACGAGTTATTTGGCTGTCCCACTTTACCTACACCACTTTCACACCCTAATGAACCCATAATTCTTGTTCGTTTCATTTTAGCTTCACTAAGCTCACTGCTGCTCATGTTTTTTGTTTGAGTAAAAAACAAAGTGCAAACTGAAAAACAGAAAAAGAAAAAACTGCCCTATGTTTTAATTCTTTTCCTTTAAATTCTCAATTTGTGAGAACAAAAAAATCTGAAAAAAATGTACCTCATTGCTGCTGCTCTTCTTCTTCTCTTCTCCTCTACCACTCCTCAAACATCATTGCTTGTGCTCATTGCTCACAAACGTCAGAGCTGCAGTCATGCAATTAGTTGGCTGTTTTATTTTTCTTGTTTTAAATAGAGTGCTTTCCTTAGGATTTTCAAAGGCATGGGGGGTTGTGGGCAGCATGTGTCCTTATTTAATTTAATCAAATTGGTAATTAAAAAAACTGTAGTTTTCAGGCAGGGATGGCCAACTGTTCCCCAATCTACTTGGCTGGCATATAAGCATTTCCAAGACATTTCTAGTCAGATGGTAGCAATAGGGGACAACCTGGGGACGTTTCTGACATGCTGCCAAAATGTCTTGGGTATGGGGATGGTCAGAAAAGCCTCAGGGATGTGTCCATATGTTACATAGCTTTTGGGTAATCTAGACACATATGAGACTCCCCCATTTTTAAAAATGGCTATCTATGATAAGTTTGACCATTGTCGAACTCATCACTAAGAAAAACAACCACAAGCAATGGGTTCAACCATGGTCAAACCCATCACACACATGGTAAAATAACATTGACCTCATTCTAGATGAGGTGTTTTGCAGTTTCTTTGGTTTTTTAGGATCTGAAGCATTTGGGCTTCTTGTTGGCACTCTTTTAACTCATGTGTCTATATGATCCCTTTGTAAACATGTTTTGGGGGATCCTTTTAGTTGAACATGACCATAATTGCACTAATTTGCAACAGTCAAGTGGCCTTTGATGTGTTGAAGTGCTATAGGAAGGTGTAGGGAGTAGTGGTAATGGTGTATGGGTGTTTTAACATTACAAACATTGTGTAAGATGTCCATGAAGGCTTCTTGTAGGAAGTGAATGTTATACCCGCAAATGGAATATTATATAATATCTGATAATAATAAAATCTCGCTTCACAAATTCAACATTTTATACTTTTTTTTTTGTCAAATATCCAAATTACTGAATTTTATCTAAGATTTCCAAAAATTAAATATACTGCAGCAATAAATAAAACCCTTAAACACAACAGCCCACACAATTTATTTCTTTTTCCTTAGTCAATAAATTACGAAAGAACAATTCTGAAATTGCAAATCACCACCATGTACAGAAAATAGTATCAGTAATAAATGGCATTGTCCTAGCTGCCAACAGTCCCCCAAATTTGCTATAATGCCACCCGCAGCCAGAACATATGAAGGTGGTCCAAAAACCTTTATTAAATTGATGCTATGAGAACTGCGAAAAAAAATGATTTTGCCATGAATACACTCCATTTCAATGTACAACTCTGAAGCTCAAAGACAAGCTGTGAATGGGATTGCACAATTCTAAATCAGATGAACAAGATGTCTAGTCTAAGGGAATGACATATTAAACAAGCCTCTATCTATTGGCCAAAAGTGTTGCTTATATAGACTCCTTGAGTGCCCAATTTTCCCTCCAAAAAGAAACATTTCAAATTCTCAGATGTCTCTTCCATGCCACATAGGAGGATTAGCTAAAAGATTTATTTTTAATTACAAGCCCCCACTCTGGGTGCCCACATTATGCTAATGTATTATTACAAAGACCCCCAATCTAGGGATGGTCACTTTATAAAGACATAAGAAACATATCATACTTTAGGCCTGTAAAATTGTTTTCCTAGTATTATATTATTTTTCCCTTAGCTCTCGGGAAATGGGAAATGGGCTTATAAAACATAAAACATGACAATAAGTTTGTATAAACCAGGGTGGGAATAGTGAAAGAAGAGTGCAAACTTCACTCATCTGGAGTTCTCACCTACATTGGATTTCTCTAGGTCATTTTTTGTGTTATTGATGCTTGTCACTATATGTTCACTCTTTCATTTTCCTTTAATTACTGCACACTGAAAATTTGATAAAGGCTTTGGGACTTTTTTTCAAGCACATTTCACTTAAGTGGGGCAAGGATGTTTGAATGGAATATTCACCTTGTTTACAGATGATGTATGCTGCTGAATTGATGTGTACTTTTTAAACACCTTTTTAAAGTATTTGATCTTGATCTTTCTATATTATAAATAAATATTGGATAAGCTGTATTTTGAAAATTGCTTGGGGTTGCTGCCCATTCTTTCAAAATATGCTTTATACCAGATAGCTGGTGACGAATTGTTTCAATTTTCAATAGAAGAAAAACTATGTTCAGAGAGGAAATGAAACACCTAGCTATCAATTAACAGATTTCCATGAGCTTAATTCAATTAAAGTCCAAGAGGGTGCCGATCTATGTTTTTTTCCAATTACTCCATTGGTAAGTGATATTTCCATTGCTTTTCTGATTTTCTAGGCACTTCTCTGAATTATTTAGTTTTTTCTATGTAACACAAAAATATTCTTTACTTATGTAATTATAAGCCTCCGAAGTCTCTGCATGGGATCCACATTACCTGAGATATGTGAGAAATTTATCCAGTATATTGATGACTTGGCTGTTATTTATAATAAGGTTCTTTCAGGAAAAAATGACTTGTGATGTTATTTACATGCTTTTGGTTCAGATAATTTTGTCCCAAGAAAAGAAGATACATGAACTAAATGAGCTTGTGAAGATCTTGCAACAACAGTTGACAGAGTGCAAAGTAGTCAATATTCAGAACGGAAGTGAAAGTATTGTTGAGTTGGATAAGTGGCACCAACTAAGGAAGCAAGATATACCAGAAGACTAAAGAGTGGCTTCATATGCATGTAGAAATTTTTGGGGCTGTTTCTTTGAGAATTTGACTGCTACATGTAGGGTTTCTTGGATCAGCGTTCTGATAATTGTATAGTTGCTGATACTTAAGGAAATGAGCTTCAGAGATGATGCAGATCACCAATGAACATGTTTAACTTTTAATACCTCGTCTGTACCCTCACAAAGATCCATATATATACAATAATGACTTGGTTGATTTTAATTTGGACAAAAACAAGTTTTTTTTTAATTCAATTATCCCTTATTTGGGTCAACAAATTTAGACTGTACTGTTTAGAACAACATTTTATTATTTCTTGTGGAGGGCATAATTTAACTTCAATTTTTTGGTAGTTTATCATTCTAATGATATCAGCCCTTAACATTTGCAGAAAATGTCCTTTGCAACTACCATATGTAATCTTTTAATTTTTATTGTAATGGCACAGATGGATTTGTAGAGGGTAAGCTACAGTGGGCAGAGATGTGGATGCTCTCTGACATAATGTGGAAGTGATAGAAGCAAAAACTCGAACTTTGAAAGCATAAATTTATGTGGCCGGTGAATGCCAAATGTTCAACTCTTTAAGTATCTGAAGAAGTTTTTTGAAACTATATTGTCTAAAATGAAATCTAATGATTAGGTGCTACCTAGACTTTTTTCTAAGCTTACATTTAAAATTGTATCTAGTAATTAACTTCAAAGTTTGTTGTATTCTGGCAGAACACTGTATCAAGGAATCTTAAACTGATCATTCAGTTCATACACCTTTGTGACATTTCATGAGGCTTATTGACAGCCTAGTGACGCATTGCATAATGGTACCAAGAATGCTGTAAAGTTGCAAATAGTATACCCCTATTAGAGTTCTACTCAATTGAGTTGAATTTGTTAGATAGTTTTGGTGTCTTTTCTGCAGATTATAGATTTATGTTGTATTTGAGTGTTAGTATTTTATATACTTATTTACGTAAGCTCTATTGAGTGCTAATATTTGTTTTTGGCTATTAATGTTAGTTTATTAGGTAACTCATACGGTTGGGTGTAGAATTGTGTCTCTAGAAGATTCTCGTCAGTTATGTGACAGGACAGAAATGTATGAGATAAGCGTTCTTGATTTAAAGCATTCCATTTCTTCTTATTTGTTAATCAGCAAATATTTAAGGAATCTCAAACTCGGTACTCTTCAGCAACATAAGTTTCTTTTGGGTTTCTGGGTTTCCAGTGTAGACATGTTAAGTTGTTTTCCACCTCTAGGCATATTACAGCCTTCTAACTGCCTAACATCCTATGCCTGCATATTTTCTACACAACATGAGATCCTGATAGCAATGTGTTAGAGGTTTTCAATTCACAGATCAAGTTTCATGGATATTCACAAAATTCATTTCTATGCTTGAAACTTTTGTAGTTCACCAAAATACATTGGGAACTTCATGTTAGACATTTGTATGGTTGTCCAATATGCTCAATACACGTTGATTCATAAATCCATATTTTGAATACCTTTTGATGCAGGAGCATCCTATGGGTCAAGCAATGTTGCCAAACCCAAAAAGGTTTGCCTTTTTGTTCTACATAGCAGATCAGCTGTTATGTTTGTCTTTCTGAAATGTTCAATAATAATGTTGGCTGTTGTGTGTGTGTTTTGGAGCTTAAGGAATCTATTTCAGCAATATAAACCACATGGGCATTTAGGCTAAAGCGAAGTGTTAGCTCTCAAAATTAGAATGTGAGCCTGTGTTGAACTGTGCAATAGAGCATGTTATTTGGATTTTGTGTGTTGCCTCACAAGTTTAATAATGCCATCTAGGATGCAATCCACACCTTTCAGATGGATATTCAAAGAAGCCATTTGGAGGCTGATAGGTGGAAAAGAATAAACATCTTGTTGGTTATGTAAAATTATGCAGGTTGTCAGATATGTGCGAGTGGCATACAGATGTATTTTGGAAATGACCAGGAAATCAATAGACACCGAAATGGAATTTGAAGCACGATGAAATCTTGGAACTTTATTTACGGACTAATTTTGCACAAAGGACTCTAGTTCTTGCACTTGGGAAGATCAAACTATACCATAGCAGCATAAAGATGGACATTTTTCTTTCTGGGGGGGTTTGTGGGTGTGTGTTATTGTCAAGACCGAGCATAATAATCATAGGTATAATTGGGCTTAAAACAAGGGGATAGATCGCAACACGGTCTCTTCCAGTAGGCTGAATATATGTTAATTGAGTAGATTAGATTGTTGGGTTCTATACATTTTGGAGTGCTCAATAGTGTCCAGCTTAAATGTCACACATGTTTGCAGCAGTTAAAATGTGCATTGATATCAAGTTTTCTTGAGTGCAAGGCCCTCACCTCCTAAGGGATGGGGCTGGGATCGTGTGCTGGTCAAATTTGGCAGAATGGATACCCCTCAGTCCTTGGCTCGTTCAGTATTGAGTAGCTAGAAGTTCTTTTGTGAATTATATAAATTCTTCTATTTAAAATAGGAAAAAGAGTGCATTGATTACATACCAACCTATAAGGTAATAATGTAATGCATAGTTGCTCATGAACCAATTTCAACACATTTAAACAATGCGTAGACTTATGTATAATAGGTGTCATACCTTTTGATTATAAATGTGCATGATGTTTAAGCCCGCCTGCCCCATAGGTGGTGTAGTTCTCCTTAATATAAGAGAGATTGTGCTCGCCAAATCCTTCATTGTTTTTCTTTGCTCTTGTGCTTTCATTGTATAACTCGACAATAGTGAGCTGGCTATTCATTTGTCCGCTAGTTGTTTGCATCACCTTTTTAAAGGGGTTTGAATTTCATATAATAATAAAGCTTGAAAATGTAAGTATTTTTTGTTGATATGTTGTGGCTAGAGGTCATTGTTTCGAATCACTAACTGTTTACGCAAGACAATCTTGATGCGTAGTTTTAATAGAAGATAATATGTATTTATAAGGAAGTAGGTGGTGATCTAACAATTGACGGGCATAAGCAAAATTCAACTCGGACTTCCAATATGGTGTCAACTTTCTGTTACTTCGCAGAAAAGTCGGTGAACACGCATTCGGGTTTAGTTGACGTAATGACATGAAGTTACGTTTAGTTAGTTGGGTGCGAGACACTTCATCTATAGGGTGGTTGAACTGCGCTATCAGTATAAATTGTTCACGCTCATGTTTGTTATCATGTTCTTCTATACTTTTCATGCAACAAATTCAATGCATTTTCTAGACAAAAGTTATTAAGACCGAGTTGCACGATAAAGGGTCCATTATTGGCTATGCGGAGTGATGTGTGAAGAAAATTTAGAGAGCTCGTGTGTGCTTCATGAACTTCATGTTTACATTGTCGGTTCCTAGTTTAGGCTGCCATGCACCATCTATAGACTTCATTTGTGCTTCATTGATTCCCAGTTTAGGCCTCCACTTAGTGTGATAGACTTCCTGCGAGCTTTGTTAATTGAAAAGTTTGGGCCACCATGTAGTGTGTATAAATCTTGTGTGAGTTTCGTTTGTACCAATTTGGGCCACCACAGAAATCTCGTGTGTTTCATTTAATACTAATTTGTGCCTCCATACGATGTGTATAGATCTTACTTGTGCTTTGTTCGATATTAATGAGGACCTACAAAAGTAATCCATGAGCATGCTTTGTTCTCTACTAGTATGGATTTCCACACGTTGTGTGTAGACTTTGTTTTTACGCAGTTTATTATTAGTCGAGCCTCTATGTACTACATCACTACATGCAAAGCTTGTGTGCTTCATTTGTTACTAATTTAGGTTTCCACACATTTTGCAAACCTTGTGCTTATTTTGTCCATTATGCATGTGGGACTTAATCCACTACATATAGGCTTGTGCTTCGTTCATTACCAGCTTGTGTCTCCATGCATGGTATAAAGGCCTTATCCATGCTTTATTAAAGCCTAGCTTGAGTACCCAAAAGTTGTCCATAGACTTTGTGCATGCTTATTTGATTCCATTTTTTACTTTAATGCGTTGTCTACATACCTTTCGTGTGCTTTGTTGAGCCCTGTAGGCCATCTGTATACTTTGTGCATGTTTCATTGATCCTTAGTTTAGATATCTACACATATCTATAGACTATGTGTACTTCATTAATCCCTAAGTTAGGTCTCCATTGCTTGTAGACTTTGTGCACATTTCATTGATCATCTCTACATTTTGCTCTAGACATTTTACTCTCTTCCTTGATTCTAATTTGCACCTACACCCTTTTGTGCAGATTATTGATCCCTACTTTGGGCTTCACATGCCTTAAGGATGCTTTATTGGTCCCTCTTTTGGGCATTTGCACACCACACCAATTGGCTTTGTGTGTGTTTTGTTGATCCTCATTGTCTAGTATACATGTTACTTTACTAATGGCTAATTTGGACCTTTGCATGCAACTTACAGACCATGTTTGTGGGGGCCATCTACATGACATCTATAAACCTTGTGAATACCTCATCAATCCACAATTTGAGTCTTTGTGTATTGTTTATAGCCCTTGTGTATAATTTCTCCACTTTGGGCCTCTATTTTATAGAAATTGCAAATGCTTTCTTGATTCTCCATATGTTGTTTCCCAAGGACAATGTGTCTCAACCTTGCATTCTTAATGTTCAACTTTGATAGTTTTCAATGTACTCACTATTTCCTTTTTAGGATAACAAAAATTGATATGTGAAGGGTCAAGGAAGCTTGTATAATTTTCAAGGACTATCTCATGATGAGATAACATGTTTATCCAAGCGAATGGATTGTATATGGCAATGTAAGGTGATGGCATGGTGCATTGGATGGCACATGGTCCACACGAATAGATATGTTAAGAGGTTCTTGTAAACATGTTTTGCATTTATATCCTTAGTTTTGATCAAAGATCAAGGGATGGATTTGGATAGGATGGAGATAAGATATAGATATGATAAGAAAGGTCAAAGGCAAATGGATGATGGAAGTAAGAAATGGGTAAGATAATAGATATGGAAGGATGTGGATAAGGTGAAGCACATAGGATGAATGATACTTATGGATCATTAACCTTTCCAAGATCAAAGGTGGAAAATAGGATATGGGTGTAGTTAGGGTGAATAAGATATAATAAAGGATGTAATGTGTTGGCTTGCTTTTGGCAACCAAGTTTTAAAATTTTAAAACTGTTTATCATGGAGAAATTTCCTCAATTTTTCCCACCCTTTATAATGTTTTTTATGTTTCTGTGAAATTATGCTTTGTAAAGGGGCAGCGTTGCAGGAAGTTATTGAACTTGAACCTTGAACCGTGAAGTTTAAGGTTCAAAGTTCAAGTTCATTGGTTCGAAAGTGCAGATCCAAGTTCAAGGTTCAAGATTCATGTTCGTAGGCAAGATTAGAGGTACATTTTCAAGGTTCATCAAATTCAACATATTCAAATCTGCATGCTTAATGGATTTAAGAGGTCAAAATGACTAAAGTTTGAAAGTTCAAAGATTGAATATTAAATGTCTTTTTTTACATAATACTTTGATTCATTAATAAATCAAGCACCATTGTCGTATCCACGGTAATGTTTGGAGACTCGAGACAAATATTGTAATGGTCAGATCATTTTGGTCATGTTGGAGAATTTAGACAAAAATGTGTTGTTGGAAGTCCGTAAATTTATATTGGTGGGCTGAGATCAATCATGATAAAAAACCATCAGAAGTGTAAGAATTTCAAAATGCTATAATGATGACTATTCAGAGCTGCCAACTAGAAGTAAAAATCAATAAACATCCAAACATACATGACTGTCCCAAAAAACATAGTCTCGATGCAGAGGAAATTTCTCCAAATTTAACCATTGGATTTCGCTCAATCTTGGATATGTTGTTGTGAAACAAGTTTCCTAGAAGCTCACCGGAGCGATTGGAAAAATATTATTGGGTTAAAAAGTTATTAATCTCTGAGTACGTGTCTATCCAGAAATTTCTGAGAAAAAGATTATTATGAAAGCTCATTTCATGGAGAGTTTTGAAATTAAGACCAAGAAAGATATTCAAGATTACCAACACCATAGTGGAAATGATGGACAAGATGAGAAGGCTTGTAATTATATATTAAAATGATAAATTTTCCTGATGTAAACAATGTCCACTTGTTAACACATAATTAGAGGTGGAAAGTTAAGTTTGATTTTTACCCATGAGTAATAGAATAATGTAAGAGTTTCCAAGAATCAGTTATAAGGAGAATCATTGAGAATTATTTAAGGAGGGATTTTAGAGAAAAAGACTCTTGGCTCATTTAGCTCCTGAGAGTCCGTGGGCTATCGGGAGAGGAGAATATGATATTCCGAGCTCTGCAATTGTGATAGAGAAGTGAAGGAAAGGATGATATTTTCATTTTGTAAATTTGTTTATGAGCAGGGTACTATGGTCTGTGGGTCATTTTATTATGTATTTGGAAATAAAGAGAAATAGATACCAAGTATGTGTGCTTATATTTATCTCTCTAATTGGAATATATCTGTAGGTTGTTCTCAGTCATTTTCAAATGTTGTCTTGCTCCATATTGCAAAGTATGTGCATGTTATAAAATATGTAGTTTTATTTCTTTGTAAATAAGAAGGTTGATTGTATTGTCTGTGTGCCATACATTTGATCTTCTTTCAAATTATCTAAATTAGTAATTATATCTATTTCATGTTGATGAGTGGATATTAATGTGCCTTTATGTCTTCTGATTAAAGACATATTCAATTATTCAATTCATTGTAAATCTTAATAGGGAGTTGTACCTCTCAATTCAGAGGAAAGCTATCAATCTCATGATAGTCTTTTCAACTGTTAGTTTAGTTTGTCTTCTCAGTATGGGCATTTAAGAGTCATCTGTGAAGGTATTTGCAAGAAGACAAATCTTTTTACTAACAGATTTTTGGCGACTCTACTGGGGATTCGAAAACAAAGATCAGTGTCTGATTTGGTTCCTTGGGTTTTACATTATCTTTGTGTGCAGGAGATTGGCGACTCTTTTGAATGACCACGTCGAATAGAAAAGTCACAAGGAAGATAAGACCCAATCCTACAATCTTTGAAATCATCCAAATGAAAGATAAAGTGTTGCATGATTTTTGGGAGCACTGTAAAGCAAGTATCTCTCATGTCGTAAAAACCAACCTAAGCATTGAAGATGATCACACATCTGCCTTGTTGTGGAGAAGTATGTGCGTCAGATTCCATAAGCTAAAAGATTTACAAGAACATGAAAAGAAGATGCTACAACTTAAGCAAGAACTGGAGGTTGATGATGAAGAAGCTCTGGTGATCACATCTAATTATATTTCTTGTAATTACTCAGTATTAGGTGTGAAAGAAGTTCAGAAAGAAATAGTGCAGCCTCACGAAGACCAGCCATTGGTAAGAAAGATTGATGTAAGTGAGAAAACTTCTCCTAATCTCATTCTTTTTTCAGAAATTGGCAGTGTTGGAAGTTATTCTTTTCCTAGCAAATTCAAAAATAAAAACTTTCGGCTTCATGTGCAACCAGAATATGAGGTATTTGATTTTACATGGGATAGGGATGAATGCGGTCCTTCAAGTCAAACTATTATGGAATCTTTTTACTTTGAAGATAAGAGCTCAACTTCCCAAACCTTCTTACACGAAATCTCGTGTTAAAAGTGAAATTGATTTGTGCCTGGCTGAAATCTTTTTAGATTATGTAAATCTAATGGGAAAAGGAAAATTTGAGATAGATTTAGAGCCTGTTGATGATGAGATGGTTGAAGTATTGCAGCCCCAAGAATCATTGGCCTGCTCGGATGGTACTTCTTTGTGTGGGACGAAGATCATTGAAAGATTCTTGCTAACCATCAAGCAAGAGGATTTTGAGAATAAAAACTCAAGTATCAATCTACCTAATATGTTAATCTCAGATAAAGAATTCGCAGATTTAGTTGCAGCAAAGCAAGATGAGGTTATTCCAATTAGCATTGACCCTATGCTAGATGAAATTTACTTTTTCTCTAAGACTGTTCTAAATGATGGAAATCTTTTTAAAGATGACGACCTCCAGAAGGTTGATTGTGATAATGTAGTGTTTTCTTTAGGAACATCTGAGTATTATATTTTTCAGCCATGGATTGGAAATGGTCTTGAAAGTTTCATACTAAAAGCTCAAGAAAAATCAGAAATCTATGATGAGATGTGGCTATTTGGGCATGATGGTTGGTTCACAAGATTCCTGCACATAATTAGTTTAGTTTGCAGCAGTGAAGAGTTCGCCAAATGGAGGTTGTATTGGGTTGTGTCATGTGGGTGTAGCTCATTGTTCTGGAAAGGCTCTTTCTTCTCGCAGCTAGTAAACGGGTTTGTGTAAGTCTTTCCTAACTCCATTTCTTAGGGTGAGATCTTCTTACCTGTACATCTTCGTAAATAGGTCTTAGCTTTGGCTATTCATTTTGGTGGTGCTCTTAGCTTAGGTGTTGTGTGTTGCCCTGATCCCCTCCCCCTCTTTGTGAAACAACTCTTGATTCTCTATTCTATTGTGACTCTGTTGCCCAATGGATAAGGTACTAGTCTCTTACCAGAGGCTTTATGGATTCTCTATGTCTCTGACAGTCCATAACCCCAATCAAAGCCAATTGTTGGCTTGCTTTTGGTACCCAAGTTTTAAAAAATTTAAATTGAGCATCATAGAGAAATTTCCTTGATTTTTCCACCCTTTATAATGTTTTTTATGTTTATGTGAAGTTATGCTTTGTAAAGGGGCATCGTTGCAAGAAGTTATTGAGCTTGAACTCAAACCGTGAAGTTCAAGTTCACTAGTTCAGAAGTGCAAATCCAAGTTCAAGGTTCAAGATTCAAGTTTGTAGGCAGGATCAGAGGTACATTTTCAAGGTTCATTAGATTCAACACATTCAAATCTGTGGGTTCAATGCATTTTGCTCAATTTTCGATATGTTGTTTTGAAACAAGTTTCCCATAAGCTCACTGGAGCGATTGGAAAAATATTATTGGGTTAAAAACTTATTAACCTCTGAGTACGGGTCTATCCATAAATTTCTGAGAAAAAATATTATTATGAAAGCTCATTTCGTGGAGAGTTTTGAAATTAAGACCCAAAAAGATATTCGAGATTACCAGCACCATAGTGGAAATTATGGACAAGATGAGAAGGCTTGTAATTATATATTAAAATGATAATTCTTGCTAATGTAAAAAAACGTCCATGTGTTAACACATAATTAGAGGTGGAAAGTTAAGTTTGATTTTTACCCATGAATAATAGAATAATGTAAGGGTTTCCAAGAATCAGTTACAAGGAGAATCATCGAGAATTATTTAAGGAGGGATTTTAGAGAAAAAGACTCTCAGCTCATTCAGTTCTTGAGAGTCTATGGGCTATCAGGAGAGGAGAATATGATTTTTTGAGTTTTGCAATTGTGGCATGGAAGTGAAGGAAAGGATGATATTTTCATTTTGTAAATTTATTTATGGGCAGGGTACTATGGTCTGTGGGTCGTTTTATTATGTGTTTGGAAATAAAGAGAAATAGATACCAAGTCTGTGTGCTTATATTTATCTCTTTGATTGGAATATATTTGTAGGTTGTTCTCAGTCATTTTTAGATGTTGTCTTGCTCCATATTGCAAAGTATGTGCATGTTATAAAATCTGTAGTTTTTGTGCATCCATATGTGCAGATGAAATGATCAATCTTCTTGTTATTTCTCTGTAAATAAGAAGGTTGATTGTAAGGTCTATGTGCCATGTATTTGATCTTCTTTCAAATTATCTCATTAGTAATTATATCCATTTCATGTTGATGAGTGGATATTAGTAATTATATCTAAATTAGTAATTATATTCATTTCTCAAACAAACGAGATTAGTAGCATCGTTTTAATGAGAAACATTAAACTAACTAATCTATTTACCCTACAAACAACGGAAATGAATGCATGATTAACCGAAAATAAGAAAACATGTAAATAAACAAGCATGCAAACTGATCAAATGCATGAAGCCTTTATTGCTTCTCTTTGTTTGATATGAAGTGTGCACTCAAATGTGATTCTGACAGCACTTAGACTCCAAGCTCCGAGAAATAAAAGATAATGATTGCAAAAGAAAAAACTGATAGAGGTTCGATGCTCAAATTCATGATGTAATTGTGAAGGATTAAGGATGTTTATATAGAAAACTGAGTTAAAACAAAATGTTGAGATTAATTAGGAAAAATCACAATCGGCGGACGAGGATGAAAGAGAGTAGAGAAAGAATTGGTAAGTTTCCAATTTCGAATTGAAAAAGATAGAGGATAAAATTTGAAGATATTTTCAATTTTTGGAGAGATAAAGTTGTCAAAAATTGAAGATGGAAAGTTAGGAATATTTTTTGATTTCAGATTTTCAGAAAATCGATTTTTCAACTGAGGTTTTATTCCATTTTTTGGAAATTTAATTCTTCATAAATCGCTTTTTCAAATATTTGAGGATTTAATTGAATTAAAATTTAATTAAATGAGAAATGATGAAATTAAATTAAAATTAGATTAAATTAATCAGACATTGAGATGAAATTGGAATTGAATTAATTTAATCAAAAGGAATAAATCAATTAATTTAAATAATTAATTATTATTATTTAGGCTGTGGGACTTTAGAAATTGAATTTAATTAATTAGTAAAGACTAATAAATTATAGGTTAATTAATTAAATAATATTAATTATTTAATTAATATATTAAAAATGATTAAATGATGCAAAGATTCAATTTTGGAAGAATGCAGATAATTGATTAACGATTAAAGAACCATTAATTAATAGAGGAATAATTAGTGCATTAAATGTGAACCTGTAAGTGTGTCCATTTTTGGGTATCTACATTTGCACCTCTTTGATATAATGTGATTATGAGTGTTTTATCAAAGAATTTCATACTAGTTCATGCCCCAGCTTGCCCTAGTGGTAGCAGGTGGTTTTATGCCTCAAGAGATTGTTTGTGCAAGAAAGGCATGAATGATCTCTCAATAGAAGATGAAAAATGTTAGATAAAATGATAAAAGAGAAGAATAGTTAGTAAGAAGTGAAGACTTAGTAGATGATGATGGCTAGTTGATAGACATTGGATTGTTAACATGAATCATGTTTGGTTTCAAGAAGGATCCATCATGTATAAGACTAGCGACAATGTCTAGTTTCAGGGAAAACATACCCTGATTGATAGAAATTGTTAGAGTAAAGTATTAATTTTATTAATTAACTTTACTCTTTTCTTAAGATGTCAACACTTTTATTTTTAGTTGTTTATATTTAAACACACATGCACTAGTTGATTTAAACTTATGCACTTGTTGTTTTAAATATAAACTTGCATGCATTAGTCTTGTAATAATTTAACTAATTATATGGATGATCCATTGTATATTTTATTCATTCATTATTTGAAGATATTTTCTTCTTCATATTTTTGAGTCAAACCTTTGTCCTCTTCTTGTCTCTACTTCCTTGTAACAGGTTTTTGTATGCAAGTGATCTTCGGGTTTTGTGGATTTGTATTTCTCAAATCCTACATGGTATCAAAGCCTAATCTGCTACAGCTTGTTCGTGTTTGAAGGATTCAAATTAAGGCTTTTTTATTATATTTTATTGAAATTAGGGGGTCCCTAAATTTTGGTGCACTTTGAGCTCAAACGGACCTCACTATTGAGCTCACAACACCCAAAAACCCCTATTTCGATAAGGCACGTCCATTTTGGACAACTTTGCATTTTGAAGTTTTTTGTAATGCTTGGCACGCTTCTCGAGGTAGAATTTGTATGGATTTGTATGCTTATCAAGGTGAAATTTGTACAACTTGGCACACAAATTGAGACAAAATTTGACAAGCAAATTAAGACCCAAAAAAAATTATCACACAAACCGAGGCAAAAATTTGAAAGGCTTAGCATGGATCCCGAGGCGCACATGCGATTTTAATTTTTTTTGGGGGGGGGCGGCGACAGCCATTTGGCCATCAAATTTAAGCCCGTCATTTGATGATGTCATCATGCATTATCTTCATTTGCACCATTTTTTGGGCTCTCTAGCGCACAAGTTGGTATTTTGCTCATAACTTAAGCATACGGTGTCGAAATCAGGGAAACGAGATATCGCCGGAAAGCTGGTTTAGAGCCTGACACTCTCATGGAAGTTAATCTGGTGTTTTTTTGTCATCTAGCTTTCTATTGTTGCTATCAAAGCCAAATTCTCTTTCTTGCCTTCCAGGGGGCTAATTTGCTCAAATTAGCTCCATTTTTCGATCCAGAAGAAGCATCAGAAAGCTCTTCTTGAGCACCATCAAAATTTCTACCTATTTTAATCATAATTTTTTCAAGGTACACAAGATCCAGATCTGAAGTTTTTTTTCTCTTCTCTTGATAAAGCATATCATTCTAGGCTTAGGGGTTCGATATTTGGATTGTGGGGGGGTGTTATTTTCTTGTTTCTATTAGTTAAATCAAATATTTATCAAAATAAAAACCCCTTCTAAAAAATATGGCCGAGACCTCTTCTTGTCTAGAACTTTTGACCCCACATAATTATCACACATGGAAAACCCTGATGACACGACTTCTCTGTTCAAAAGGGCTTTGGTCTTGTCTAGATGCAGTGCAGCCAGTATTACAGAGGCCCTTTGAGATCATGCAGCATTGAAACAAGATAGATGAGGCTATGGGGTTGATTGCTTTACAGGTATCAAACAGCTTGCAGTTTCATCTTGATGGGTGCAATACCCCTCTAGCTATGTGGACCAAGCTAAACACCTCGTTTGGTACAATGAATGAGTTCAGAGCACTTCAAATTGAGGCAGAGCTTACCTCTCTTGTACCTGATTATTTTCCCTCTATTGAGGACTTTCTGATGAAGTTCAAACAGCAGAGATCTTTGTTACATGGATGTGGAAAGCAAAAGACTGATAAAGAGTGCATTTATCTGATTCTGTCTAAGCTTAGGGGAAACTTTCATATCTTCTCTTCTACCTATCATTCTACCATGGATGCTTTGGGACCTACATTCACCATGCCCACTTTTGAGGTATTCTGTGATCGTTTGACTAGAGAGCAGGCCAAACTTACTCAATTGGACTCTCTAACAAGATCAAAGAACTAAGCATTGGTTTCCCATCCATCCAACAGAAAGCAGAAGCTGAAGTTGAAGCAGATATCATATTCCTCTTCTCAGCACTCTATTGGCCCACCATCTTCTTCTAAGAAGGAGAAATAGAAGACTGAGAGACCTACATGTTCCTATTGTCAGAAGGGACCTCATGATGAGTCACATTGTTTTCAAAAGAGATTTGATGGCTATGAGAAACAAATTGCCGATTTGCAAGCTCTTCTGCAGAAGATCATTGTTTCCTCTCCATCCTCTTCCACCTCATAAGGGTCTTTTTTTCAGTCTTCTTCCACATCTTCGACATCTGGACAGGGTCATGCATTACGGGCATCCATTGCATCCCCTTCACAGGTCCCTTGGATACTGGATCCAGGTGCTTCTCACCATATGGCATCTTCTCAAGGGGTCTTCTCTACTATTGAGGCTTCTCCCATTCCTCATATTCTCATGGGGAATAACACTGTCGTGACAATCTGCGAGAAAGGTTCAGTAGGCATCTAGGATGGCACACTCAATGATTTATTGTATGTTCCATCTATATCTGTAAACCTTCTCTCGATTTATCAGATTACACATAGTGGATTAGGGAAGACAGTTGAGTTCACTAGAGATTCAGTCTTCATTCGAGATAGTGCGACATGAGGCATTGTTGCTAAAGGGACAGTTGATCATTCCACCCATCTCTACACCTTCTCACACTTTGGTCCACCATCTCCATTGTCAAAGCATAGCTCTCCTCTTTCGCGAGAGCATCATGTGGTGCAATCAAGTCGCTTGAACCTTTGTATTGTTCCTGAGATCACTACTATGACTGCCACACCACATCCTATTGAGGTCTTCTCTCTTCAGCAAGATTCTTCTCCAGCACTGCCTGACTCTCCAGCTCCATTCATCGATCCATCAGGTGCACTTGTTGAGGATTCTACAGAGGACATTCATCTCCTCTTTCATGATAGTGTCAGCACACCTGTCACACCACCTACATTGGGGATTCCATTTCAGGATCCTCGTGTTTACTCCTTTGAGCATCATCTTGGCTTTCCAGTGACACCTCATCTTTTGAGGTTACCTCTTCAATGTCCACTGACTTTCACTCCTCTGCATTGGAGTCATAGTGGTTTGTTCATTGATCCAGGGGTTCTTTCATTCCAGGGGGGGCTTTGGAGCCTTGATCCTCTCTCACGAGGGGGTTGGTAGCACACATTGTACTCATGGCTTTGAGAGAGTCTCTTGAAGTCATTTTTTTTTCTTTTGCTTGCCTTTATATCTCTTTTTGGAGTAGGTTTTTTTCCCACTAGGTTTTCTCTATTTCTCCGTTTTACAGAGATTTGGTTGTGCTGGGTACCTCATCAGGCCATGTTGCCGAGATCCATTTTTATGCTTTCAACACTGTAGTTTCCTTTTCTTTCTTCTTGCATTGTTTGTAGCTGAATTGTTGATCATCTTAAGGGGGGGGTTAGAGTAAAGTATTAATTTTATTAATTAACTTTACTCCTTTCTTAAGATGTCAACACTTTTATTTTTAGTTGTTTATATTTAAACACACATGCACTAGTTGATTTAAACTTATGCACTTGTTGTTTTAAATATAAACTTGCATGCATTAGTCTTGTAAAAATTTAACCAATTATTACATGCACTAGGGTTTTCCTTTCAAGGCTTTTGATCTCTTTTATATGGATGATCCATTGTATATTTTATTCATTCATTATTTGAGGATATTTTCTTTTTCATATTTTTGAGTCAAACCCTTGCCCTCTTCTTGTCTCTACTTCCTTGTAACAAGTTTTTGTATGCAAGTGATCTTCGGGTTTTGTGGATTTGTATTGCTCAAATCCTATAGAAATGATTTGACAAAATTTGACAAATTAATGTATTGACCAATTTGATTGGTAGAAGAAATTTTAGTGAGAAGTATGAATTAGCTAGAAGAATAAATTAGGAGAAATGAACTAGAAGAATTGAATTTATGCTATTCATGTTGATGTGAAGTCGCTGCTAAAAATATTTCACTATTTTTCATCATTGTGCTTTATTTGAAAAGGAAGAGATTTGAATTCATCCAGATATTGACCATCTAGATACCACTACAATCTATGTTGAAGCAAACATAAAACAAACTAGGAATGTTTTGACATCGTCCTGATGTTGTCTTAGATCATCGATGTGTGTGGTTGTCAGATGCATGATAGTACTTATCACATTCACCTTATATCATCCTTGCCCTTAGAATTTCATGAAACATTCCACAAATTGAAAACAAAAGAAAACAAGATTATGAACCATCATAGCCACTCTCACCACTTGGTGGAATCCTTGAGGAGCATAGGAACACAATCAAGAAAGATAAATCTATAATGGACTGACTTTGTCAACATCCTTATTGATCATTGATTGGTTTGATTTTATTTTTTTTATTTGACTGATTATGTTTGGTTTCAAGAATGGACTACCCGTATAAGACCAATCTATCTGGTTTTGAGTGTATTTGTCACTGTATAAGACCATCATTTTGATTGATTGATTAATCGGTCGATAAATAACATATTGGATCACTTGCCAACATCTGGTGAACCAATATAAGTCATGGATAAGTGTACAGGCTCAAAAGTTATGCTTGTCAGTTTTGGGTTTAGCATGAGCAACGACATTTTCTAGTGAGTACAAAATGATCATTTAGATTCATTGATGGTGGAGTAGGACTTCAACACTTGGTGCTTGTTTGTCAGGTTTTCACCAAGGTACCTACCCAATAGCATCTGTTTGCCAAGTTTTCATGAAAGGGAAAAAAAATTTCTCTTTAATTTTTTATGTTCTTCAAATTTTTTTGTTGTTGCCAAAGTGCCTGTTTGCCAGGTTTTCACCAAGGTAACTTTTTTTATATTTTGTTTTTGTATTTTTCAGGAACTTTTAAAATATGTATACTTGACCTTGGGATATCAGGTATAATAATTTTTTAGGTGCACGGTGTTGATGTAGTCGGGGAGTGCATCTCCCTCTTGGGTTGCCAGTTGAAATGCCCCATTGTCTAAGGATCCAATAATGACATAGGGTCCTAACCACTTTGCTTCAAATTTTTAGGGCTTCTCTCTATCTACGAGATTTATGTTATTCTCTTTTAGGACCAAGTCACCTACCTCAAATGTTCTTGGTTTGACTTTTTTTTATAACTTTTGTGAAGGTGGTTATGATAGCCTTGCAAGTGGTTTATTGCATTTTGACACTTGTCATCCAATAATTCAAGTTATGATAATATGGATACCCTATAGTCTTCATCTAAAATAAAATCCTTCAGTGATATCCTAAGTGAGGGAAGCTCAACTTCAATAGGTAGAAATACTTTTGATCCATATACAAGGGAAAAGGGTGTTGCTCCTGTTGGAGTCCTTATGTTAGTTTTGTATGCCCATAGTGCAGGACTAAGTTGTAAATGCTAATCTCAACTAGTTTCATTGACAACTTTCTTTAAAATTTTGAGGATTGTTTTGTTAGTTGCCTCAACTTGACCATTTCCCTGAGGGTAGTAAAATGATGAGAAATTTTATTTGATTTTAAACTTCTCACAAAGATCCTCAACATCTTTGTTTTGAAATGGTGATCCATGGTCAGTTAGTGTGGTTTGTGGAATTCCATACTAAAAAATGATATAATTAAGGATAAACATGGATATCTTCTTTCCAATGATGTGTGTCAGGGGAATGGCCTCCACCCACTTTGTAAAATATTTTTTTGTTGTGATTATGTTCTTGTGACCATTAGAGGAAATAGGTATAATCTTTCCCACTAGGTCAAATCCTCACCTTGAAAAAGGTCATGGTGAAGTAAGGGGTTGAAGCTCTTGAGCTAGCGCATGGATGAGATCTCCGTGTCTTTGAAATTTTTAGCATATTTGTATATGCTCATGTGCAATCGTATCTAGATTTGGCCAATAACATCCCATCCTCAGGATTTTCTTTGCTAGGCTATTACCACCTGAGTGGGCCCTGCAACAACCTTCATGTACCTCATACAAGGCTTTCCTAGATTCTGTAGAATTAAGACATCATAGGAGTGTACCATATAGACCTTCTTCAATATAAAGTATCAATGAGAAGGGTATACCTAGAGGCATTTTGGATAAGGGACTTCTTTTGGTTTTTGGACAAGTTGAGTGGAAGATGATTGTCTTGGAGGTAAGCATAGATGTCTTTTTACCAAGGAGACTCGAGACCAACGAGGACACATACTGATTCTTGTATGGATTCTTCATGTTTTGGGATCATGAGCTATTCTACCAAAAAATGGAATTTAGTTTCATTCCTGGGCTTGTCAATTAAGGATGCTATGGTAGCCATCGCATCTGTGGATTTATTTTGAACTCTTGGAACTTGTTAAAAAATAATGTATTGAAAGGAAGCATGCATTTGTTCCATTAATTATCTATATGGGATCAATTTTTCATCTGTTGTCATGTAGTCGTTGACTTGACTAATGACTAGCTATGAATCATGATAAACTTTTAAACTCTTTATGCCCTATTGTATATCCAATTTTAGTCCTATGACTAGAGCTTCATAGTTAGCTATATTGTTGGTGGATGGAAAATTGAGACAAAAGGATTTAGGAATTGTATCTCCTTGTGGAGTGATGAAAACAATTCATACACCTAGACCATGGTTTGTATATGTCCATCAAAATGTAGTTGTCAAACTAGTATTGATGCTTCTATGTTGAAAATTGACTCATCAGGAAAGTCTGACACAATGTGTTGGTGATCTGGTAAAGGAGATTCTACTAGTTTGTCTGCAATAATTTGTTCTTTTATTTATTTATGGTCCACATATTCTATATCAAACTCACTTAAAATCATGACCCATTTTGCCAGTCTTCTAGTTAATGTTGTTTTTCTCAATAAGTACTTCAATGGATCTATGTGAGCAATGAGTTTGATTTTATGACTCAACATTTTTATCTCTAATTGAGCATTAATGATTGTCATTAGTATCAAAGACATCGGTCGGTCACCTATGTTAACCTAGTCAATAAAAGAAAGCATCTCAAGCTAGTCGGTTAAGTCTTTACACCAAGCACAGAACAGTTTTACCGAGCATCAGACATCGATACCGAGCGCAGTAAACACCGAGAAAACTGGATACCGACCACCAATATAATTACCAAGCAATATATACAGTGTTTATCGAGTATCACAGAAAATGGCATAGGAATCAGGAATGGCACATTTATCTATGCAAATGGGTACAACAGAATCACAAAATGTTTTACCAAGATCGAGGATAGTTTATTGTTGAGATATTCATTAAATGCGATGAAGATCTTATGTAATTGTTTGATCTAGGTTATTTTTCTAAATCGTAGATCTTAAGGTTTTTCTCTAAGATATTGTAACCTAATTTTGTAAACGGCATAAATCAGTATGCTATATAATTATATTTTGCATCATTTCGACATAACTATGGAGATGCATGAGCGAAGAAGTTCTTGAAGCATTAGCCAACTTCAATATTATCAGTTGTCAGACAGAGCAGAACAATATTCAGAGATAATCAAATTAAGCAGAATCAGATCAGGCTACCGAGCAATTCAGAGCAGAGATCTTCACACAAAAAGGTGATATCTATTCAGTATTTCATTGATCTATATCAGACAAGTTGAGTTGTCATTAGCAGATAGTTACCTGTTATTTTCTAATCATTGTAATAGAGTTTTGGTAAAATCTCCTAACAGAGCACACCTAACAGTCTTTATGTAAATCTCTTAACCGAGTGCACACTCAAATAGTGTTGTTAAAATCCTATCACTAGGTAGATCTAATCAATCTAATATGTTACTCCTAACAGGGTAAGATCACCAGAAGTGATCACCACTTGTAGCCCTAACAGGCAAACCTTTTCTATCTGCGGTAGTAAAGAATTTGTGGGTGTCATCCCCACTATAGTTTTTACCTTCTAACAAGGGTTTCTGCGTTACCAAAATACTTGTGTTATGTGACTGTTATCTTGTTGATTTCATGTTATTTACTTTGATAGTTAAATGAATGAATGATGCATGCAATGGATTCAAGTTATAGTTGAAGGTTACTACTATTTGTTGTTTGAGGTTAGAAAGGTTTATGAGTTGAAAGTTTTTGAGGGCACTAATTCACCCCTCCCCTCTCAGTACCCTATCTCTCCAATCCCAACAAACATATAATGCCTTAGCTTTTGAGAGGCAAAGACAACTTTAGACATGACTTTTCAATGGATGAGTAGTTCAATTCATATCCCGCAAGGGTTCGGGTGATGTAATATATGGCTCTTTATTTTTCCTAATCATGTTGAACCAAGAGAGCTCCTAGTGCTAATTTTGTTGCCAAAATGTACAACAAAAGTGGTTTTCTAGGAGTTTGTGGAACTAGTACTGGCAAACTCAACATATGGTTTTTGAATATTTGAAACTCTTGCTTGCATTGTTTTGTCTAGACAAATGTGACTCCTTTATGTAACAAGTGTTGGAATGGATGACACTTATTAGCAAGTTGAGCTATAAACCTCTTAATTTCCTGTAATCTTCCCTAGAGTCCTCTGAGAGTCTTTAGATTGGAGGGAGAAGGCATATCTAGTATGGCTTTTACCTTTTTAGGATCAACTTCAATTCCTCTGTGTGAAACAATGAACCCTCAAAGCTTTCCAAATGTCACACCAAATACACACTTTTTTGGGTTCACCTGAACCTTGTATTCCTCCAACCTATCAAAAATAGGTCCCAACACTTGTAGATGTTCCTCTCCGAGTCTGGATTTTTCTAATATATCATCAACATAATCATCCATGGTCTTATGGATCATGTCATGGAAGATTGTGTTCATCACTCTTTGATAGGTTACACCTGCATTTTTTAGACCAGAAGACATTATATTCCAACAATATGTGCCCCAAGTGTAAGTAAAGGTTGTCTTGTGTTGCTCCTCATGGGCTATCTTGATTTGGTTGTATCTTGAGAATCCATCTATTAATGATAGCAATTTGTGTCTTGTTGTTAGATCCACTATCATATCTATGTTTGGAAATGAGAATTCATCCTTAGGACAAGCTTTATTTAGGTCTCTAAAATCTGTACATATGTGGTTATCTCATGAATATTTTATGGCAGGCACTAAGTTTGATATCTAATTTGCATAAGGGATAGGTTTGATAAAACCAACATCCAAAAGTTTCTTTAACTTAGCCTTAACTAGTAATGCAATGTGTGGATGCATTTTTCTTAGTTTTTGTTTCATAGGCTTCACATTTTGAAATAATGACAAGTGATGTAATACCAGTTCTAGATCAAGTCCCGACATGTCATCACATGACCAAGTGAAATTTACTTTCCTTGATTTGAAGAATTTAATGATTTTTTTTTCTCTTTCCTCCGGTGAGAGATTTATCCAAATAGATTCTCTTAGGATGGAGTTCATCTCCTAAGTTTATTTCAACGTCGTCCTCTTCTAGTAATGTTTATTTTTCTTCGTTTAAGGGGAGGAGTTCCAACTTTCCATCTTTTGGTTCCTTAGAAAGGTTTTCACCAGATGATACGTCTTTTTTTTTACTTTTTTCATGGTCAGGAAGCACCTTTCGATTTTCACTTGATGACCTATTTTCTCTTTTCATTTTTACTTTTTTGACTAGAAAGAGGAGTTGCCTCCCCAAATTAGGTTGATCTCTCAAAATCAAAGGAGAACCCATCCTTGTGGTCTCCTGATGGTATGCTTTATTCAAGCCCTAGAAATTCTACAATGGCCTCATCCTTCTCAAAAATATTCAAATCTGGACATCCTTGTTGATCTCAGTCAACTAACTCAGGGTGGACTAAGCAAAGGCTCATATTGGACAATGGCTTAGTTCATGCAAAGGGAACTGTGGTGATAGTCCTGACAAATCTGGAGTGGGATGTGGATGCACCATTTAAGGAATACACATCGACATGTTTGTCAATACAAAGTTCTTCCTCTAGGTTCAGTTGGTCAAACAATTTATTTATGTGCATGGTGTTGGTCGAACGAGGGGAACACCAAGGGGTATCTAGTTCAGAGTCATGAAGGGATAACCACTCATACTCATGTGAATCGGTCATGCTAGAATGCTCATAGGGTATCTCATTTCCATAGAATCTAGGACTTCTTGTTTGAGGGGCAATTCAGTGTACAATTTTTGCCTCTCGTGGAAATAACTATGGAAGTATATGATTGATCTAGGTGTGTACATGAAGCAGTTACCCCCAGTTAGGATTGATGATTTCTAGAACATCTTTGACTCCCAGTCTGATTCTAGATTGACCATACCCTAAACCCCGTATGTTTCTTTGGGTAGGTGGTAATGACAGTGCTAAGATTCCCTGTTGTCTTGCCCCCAAACTCGTGGTTCCATCATATCCAATTTTTTGTAACATGGTAAAGCCATGTCCATATCTTTCTGAGGGTAGTTGCATTGGAGGTGTGTCCTGAGGATCTTAGTATAACCATGTGTCTATATCTGGATCAAAAGGATTTTCCATACTTACATCACCCCATTTGATGAATGTTGTGGGTGGGCATCTGAAGATAATAGGTTCTAGTGCCTCAATTGTCTCTAGGGGTCTAGGTAGACCATAAGATATTGGAGACAAAGGTAGTTGAGTGATGGTGAATACCTCTTCATAGCGATATTTTCCACAACCTTTTTCTTGAACTGATATTTTAATTCCCATCCTAGGTATGTCTTTGGGAATCAAATTAAAAGTAGAAGGTAGATTAGCTTCCTGGTTAGAGGCACTTGATTCTCAGAACTAACCCTTAAGTTAGCACAATACTAGAAAAGGTTTGGATAACCTTCAATAAGGACCTCAGTACCTTGATGTGGAAACTTAATGCATTGGTGATAGGTGGAAGGCACAACTTGCATCTCATGTATCCAGGGCCTTCCTAACAACATATTATATCCTAGCTCCATATCTAGGATTTGAAATGTAGTATCCTTCACCACTCGAACTACTCTGATTGGTAGAATAAGGACACCCTTGGATGACCTTTCCTCTTCGTCATAGGCTCTTATATGTATCCTGCAAGTGATATCAAAACTGGACTCTGAATATCCCAAGGCTTGTATGACATTGAGAGTACATATGTTCAGTCCCACCCCACCATCAATGAGGACCCATCTAATCATATGTTTATGTACTTGCACTAGCATGTGCAAAGGGTCATTATGAAGTGGCTTATGTGGAGGCACATCCTTCTCAATGAATGTGGCATGTTTATGGGCTATGATATAGTTTACCATTATTTGTAGATTCTCAGGAGTTATGTCTCATGGGACAAAAGTGTTTTGAAGAGCTTGGTCAAGCACATTCTTATGTTGGGGGGATATGTAGAGTAGCTTAAAAATGGAGATCTATGCGAGTGTTTTCTTAAGTTGATCCACAATGTTGGGATGTGGATTGGGAAGTGGCGTAACATTTGCGGGTGCAGTAGAAGTTTAAGGTACCCCGAGTAGGATGACCTTGGAGCAACGGGTTGAGACTATGCATTTTAAATTGTTATTTCTGATAGTGATTGTAGAAATTTGGTTTTCAATAGGATTAACATAGTTAATCATGTTATCAGAGGTTGAGTATGTATAAGTTACTTGCTTGGATTGATTACTAGATGCAAGGGCCTTTCCTTTGTTATGGTTTTGAAATGGATCCTTACAATTGATGTGATATGTGGTGTCTCAGGGTTTGGGATTACCAACATCGATTGATCCTTGTTCAATTAGATATTGGATAGCGTTCTTCAATTGGTAACAGTTCAAGGTTTTATGACCTTTAGCGCGGTGATATTAACAAAATTCTTATCATTCCACCACTTAGGTTTGAATGCACCATGTTTGAATTCTCATATTTTTGGTAAGGTGATCATATTGTTCAGGGTCAACTTCTTCAGTGTTGATTCAATTGGTTCACCTAGTGGGATATACTCGCACTTTGGAAAAGGTTGTCTTGGAGGATGTGGTACATTAGGTTGAGGTTGGGAAACATTGACGATTTGAACCTTCATATCAGGAGTTTGATTGTTTTCCAATGGTATGTGCATTACCTGGGTTGGATTTTGCACAAGTGCCCCTTTTAATGAGATCTTTAGTTGGGCATAATTAATTGTCTTAACATCAACGACACCATCGTTGGTGACATTTTTGTTCTTATTCCACCATTTTTATTTTTCACCATTATTCTTGGTGGTGTTGGGTTGATGAGGATCAACAAGGACTCCTCTCTTGATCAAGTTTTGATCGCATCTGATGCCTCGCTCAATTAGTTGTTTAAAATTAGGTCCAAGTTGAAGTTTGATAGTGTAAGCCATATCTAGGATAAGGTTGTCAACAAACATGGCTATTAGATCCTTTTCTGGGACATCATAGGATGTCCTATTAGAATTACTTCTCCATCTTTGCAATAAGTTGGCAAAGGACTCGCCCTCCTTTTGTTTGGTATTGCATAGGTCTTTGATGTTGACCTTGCGTTCGTTGTTATGGTGGAAGTGTGCAATGAACTTTTCAGCTAGTTCCTCCCAAGACTGAATACCATGGGGTAGATGTGAGAACCATTCCATTTTTGGGCCAGCCAAGCTTTGAGGGAACAGTCCCATACGGTATGATTCTTTGTGAGTGACCTCTATGAAACTAGCGAAGAACTCTCTGATATGTTCTATAAGATATGTCTTTCCTTTGTACTTGTCAAAATTTGGCACCGCAAAGTGTGCAGGGAATGGAGGCATCATAATTGAGTGGTCAAAGGGGTAAGGCTATAAGTCTTCTAAGGTATAAGACTTGGTTTTCCCTTGATTTTGAATATCTGGCACCTCATTTCGTAAGTTTTTCAACTCTTGAATCAAGAGGTCAGTTTGATCTTGAGGGAAGTTTCTGAGGTTTAGTGGTTGCCTAGAAGCTAGTAGAGGAGCTTGTCTCATATTCTAGAATCATGGTGCAAGAATATAAGATATATCAGGGATATTGGAGACAAAGGTAGTTGAGTGAAGGTAGTTTGGAGCAGTTCAAAATAGTTTTGGGTAGATCTGGGTAATGATTCGAGGCTTTGTCCTACAAAATATTGTAAAGGGAATGCCCATGTGGCTTTGCATATTGTAATTCTGAAATTTGTAATTCCACATTTGTGGAGATAATAAGAAGCCCATTTTTTGTTCTTGCAAATTATTGTTGTTTCTCTGTTTCTATTATGTGTTTGTGGCATTAAGGGGAGCACCCTTCATCAAGAAGTAGTGTCATGTGCTTCCAAAGGGTTCTCAGACCATATTTTAGAGACATCAAACCTAGAAGGAAGTGTGACTCCTTTGCTTAGAAGCATTGCTAGGTACTTCTTAGGATTACGTCTAACTAAGTTCTCTATAACTAGAGATGAATACACATCATGTTCAACATCTTCTAGCTCTTCTTCAGTTATATTTTGGAATGCTTTTGATTTGTGAGGTTGGGATGATTCAAGAATGTTTTCATAATAAACAGACAAATCAACTTGTTCATAGGGATTAATATTTGTTTCTTCCTCTCATGGAGGGAAGGGATTGATGAAAGATTCCTCTGGTTTTTGTTTGGATCTAGACATGGTGATGGGTCCACAACCAAGAGTATGCATGGGAAGATCCCAAGAGTTACTCATTGAAAGTGTTTGAGTTTGGTTTAAGTTGATGTGTTCTACAGAATGTGCAAGTGTGTCTTTAGATGAAGTCTTTATAGAGGAAAAATGTACCTCTATGGTTTAAGACTTGTTTGAAGGTTTTAACTCATAAGCTCTAAGGACATGCATCCCTTGATGGAGAACTTAACAAAGTTGGTTGTAAAGTTTGTTGATGACACTTTGTACAAAAAATATTCAGATAAAAGAAAAAAATGATAACCAAACACATCACACACTTCAATCAGTAATTCTAAATCTAACACCAAGTGTATGTTCTCGATTGTTTCCACTGGTCTTTCACAAGAAAAGATACCAAACAATCTACCTAAGGGCAATTTAGTTCAACATGGCTAAAAAAGGTGGCTTACTACTTAACCAAGTTCTAGTAAGGATTTCGTTCAGAAAGACTTGAGTCTATCCCCCATTACAGAGGCCTCCCACCAGTGGTATGTTGAAGTTTTGTGCAATCTCGAAGGATTACTAGAGGAGGTATCATTCTTAAGTTTTTTCATCATTCACCCCATCAAGGATGAATGCATTTTATTTTATAATGGGTTGGATTATTGCGGCGAAAGCAATTGTATCCCACTTTAGGTTGTCCCTCTCACTGGCCTCACTAAGACATGTTCTCGAGAGGCGAGCCCTCTAAAGTTCTAATTTAACTAGCATGTTTATGAAAGTAGTGAAAAAGAAATGAGAAGTAGGTCTAAGATTCTAATTACCATGAGAAGGGTAAGAGCATATCCTTATTACTTACTTCCAAACATGTTTAAAAAGATTCTTTTCCAAGCCTTTTAATCTAGGGGGATTTGAGCATGTTTGGCATTCTAATTCATTATGAAATTGAAGAGCATGGGCCTAATGCTTTAATCCACAAACAAAGAAGCTTAAGTTTTAGTGTTTGTTCATTCTTTTAGCCTTTCTGTCTATTGATTCATTTTGGCATGTTTGGCATTTTGATTCACTATGCAAGTAAAGAGCATAGGCCTAATATCAAAATTTATCAAACAATAATAGGTTTTCTAAATAAGCTAGATTTTGAACTTGAAAAGCCACAATTTAAGCAAAATGCAAAGGGATAAGGGTTACCTTATTCGAAGCTAACAAAAGGCTAGGCGCATTTTTGAAAAAAAAAAATTGCATTTTTTTTAAACTCACCGAGTGGCGATCATTCTAACTCCTAAGTGTCCACAACAGAGGCCACACACATTAGTCTGACATAAGATGGGCAAAGTGAAGGAAAAACAAGACTAGCAAAATCAAAATGAAGATCAAAGTCAGTCAGTGAAAATGAACCAATCTAAACACACACAAAGTGTCTAAACTAAAAAACAAACTAATTTAATAAAAAAATGAAAGCATCCTAATAAGAAAATCAACTAATCTAATCTAAGATAAACAAAATTAGTCTAAACATTAAAAATCAATCTAAATTGAAAAGCTAAAAGATCTAAATTCTAAACTAAACTAAAAAAAGAAGAAAATTTTTAAAAAATCAAATTTAAATTAAAAACTAAATTCTAATATAATGAACAAAATTAAATAAATCAACAAAATCTAATTCTACTTAACAAAATTAATCTAAATTTTTATTTAAAAAACTAACTTAAACTAATCTAAATTAAAAAGTATTAAAAAAACTAACACTGATTTAAAAAAAATCTAAAAACTAACAAAAGTAAAATTAAAAATAAAACTAACGCATGAAATCTTAAAATTAAAACCAAAAAAAACTAAGTTTTAAATCTAAGTTTTAAAAACTAAAAGTTAAGGAAACTTTTAAAAAACCAAAAACTACAGCTAACGTTAGTTGAGCACAAAACCAAAAAAATCAAAAAAATCATGAACGGAATGTCAAACGTGGAATATAGATTAAGAACTGCCATTTTTTTTTAATTTATTAGTGTCGTAGGGGAAAAATCTGCAAGGTTGAGACAAACTAAATTAGTAGCACCAATAGGAACATTAAAATAACTAATCTATTTATCCTCCAAACAACGAAAATGAATCCATGATTAACCAAAAATAAGCAAACAAGTAAATAAATAAGCATGCAAACCGATCAAATACTTCAAATCTTTGTTGCTTCTTTTTGTTCGGTATAAAGTGTGAACTCAGCAGTGATTGCGACATACAACACTTAGACTCCGAGCTCCTAGAAATAAAAGATAATGATTGCAAAAGATAAAACTAACAGAGGTTCGATATTTAAAATTAGATGTAATTAATTAGAAATTGAAATTAGAAGAAATTGAGATGAAATTGGAATTAAATTAATTTATGAATTAATTTAATTAAGAGGAATAAATCGATTAATTTAGATAATTAATAATAATTATTTAAACTATGGAACTTTAGAAATTGAATTTAATAGATTAGTAAAGACTAATTAATTACAGGTTAATAAATTAAATAATATTAATTATTTAATTAATATAATGAGAATGGTTAAATGATGCAAAGATTCAATTTTGGAAGAATGCAAATGATTAATTAACGATTAAAGAACTATTAATTAATAGAGGAATAATTAGTGCATTAAATGTGAACCTGCAAGTGTGTTTATTTTTGGGTATCTATAATAGGTACTCTAGATTTGAAAGATAATTCCCTAGTTTTATATTTAGTATAAGCAATAAATAATTCATCTTGTCAAAGATCCAAGGGCCCTATCAAAGTAGGTTAGAAGTGATCTACTGAGAAGCCCCAATGGGATACTAGGGGATGATAAATAGTATCATGAATCATATGGATGGTACCCTTGAGGGAGAAGTTGAGGCAATTATGCACCATTGAGGGGATCACTCCCATGGAGATAACCTAGGGGATGTCTAGCTTGACCTAAAAGAGATCTAACTTGTTAGCCCCTATTTGGGCCAAATTTTTAAACTTTTTGAAAATACCATATAAACTTGCTCATATCTGAATTTAGAATTTACCAACATCTCATTGGACCTATTTAAAAACTTTATGTGCTTCCTCATGACAAAGTTGGTGGCTAGAAGATATCTAGCAATAGTGGTATAGGGAGTATTGAGAAAGTAAAAAATAGTGATTTATAATGTCTAAGATCAGTCACAATGTGGTGATATACAAGGTAGGTATGGAGAGTAAGTACTTTATTCTAAACAAGACATCCTTCGTTGACCATACACTTAGATCATTCTTGGACATCAACCATTCAATAGGAACATCCCAAACATTTAGAGACTTCACCATGCATGAACCTCGATACAAAAATACAAGCTAGGTGCCCATCTTCATAGTTATCAAATTTGTTTTGTATTCAACCTACTTTTTGGATTAATAAGGTGTCATTGGCTCTTCACACGAAGTTGATCCATCTTAAATCTTGCCCCACAAAACCATGGCTTCCAAACTTAAAGCTACCACAAAGCAATATGGAGTTTTCCTCCTCATATCTGGGACTGTTGTGGCAAACCTCACAAAACAAAACCTATGGGATTCTCATAGAATTTTGGATTGTGTGACTATTAAGGGAAGTGTAGAGAAGAGCCCTTTGTTAGAAATAGGGAATACTGAGGAGGGGGGTTGAATCAATATTCTACAAACTTTTACTTTTTCCCAATTATGGATATAGCAAACTAACTTGATGCTTGCAAAACAAAGTAAACTAAATAGCATGCATAACAATAAAGCAAATGAACTCATAACACATTATTTATTCTCGAGGAAACCCTGGCCAAGGGAAAACCCCGGTGGGGATTATACCCACAACGATCCACTAATCAAAAGTATTCGGTTAAGGATGTTGACCCTATTAGGAGCCTATTACATGCATATAGTGTCTCAGTCCTGATTAAGGGACTCTAGGCCCTGTTAGAAGCCTCAACCCTGCTAAGAGTTGGTAGTACAAATAGAATGATTACAAGATGAGCTCACTGCCCAAACATGTAATGTACAATAATTTCTGATTACAAAAGGATAAGGTATAACCTTTCACTGCTGCTGAATAGCTTCAGCTTCTTCGCTGTCAATACCTGTTTGCTTTACAACATATATCTTTGCATCAATATCGTTCGCATGTATATGTCACACTCTTCTTCGCATTACATATGCCTTACATTTATACAAGTTATTAAGAATAATAACTTTTACAGTTAGCTTTACAAAGCATAAAGCACCTTATTAAATACATATTAACTTGTGTTGTCCAAGGGTTAACATCTAGGATGTCATCCCTTAAGTGATTTAAGTTATTATTTTGATAAACAAAACAATCCCTTAACTATTTACTTGTTTTGTCTTCTTTCTTTATCCTGTCGGCTTCAACTTTGTCTTCGATAATACTGCCATAACTTCTTCCGTACATGTCGTACAGACTTGCTCTCTCAGGTGAGTCTTCAATATATATCAAAGTATCCATGTTCAAGTGCACAAGCACTGAACTTACTTCTATCGACATCGCTATCCAAAACTGTCTCTAGTTATACTTAAAAAATAATGCTTACACTTAGACAATTTTACACTCTCTCTGTCTTAACTACTTTCTGTCATATGCGGTCTTCATACAGATTATATGTTGCCATAATGACAACAACTTGATATCTAACTCAGCCAAATTGTCAACAATCTCCCCCTTTGTCATTGGTGGCAACATATAAAAAAATTGGCTAAGTCATACAAAACTTAAGCTTCAAAATTGTGGCCATAACAAAAAATCTTCAATATCCTTATATCTCCAAAATATCTTATATATATATATATATATATATATATATATATATATATATATATATATATATATATATATATAGATGATATATATATATATATATATATATATATATATATATATATATATATATATATATATATATATATATATATATATATATATCATCTATACTCCCCCTAGGAATATACTCCATATCTTATATCTATATATCATATTCAATTTTCTGTTATCACTCCCCCTTTGACAACAATGACAAAAAGGGTGCCAAAATTGCGTAACAAAATGTTTACCTTTGATCTCAGGATTGCAAGGTCGGTAGCTTGCAATATAATCTGCAAAATTTGTCTTTATACTTTCCAATTCCTTATCCCATGATTTCTTAATAGTGTCTGAAACACTAAGGAGTGCGCATAGACCATATGATGCTATTTCACATGCCTTAAGGTTTGCATAGTGAAATTTCTCATAAGATGTCTTAGAGGTAAGACATTCTTCCAATTGACTCTCCAGAATACTTATTTTGATTGAAATGCTCTCTTAATTGAGCAAATCTTTTCAATTTCCTTTCCTTCTCATCACTAATAATCCTTATATCATCATACAATTTGTTTATTGACTTCTCAGTATCAAATATCTTCACATTCGGATTTGCTAAGAGATTTGCTACTGTCTGAATTTTTGCCTCTTTTGCTTTGATCTTTTCTGCTATATCAGATACATTGTCTTCTGATTTTGTGCATTGCTTGTACAGAGATTTTCCTTTCTCCAAGCTTCTTCTCAATTCTTTTATGTTGAAGTCCAAATTGTCAATGTCATTTCTGATATTTTGACATATATCCTAAAATATTTTAGCTTCATAGGCTGCTTGAGCTTTAACTATAGTCATGTCTGATAAATTTGTGAATTCACTGTCAAATGCCTTCACAACTTCTTTAGCTTTAATTCGTGGATCAATCTCATTAATCTAACTAGTTATAACAGATTGCAATTTTTGTGTTACTTCAATCAGTGATCCCTCAAGGCTTTTAACTTTCTTGTTTTTGCCAATGATTTTATTCAGAGATGAGATCAACTCTATCTGATCATCATCATCTACTTCTTGTCCAAGATTAGCAAAAATTGATCTAGATTGTGTCTTTTATGTTGCTACCTCGGGTGTAGGATTGATCTGTACCTATTCTTTATGTCCTGCTTCCTTTACCTCTTCTTGTGTTCCTACTTGACTCTGTTATGTTTCGTCTTCTTGTCTTGTTTCCTTAACTTCCTTATTCTTTGTCATGTCTTGTTGTTCCAAGGTCGAATTGTCAACAATGTCTTCAAGGTTACTAAACGAATTCTCTTCACTGTCCAAAATTATTTTTATTCCTTCCACATTCATTGATTCATCAGTAATATGGATTGATTGTTGGTGGCGATGATGGTGTAGGAATTTTCTGGTTCTCAGCTTCCACTGCTTGATTTGGTGCACTTGTGTGCTCACTAGGACCTGAGGTCATTAATTTTATAACTGCTTGTTCAGTCTCTTTGTTGATTTCCTCATAATTCCCTCCCATTATCAAGATGGTTCTCCTCTTCATCCTTAAATGAGTATTAAGATCTTTCAAAATTTCTTTGAAATGATCTTCATCCTTAATGTCACAAAGCTTCCTTACATGGTTATCTCTTATCTTATTATCTTCTTCAGTAGCTCTTTTCTTTCTTTTCAGTAACTTCTCAAACAATTTATCAGGGATTTTCCCTTGAATACTATCAAACTTCTTATTTGCCAAAATCATGTGCCTGAAAACTGCATTTTCTAAGTTTAATTTCTCAAAATAATTGTACATCTCATAATACTTGTTCATCTTAGAAAAATCTTTGTCATTAATGAATTGAGCATTCACTTTTTCTATCTTTGGTTTCCATTTCTTCTTATTGACTCTGGTATCTTCATCATCTTTTATTTCTGATACTTCTCTTTGCACTAGGGTAAATATTATTTTCTATCTTTTTTCTGGCCCACTTTCCATTTCTTTAACTCTTTTACCTGGTGGAGTGGTGAAGGTTCTGGTTGATTTCCTTGTTTCCTGTGCCTCCTCAACTTTTACTACTTTCTCCAAATTTTGGATGTTTATAGTCTGGCTTGCAACTGATGATAGGGGTGGAACAGACAAAATTTCTTTCTATCCAATGTCTCTTATTGTTGTTGCAGTCTGTTTCGCAATTTGGAATTCATGTTCTATCATTCCAATATCCTTAAGAATTTTCTTAATGGTACTGTCAACTCTCCTTTTAGCCAACTTCTCTTCATGCAGAGACTTTGCGGAGCTAAAGTTCTCCTCATAAGTCCCAAATCTAGAGTTGTTTACATCTATCTTGCTTTTAAGCAATCTACTCACATACTCTTCTACTTCAACTTCTGAAATTTCATATCCAAGAGGATCTATAAACTCAACTCTTGGTTCAACTACTTCAACAAAGGTAAAATCAATGTCAACCATAAAGCATATTTCATCTTTGTATTTCTCTACTATATCCTTTGGAATCCTTGATCTTTTCTTCATCAAGTTCTAAAATGATTTGATTACCAAGGTTGCACTGTCATTAACCTCGTCAACAGGGTATCTCAGATACACCTTCTTGATTCTATCCATAGTGGTCTTGTTATCATTCCAGTCTTCTCCAATAGTAAATGGAAATCTTCTTAGCAAATGGAAAAACATATATGTAATTAGGGACAAGAATCTAAACTTAGAGTTTTTAGTCTTCTTTATCTTCTCAAGGTTCTCAAATAACTGAATTCTCAAAATTTCACACATATCCACTTGAACTTTATCAACGCACATCAAATAGGCTGCATGAATCATTCCAGCTACCATGTCATCTTCTCTAGAGTTATCACAAAACTTGGATGTTAAGATCTTGCACAAATATCTAACATCATCTTGTAGTATCTTGCTGATTACTATCCCTCTACCATTATAGGATGACTTAGTGTTGTCCAATATTGTCTTCTTTACATTCTTCTCATTAAAAGGTATAACTCCAAATTTTGATAAACCAATTACTTCATGTATTAGGTCTACAGTACTAATATCTATTACTCTGTCATCTAGCCAAAACTTCCCATTGTTAATTCTGCTTAAAATGATTTTGGTGCATTCATCATTATCGAATTCATGTTGCAGTGAGTACTTCATGATTTCATTTTCTTTCAGATGTTCAAACCCTACTTTCAATGACATATCCTGATTGTATAATTTCTCATATTCCTTAGTAAAATCACTTTCACTGAGGGTTTCAAGTTTGCATCCCAAATAATCTTTAACATTTTCTAAATGCAAAACTTTGTCTGGTACAGATGATAATGCAAGACTAGGGTCTTCTTCCAAGGGTTCTACTGGTTCCCTTTTGACTCTAGGTCTACTAGTATCCCTTACATGATGAATAAGTGATACATCCATGACTTCTACAAAACTAATAATCTACTTGATAGATTTGCTTAGTAAAATACCTCAATTTCATGATTTAGGGCTTTGCGTAGATCCGGTGCAAAAATTCTATACCAAATCCTGCAAACTAATCTCAATCACCTTTGTATTGATCTCCTTCTCTATTGTAGTCACCTTAATGATCAAATAATATCGATCATAAGCTTTTAACCTTTCAATCTTACAAGATTCTGACATCGCATTAAATTCTTTTACCACTTTTTTTAAAAATTTGTTCCTGCTATCCTGCAAAACTTCAAACTTCTTGTGAACTCGCATACATTCATATTAGCTCATGCACTCTTAACCATAGCATTAATACATCACATACTACCTTACATTAACTACGCAAGACTCAAATTATTCTACACTAATTTCTACATTATCATAAGTTCCTATGCTAATGCCTTCTTTATGAACTAAGTACTTTGAGATGGGTTAGGAAGAGATTCACACTTACTATCAGATACTTCACCTGTCTGATTACCTTGTGTGTTGAATGTGTCTCCTAGATCTGTACTTTTAGCAAACTTCACTTCTTCTGAATTACTACAGCATCCTCTCTGAGTGTTGCTTGCATTCTCATTTCTTCTTGTGTAGTTCCTGTTGTTCGGATTTCTCATGTTGTTCATTCTGCAAAATCTTGTTGTATGACCAAATTTGTTACATATCTGACAAACTATTCCATTATTTCCATATCTTGGTCCTGTCTGATTGATTTTTGATCTGCAATTTCTGGCAATGTGTACAATCTTGTTGCATCTGTAACATACTACTCCATTTCTTTTGTTCATATCTTCAGTAGGTCTCTTATATGCATGGTTAGTATCTCTAAATATTCTACTACTATTATTATCATTAAGTCTAGGCTTCTTACATTCAATAGCTCTATGTCCAAAACTATGACAATTATAACAATAACCATTAAGAGGTTTGAATTGCTTGCCTGTGCAATCTTTCTTCATATGACCAAAAGTATTACATGTAAAACATCTACCTTTAAATTCTCTCTGCGTACCTTTAGGTGGTTCTTCTTCTTTAGGTGGATTAGGTATATCTTCAGATTTGTTAGCTTCATCAGATTTCTTTTCATCTATGTTTTCAAAAACTTTCAAATCTGGTTCCTTGCTTTCTTCACTTACCTTAGATGAGTTAAATCCAAGACCATTTTTATCATAGAATGGCTTTTGATAAGACATTTTTTCATCAATCTTCTCACTGGTGGAATAAATTCTCTCAAGATGTTGCTTAGACTGTGTCATCTCACCTTTCACAATTGTATTGTACTTTTCAAGTTCAGCATACTATAATTTCTCAAGTTCAGATGTCACTTTAAAAAGTTTAGACTTCAGATCTTCATTCTCAGATTTCAGATTTGATTCATTCTTGTTGTTTCCATCTTTCAAACTTAACTTCTGATTTGCTATCTTTAATTCATGTTTAAGGATCTCATTTTATTTTTCCATATTTTCATCACAATCTTCAATTTGAATCGTAGATTCCTTCTCTGATTTCAGTTCTTCCAGCTTATTTTTCAGCTTCTCAATGAGGTTCTTTGCATCATCATATTTTCCTTTCAGAGTATTTCTTTCTTCAGTAAGTATATCAATCTGTTCAAGAGCTTCTTCAAGATTCTTCTGTAGTTGATCCATATCCATAGAGATCTTACTCAAGCTGCTAGGATTTCTAAGAATAATTCTTTTCCAAGTAACTAAGCTCTGATACCAATTGTTAGAAATAGGGAATACTGAGAGGGGGGGGTGAATCAGTATTCTACAAACTTTTACTTTTGCCCAATTATGGATATAGCAAACTAACTTGATGCTTGCAAAACAAAGTAAACTAAATAGAATGCATAACAATAAAGCAAATGAACTCATAACACATTATTTGTTCTAGAGGAAACCCTGGCTAAGGGAAAACCCCAGTGGGGATGATACCCACAACGATCCACTAATAAAAAGTATCCAGTTAAGGATGTTGACCCTGTTAGGAGCCTATTACATGCATATAGTGTCTCAGTCCTGATTAAGGGACTCTAGGCCTTGTTAGAAGCCTCAACCCTACTAAGAGTTGGTAGTACAAATAGAATGATTACAAGATGAGCTCGCTGCTCAACATGTAATGTACAATAATTTCTTATTACAAAAGGATAAGGTATAACCTTTCACTGTTGCTGAATAGCTTCAGCTTATTCATTGTCAATATCTACTTTCTTTAAAACATATATCTTTGCATCAATATCTTTCACATGCATATGTCACACTCTTCTTCGCATTACATATGCCTTACATTTATACAAGTTATTAAGAATAATAACTTTTATAGTTGGCTTTACAAAGCATAAAGAACCTTAAAAAATACATATTAACTTGTGCTTCCCAAGGGTTAACATCTAGGATGTCATCCCTTAAGTGATTTAAGTTATTATTTTGATAAACAAAATAATCCCTTAACTATTTACTTGTTTTGTCTTCTTTCTTTATCCTAACGGCTTCAACTCTGTCTTCGATAATACTGCCATAACTTCTTCTATACATGTTGTACAAACTTGCACTCTCAATTGAGTCTTCAATATACATCAAAGTATCCATGTTCAAGTGCGCAAGCACTGAACTTACTTATATCGACATCGCTATCCAAAACTGTCTCTGGTTAGACTTAAAAAATATTGCTTACACTTAGACAATTTTACTCTGCGCTCTGTCTTAACTACTTTATGTCATATGCGGTCTTCATACAGATTATATGTTGCCATAATGACAATAACTTGATATCTAATCAGCCAAATTTCCAACACCCTTATGGTTTTGGGATCTAACATTGAAAAGAATGGACTAAATACACAACAAATGAGATGCATATTACAAAAATAATAATGGAAAACTAATAAATATGGGTAGATATGATGCTTTGCAATGTAGTTGGGGATTTTTCTTTTATTTTTAACCCTAAACCAAATGTAATGGGGTTCAAAATCTCATATAACTTGCAACTCACCAACAACAAAGGAAGTTGGCCTTGCTTTCAAAATTTCTTTGGCCAGGCAAAATTTACAAAGCCTAGTTCTTAAAGTATCTTTGGATCCAACTAGAAATGATTAACAAGTGTTTTAGAAGTAGAAGTCAAATGTAATGTTGGAGAATTATGTGGTTCATGAACCATTGATGTCCATAACATGGTTTAAGAATCACTAAAATACTCAAAAACACTACATACAGACTGTAATGTGAGCAAATGATAGATTGTGATGTACAATCTTTGCATAGAAGGATCATATGATTCTATATGCTTTCATGGTCATGTGGAGGATCATAATAATGTCCTTTTATTATCATGAATTAATTTGTTTATGAGTGTATGCACCCAAAAATGGTCGCCTAGACTTTGGGCCCCATTTATTTGATTTATCAATCCTGAATCATTTTGATCAATAATCAATATTTTGAACATTATCAATCTCTTGATCAAATCCTAATTTCGATCATATATTGGATTTTTATCCTTGGGCTAACCATTCATCCTTAGTCTTTATTTGATTAAAAGGAATATTTCCTCCCCTTTCAATTAAATAAAAAAAGCCCCCACTTTCCTCTTATCCTAAGTTGCACAAATAAAACATTATTCCTATTTTATAAAAAGGGAAAAAGCACTTTTTGTCTCACATGAGGCTCAAAAGTCAACACTTCACTCTCATTGGAGGATACTTGTGCACATGGATTGCTCCTCTTTCAAGCTCCACCGCTGATTAAGACTTTTTGCCTCTTAATCTCCATGGTCCATTTCTCCTCATTTCTTATAAAAGGAGAGCTCTCTCCTTCATTTTGCATACCCACATTTTATGCTATTGTTATGCTGCAGGTTTTGGAGCTCTCTTTGAAGACACTCAAGCTTTGAAGCCTTGACATTCTTAGTTGCATTTCATTTAGTTTGCTTTCATAGTTGCATTCATGGCATTCTTAGTGTAGATTTCCTTTTATGCAATCTCACATAGTCTAAATAGGAAGGATTTGTAATCTATTGCTATTTCCTTTCATAGATTAGATTTCTTTTCAAGCATTGCATTGTTATCATTTAGCTTAGTTTGCACATTCATACTAGTTGCATTTACATTTCATTTCCATTTAGATTCTTGGGGATATTGGCATTGTTGCCCTTGTCTTCACTTGAATCTCTCATTGTGTGGTTGACTAGCAAGGTCACCTTCTTGTAGCTCTAGCTGAGAGCAAAACTCATAGTCCCTTGCAACTCCATGCATAGAGAGCTATGAGCCGCTTTGTGAGGCCTCACTCTTGAGCAACCTTGCAAGTAATGGTTCATAGAAGTGCATATTTTAATGTGTACAATGAGAATGTATATACTCAGTGTTCAAGTGATCCCCAAATTGTGGTGTGCATAGACCGCATGGCAAGAAAAGATCAAAAAGTTTTGGTAGTATATGCATATCTTATTTACACAAGGATGCCAGTGGATGATGCTTTACAATTATATGTTGGTCTTCGAAACACCAATTATGGAGGATCCATCTATAATGGATGATCCCTCTATTATCCATCATCATAAGAAATGAACCTATCTAATTGTTAAACATTCATGGAAACCCAAAGCTCGTGCACCAATGGACAAGTCACATGGTGGTTACCCCTAGTAATTCTTCATCAAGATATCTTCTATTTTCTCTACCCCTGAAGAAAGAGCCATACAAACTTGATTTGAAATCAAATTCTTAGTTTTCAAGATGGGTTATATAAGTTTGATGCTTTTGGACTTGAAGATTCTTGACAACCCTAGCTAGTCAGGAAAAGGTTTTGGGAACCATAGTGTGTGTAGGTGGGGTCATGATCATGACCATATATAAAGGAATGGCTATATATATATGGACCACTCACATTCACATTAGTGAAGGGAATTGTAATGCTTCTTAGCCTGAGAACTAGATAAAAGTCTCATTGTTAATAGTCATCAGTTGTATAACTTGGTCATCATGGCTCATTATATAGGAAAAATCAATACTTAGTACTATGGCAACCCCTTATTGTGTTTTCTATTGGTTATTCAATTTGGTGCAATTCCCTAATGTTTGAAGGAAGAAATCCTTTAGTTTGGACTATAAGATGGGACCTTAAGCTTCTTGTTGTACTCTATATGGAAGTGGTTAATTTTCCAATTTTACCATCCTAAAAAGTAAGCACCCTTAATTAGGTGCTCATTTTAGCCCTATTTTAGTATGTATGGGTTCTCACATTGATCTCACATTCTCCTAATTCTCATTGGACCTTTATTATTTTAAATTAATATTATGAGTCCTCTCTTAGTTGATTTTCACCAAATTATTCCATCTCCTCACTCTAAGATGGGTCTTACCTCATTGTAAATTTTGAGGTATGATTTCCACATCTATTGATCTCATATCGTTGTGTGGCTCATCTTTCAGAACTTAGAAACTATTAGCTTTCTCCCTATAAAATTCTATTAAATTTTGTTGGGTACATGATAGTTTTTATGTATACGGTGGTTTTAGGTACAAGGTGATTTTTGGGTAAACAATGACTTTTGGGTACAATTTCACAAAAACCAATTTGTCCCCAACACTTTTTCTTGAGATTTTAAGAGTGGGATTCTATGGTTTCACATTCCCCAGAGGTAATGCCCCATAGATCATGATCATTTTTCTAAGTTGGCCTAAAGGTAATTTTACTTTGATAACTCTATATAAATGCCTCCCTTTTCTATTCTTTCATAAGAAATAAGGATTACAATTGATCGATCAAGCAGTTAGATTTCAAAAGCATCCTCAAGATCTTCAATCCATTCTTCTTCTTCTTCTTCTTCAAGAATTGTGACAAACTACAACATGCATCATACAAGCCTTATGTTTCATGATTTTCTTTAGGGTTTTTGTGGGGATAAAAATATTGTATGAACACTTGTGATCACATCCAAAGAAGCATTGCATCATCAAGGTATAAGGTGATTTTACAATTCAAATCTAGCATCTATTTCATCTTTCCTTATGTAAGTTCCTTTTATTTTCAAGGTTGATTCCTAAACAAGGGTTTGACTAAGGAAAATTCTTTTATCCAATCTTCTTCGCTATTTTTATGTGTGCAAGAATAGGTTACAGATCTATTAACGAAGATCCAGGAAGATTGGGACTAGACGAAGCACTTTAGAAAATTTCAGCCAAAATTGCTAGGTACAAAATGACATTGGCATTCTATCCCTCGGTACACAGTGAGTTTCACTTTGTACCCTCCATTTTCAACTCAAATTTGGTAGAGAGTTAGATTGCAGCCTTCATGTCCTAGATCTGCAGTTATAGATCTTTCCAAAATTATGAAAGTCGTGAATTCAAATCTGAAAACTCGCATCTCTTATTCCACTCTCAAGTGCATTCAAATTCCTCCTTATTCACTTTTACATCATCTTTTTAATTGGATTAGATCAAATCTATCTGTATTTAGTCCCTTGTATATCAATAACATTCCTCACCTTCTCAATTCTAAGCAACAAATAAATAAAAACCCCAAAGGTGTTGATATTGTATTGGCATCTTTCTTATCAAGTGGTATCAAATATATTTTGTCTTGACGTGGTTTTTTATTCCAATGTGCCTTATGAATTGGGAAAATTAGTCCTTTAATGTGATCCCCTTTTCATATTGTACAAAATTATCATTTTGTGTGATGTCCTAGTGCATTCTTATAAGGGGGCCTCTTTTTGTGACCATGTTTAGTCCATTGGTAATGGTAATAGTTACAATTATGAGTTCCATTGTCCTTGATGAGAAGCTTCACTTAGGAAGTGTGATTGGTTCAATTATAATAGTCATAGGTCTCTATTCACTATTGTGGGAAAAGGAAAATAAATGGAACAAATAATTAATATCCCAAAAGGAGATTTAGAGGAGAGTATGAGTGGTCATGATTTATCCTACTACATTGGCTATGAAATCAGCTACACCAAGAAGCCAACAAATTCACATAGATACACATATGAAGATATTATTTCATTATGAATTTATCTACTATAATGTTTCAATTCAAAAATGAATTAACATTACAATTTTGTTTATAGGAAGATCTAAGATTCCAAACTTTAATTATTTATCTATTATAATGTTTCAATTCAAAAATGAATTAACATTAGAATTTTGTTTACAAGAAGATGTAAGATTCCAAACTTTAATTTTGTAACAATTCTTTAAAGAGAGGCAATTACTATAACTAAAAAGTCTCATTTGAGGAAATTTATAAGTATGTAATCAAAATATATAAATGAGACTAAAATTCTGAAAGTGAATGCTTTATCAATGATGGGCCAAATTAATGGCATATTTTATGATGCTTTTTCTATAGTTCAGTAGGGTGTTTTTGTATAGTTTTATGCACACTTTGATGGTATTGTATGTATAACTTTTATATGTATAAGTGAATGAACAATACTTTAATGCTTTATGGATCAGCAGGATATGTGGTATAAGTTGGAACTTATGGATATAATATTACAGATGAATTAGTAATTATACATGTGTGTTATTTAATGTCCATCTGTCCTAAGTTGTTTTGAGTTAGGATTCATGCAGCTGCATATCATGCAAGAGTTAGTTAATGAGATAATGTCTTTTTTGATTTAATGATGCAAATAAATGTTTTGAGTTTGGCATGTGTTACTAACTCCATGTAGGAACAAGTCAATGGTGTATTCATTGAGGAGCATGGTGGAATTGACAAGATCAACCCTACAGCCAAAGCAATAAAGACATAACCGCCCATCACTCTTCCTTGGAGTAGTCAAATGATTGCCATCATACCTGAGCACAGATTTAGAAGCATGACTTGCTATATCTATGGAAGACTTGCTCTCAAAAGCTGTTAATTCTGTTGTATGACATTATGAATCTTTTTTATCCTCATTGTTTGAGTGATCATAGTTATAGGAGTTAGTTTTCAGTATTTTCTTATAAATAAGTTGTTGAATTATTTTTTAGGAGATAGTCGAGCTGGGAAAGTTATTGTAATCTTGCAATAGCAAATAGAGTTCAGTTCTATTTTACTCCAAGTGTACTTTTCAAATGAATGAATAGAATGCACATTACAAGTTCCATATTTTTATCTTTATTGTATATTATTCACTCATCCAAGGGGGCCCACTTGGTGAGTGAATCCCATTATTAGTTAGGATATATTTCATACTTTCTTAGAGTTAGAAAGAAATCTATTATTCCTACAGCCATTGGTAGTAGAACTAACAGGTTGTTCCTACAGCAAAGGTAGATAGAGCAGTACCTATCTGTGATTATTGCTTTTAGTAGAATAAAACTTTTTTCTTTGTCCTAGCTTAGCCTTTCAATCTTTCAAGTATTTTAAATTCCATAGTTTAGACAAGTGGCAATTAAGATAGTTTAGAGCATATACCTTGTAGACACTATTTCAAGTTTACGTCTCTAGTTGATACTACAAATGAGCTAAATGAGTCAATTAGTTGTTGTTTAGGATGTCCAATCTTGAATGAATGAGTGTTATGCTCTAATTTTCTAAGGCATTTATTTGGCCAAGCATTTTTGGCATCATTGTCGGGGATGGTGTCAATCTAAACTTATCCTAAGGGTCATTTTTTCTAAAGCTTTCATAATATAGGTCTTAGTTTTAATCAATCCTTTTTATGCATAGGAGAAGAGGCCATCTTGGAAGATTTCTCCCTCAGTATTTTCCATTAGTTTTAGAATAAATCTTACCCCCTGAGTAGGAAAATCCCTAAGAAGTTGAGAGTGAAGAGAATCAACCATTTGAGAATCCATTTTCTGACCTACATCAAGTAGTCACAGCACCACCACCTGCAGAATATACCTATGACTTAAATGAGCTCTTTGTTGAACATGAATACCAAGATAGTCCCTAGGCCATTGTTGTTTTTATAGGACAATCCCCAGCTCCAAATCCTCCAAGGATGGCACAACAGCAGCAGCCACGTCCCACCTTTCCCTTTCATATTATTGACCTACATGATAATAACAAACTCAAGAATATTCTGTCTTCAGTCCTTCCAAAGTTCTATGGCTTGATTACTCAAGACCCTGAGACCTTCATTTTTTATTTTGACATTCTCTGTAGAAGTTATGGCTATACAATAGATGTCCATAGGTTGAAGTTGTTTCCATCTACTTTGAAGGAGGCAACATTGAGGTCGTTCATGGGTCTAGGAGCCAATGTTGTAGGATATTGGGATATAATGAAAAATGCATTCTTGGAAAATATAAAGAGTATTGTCGGGGTAGTGATATGAAAGGTGATGATATTTTCAAGATGACACAAAAGGATGAGGAAACACTTGAGGATTATGTTTCAATATTCATGTTTAACCTCCAAAAGAATACTCATTGTACTTTGAATGAGGAATCCATAAAACATCTCTTTTTAAGAGGTGTTAATGAGTCTTGTATGGAGGCTCTTGACTTGATGGCTAGAGGATACATCACTCAAAGCACTTGGGATGAAATTAAGAGGATATGTCTTAATTAATCTAGAGCTACAATAAAGAAAGGAAGAGGGTCCAGACAATCAAGCAATAAAACTAATGGTCTTGGTGTTTCAAAGATGGAGATATCTAATCTCTTGTTTGATTTCAAGCAAGACATCATCAACAATGTAGCCACTTAATTGGATATTATGCAAGATAAGAAGAAGCATGAAGAAGAAGAGGCCATGTTAGCTGAATTTTGTTCACATTTCAGGGAGAAGAAAAGGAACTGCAAATGCAAAATAGTTTCATGCTTGGAGGCTCAGTCAATGCCAACTGAATTCAAGGCTATTGATGAGAACAGAGAGATCTTTTATGTTGCTCAACAAAGACCATGCACCCAGAGATAAGGTATGCCTCAAGACCCTTTGCAAAATTTTGGTTTCACTAATAATCAATGATAAAACCAAAATTCTCAAAATTTTGGTCTCCAAGGTCAAAACTGGAATAACAATTGGTCTAATCAGTCTCAACCCCAATGGAGCAACCAAAATTGGCTACAAAAACCCCCTCCTAATCAGTGGTAGTAGCCCAATCAAAAGTGGCAACAAAATAACCAATGGAAGCCTCAGCAAGGCAACTAGAAATAGTCACCTCAGTGGGGTCCCAATCAGCCCAGTCAGCCTAATCAGCAAGCCGTTATGCCACCTCCACAGCAGAAAGCTATAATGCCTCCACCTCCTATAGCCAATGCTAGCCCTCAAAAGAAAACTTAGGTATCTGATCAGCCTTCACCAAATCCTAATAACAGGCAACCTAATCAGTAGCAAACTTATTCCATTAAGGTAAACGATATCCACTTAAGGTCAGGATCTACATTACCTATACCAAAAGTTCATGTCATAATTGAAGTTGTTGTTGAGGATGATATCCCTATGAAAGAACCTGCTACCCTTCCAAAGCCTTCTCTAGTAGAAAAGAATCCACCATTTCCTCAAAGTCTTACCCATTCTGCACCCCCAAAAGAAAGTCCAGTTGCAACTAATCTGATCAACCAACTAAAGCAAATGACTGTACAAATTCCTTTGTTGGATGCCCTCAAGGAAGTTCTAGTTTATAATAAGGCTATCAAAGAGGCTTTTATTAAACAACCTAATAGGAAGAAGAAAGACCCTTAAACTATTCATGTCCTTGGAAAAATCTCTGATCTTATGTTGAGAAATGTCACCATACAAAAATATTTTAACCCAAGTAGCCCTATTGTTACTATCTATATTAATGGCATTTAGATCCAAAATGTTTTGATTGACTTGGGAGCATCCATTAATGTAATGACAAGGGAAGTCTTGTTAAGGCTTAAGATCATGGACTTGAGAGAGACTCCTACAATCCTTCAGTTAGATTACAATTCTATTGTGAGGCCTGATGGCATGATAGAGGACATAATTGTGACACTTGATTCATTATAATATCCCTCAGACTTTGTGATCGTATCTCCCAAGGCTACTCTAGGTGGTTATCCATTAATCTTAGGAAGACCTTGGTTGGCCACTGCAGATGCCTGTATAGCATGCCACTCTAGAAAGATGTCTATATCTAATAGAATTAGAACTAAGAACTTGACCTTATATTCTCCTAGTAAACCTCAGATTAATCTTGATCAAGTTGTTTGGCCTGACTTACGTGGCATTGAGCTAGAGGTAAATTTAGTACATCAATTAATGGTTATAGAGAGGAATCCATTCATGGTATCCCAAGAAGAAGATGACATACTTGTGGCAATCCTTACCAACAAATATGGTGTTGAACCATCTTCATGTATTGTTCCTAATTTCTCTCTACAAACCATACTGCCTTGACAAAGTTCACCTCAGCTTCCAGCAGCAACTGATTACCTTCATACATTATTGTCGCATGAGATTAAGTCACCTTAATTTTTATAATTCATCACATTAAATAAGGTTGTCAAAGTGGAAATTTCTCTAGGTAGGGAGTTGAATGTTAACAAGAACCTTACTCCTGGACACTCAACAAGCCTTCTTAAGCTCCTACAAGAAAGCTAGCAAGCCTTTTCTTGGGATTACACAGATATGAAGGGATTGGATCCAAGACTTTGTACCCACCAAATTTACATCAGTCTTGATTGTAAACCAATCAGACAGCCTCAAAGAAGAAGCAACCCAGCACTAAGAGATATAGTGAAGACTGAATTACAGAAATTGCTTGATGCTAGTTTTATTTACCCCATTTTTTATAGTCAGTGGGTCTCACCTTTGGTCATAGTTCCAAAGAAGGGAGAAAAATAGAGGGTGTGTTTGGATTATAGGGAACTGAATACAACAACTAAGAAGGACCACTTTCCATTACATTTCATTGATCAATTCCTAGACAACCTAGCTGGTAAGAATTACTTTTCATTTTTGGATGGATTTAGTGGATACAACCAAATTCAGATAGCACCTGAGGACCAAGACAAGACCACATTTACATGCCCATGGGGAACCTTTTCCTATTATGTCTTGTCTTTTGGATTGTGTAATGCACCTGCTACATTTCAAAGAGTAGTTATCAGTATCTTTTCCAACATATCTGTTGATTGTGTTAAAATCTACATGGATGACTTTACTATATATGGATCCATGTTTGAGGATGCTCGTGCCAACTTAGACAAAGTTCTTAAAAGATGTAAAGAACACAATCTCTCTCTTAATAGTGAGAAGTGTTATATGATGATGGAGGAAGGAGTTGTTTTAGGGCACTACCTTTCATCATTTGGTATTCAAGTTGATCCTACCAAGATAGAAGTCATTAATACACTTCCAAATCCAACAAAGATGAAGGAGGTTAGAATTTTTCTAGGCCATGTCGGTCACTACAAGAGGTTCATCAAATATTTTAGTCAAATTGTAGCTCCATTGTACAATCTCCTAAAGAAAGAAGTAGAATTTGAATGGACTGAGGACTGTGAGAAATCATTCCAATAGTTGAAGGATGTCTTGACTAAAACACCTATCTTGAGAGGACTTGATTGGAATTTTCCATTTCATTTTCATACAGATGCCTCAAATTATGCCATAGGAGTAGTGCTAGGATAGAAAGAAGGAATAGTTGAGCATGCCATATATTACATTAGCAAAAATCTACAAGGTGATGAACTAAATTACATTGTCACTGAGAAGAAATTGTTAGCAGTTATCTATGCACTTAATAAATTCATACACTAAATTATTGGTTATGAGGTATTTGTGCATACAGATCACTCAAAAATCAAGTACTTGATGAAAAAACCTTCTATCTTAGGTAGGTTGGCCAGATGGTTACTCCCCATGTAGGAATTTGATATCAAAGTCATTGATAAACCAGGGAAATCTAATGTGGTAGTTGATTTTCTATCAAGATTGCAAGTTCCTAATGATGCTACAACTATTGATGATAGTTTTCTTGATGAAAATTTGTTCTCTATCATTACTCATAACCCATGGTATGCAGATATAGAAAACTACCTTGCTACAAGAAGTACCTTGTCACACTTCTCTCCTAAGGAGCATAGAATCTTAGTTGAGAAAAGTTTTAACTTTTCATGGATTGCTAGATTTATGTTCTACATAGGTCTGGATCAAGTCACAAGAAGATGTGTTCATGAAGATGAGACATATGACATCCTTCATGAATGTCATGATGAACCATGTGGATGGCACTTTGTATCAAAGCATACAACATTTAAGATTCTAACCACTAGTTATTACTAGCCTACCCTACACAAGGATGCTGCTAAATATACAAGGCATTGTGACAGATGTCAACAAATGGGATGCCCAACTAAATCAGATGAAATGCCACTACAGCCATAGGTAATTGCAACACCATTTGACAAGTGAGGTATTCATTTTGTAGGTCCTATAGAGCCTTCCTCTCATGGTAAGTCCTATATCTTAGTTTGTACTGATTATATAACCAAATGGGTAGAAGCCAAGGCTATGAAGCATGCTAGGGACAAAAAGGTGGTTCCAAGTTTTTGTATGAATCCATATTCACTAGCTTTGGTGTACCTAGAGAACTAGTCACAGACCAAGGTGCTTAGTTTACCTCAAATATCATAACTTCCTTGATGAATGAATACACAATTAGGCATGGTAAATCCTCACCTTGTCATCCACAAGCTAATGGTCAAGCTGAAATCACAAATAGGGAAATAGAATCTGTTCTAACAAAAATAGTAGTTGTGCACAAGAAGGATTGGGCCACTCGACTTCCTGAAGCCATTTGGGCCTATAGGACAACATGGAAAACTACCACTAGTTTTACACCATTTGAGCTATTTTATGGAAAATATGTTGCCATTCCCATTGAGTTTCAACACAAAACCCTTATGACAACACTTGATCTGGCTATTGATCTTACCAGGGCTCAACAAGAAAGGATTCTACAACTAAATGGTTTGGATGAAATTAGAAAGTATGCCTTGCATAATACAAAGATCATTCAGCAGCAAAGGAAGAACTGGCATGACAAGTTTATTAAGGATAAAAATTTCTCTTTTGGTGACTAGGCTTTGTTATATGATTCTCGTTATCAGCACACTCTAGGCAAGTTTTAAACAAAGTGGTTGGGTCCGTATGAAATTGTTTCTATTTTTGTAAATGGATCCGTACAGCTATCAACTATTGATCTGGTTTGATTCAAGCTTCTCGTCAACGGTCACAAACTCAAGCTCTACCATAAAGCACAAAGTAGAGATGAGTTCCTACAGCAGTTCACCTTCCATGTAGAATCAAGCGGTCCTACAGTAGAAGAATCTGGGTCTTCCACCTGAATTGTCACTAATCTTTGATTTTCATCACAAATTTCAAAATAAAATTTCACATTCTGTGAAATTATTTCTCCATAATAAACATTCATCTCATCTTATATCTCTATCACCTTCCCATTTCATCATATTACTCTAGTAGCAGATGTTCACACAGCAACAATTCTCCTTCAGCAACCATAGGTTAGTAGCATATGCTATCATACATATTATTTAATTCATTTATTTTAGACAAGGTATATTTATTTAGTTACTACTCTTGCATATGTGGCTTGGTGAGACCCATGCCTACACTTAGCTGGGGGGAGGGGATATTTAATTGCATGTATATTTAAACTTTTTCCTATCTTTTCAAAAACTTTTTGCAAAATCTTGCGTTACTTGTCATTAATTTCACCATATCTTGTTAATATTTATAAAAGGTTGATTAAGGTGTCATGTCATAATTAAGTGATTTTGTACCTTCACGACATGTGGAAGGTGGCAGACTCAGCATGTGTGAAGGTAATTAAAAAATATTATGGCAACCTTTTTTGCATGTGTGAAGGTAATTAGTAAATATTATGGCAACCTTTTTCTTTAATAAGAAATAAATCCGCTGAACTAGCCATATTTTGAGAAAAGGAGGTTTGCATTTCTTGAAGTTTGAACTACTGGTTTCTATGTGTCCAAATTGCCTAAAATTTTTATCTCTTCATCTAGAATTTTTGAGGTTATTTTTTCCTGCAGCTTGGTATCATGGGTGGTGAATTAGTGAGACATGAACCGGCTAATCATACAGTGTTGTTGGATGATCTTCCTAGATGACAAATGTCTGAGCAAAAAGGTTGGTTGGACTATTTCTTAAGGCTTGATACCATTTGATGATGATGTATCTTTTCAGTTTCTAAACACTTTAAGGGATGGAGTTGCAATTGTTAAAGGTCTTTGAGTTGAATGCAGCGAAGAAATCATTGCATAAGTATCTGGCTTGCCATGGGTAGGAGATAATTATGAGAATGACCTAGACCCTCACTTGGTTAGGGAACAATTTATGCTGCATGATAACCCTAGGTTGGTCATTGACAGAAAACAAGGGAGATGGAGAATTTCTTTTCCAAATGAGTATATGTAGCCAACATTGCATATGATGAAATATTTCACGTGTGAAGGTCGCTACACTTGGATGCATGGGCTACACTTCAAGATTCTCAACAGCTTACACCATGCTAACAGACTAGTAAAGCTTCCTAATTTCATGTTCAACATTTTAAAAAAGCAAGTTGTGAATGTGCAAACAGGTAAGCCTCAATCCGTGTCACATCATTGTTTAATGAAATTAATGTAGAAAGGGAATTGAACAAGCAATCAGTAGGGACATGGAAATAATTTATAGACACTGATGAAATAATACATATATCGGTTGGCCCTAGAGGTCAAGGATTGGGTAGAAGGAAGAAAATAGCCCAAGGTATTGTTAAGATAGTTGAAATGTTGGAAACTACTTATGAAGCTTCCACCTGTAGCCCTAGGCCCTCCAAAAAGGAAATTGTTGAACCCATTCCCACTACTTCTCATTCTAAGAAGGATAAGGAGTATGTTGTTGGAAATATAGATGGAGTAACTGAGAGGGGGGTGAATTAATTAACCATAAAAATATTACCATAGTTCCCTTAGATGTCTTATTAAATCATTTACTACTGTCACTCGGTAAACATACAGAAAAATACTGAAACTCGGTTATTGCAGTGAGTATTAATTATAATCGTTCTTAAGCATTCATCAGTGATTAACATGCATGCATAAAGAAAATAACATGAACATGAGAGACACCAAATTTAATGTGGAAACCCAATTTGGGAAAACCACCAATGTAACTAGTTACTGTTTTTCACTCTTCTGAAGTGATGCCCTGTTAGGAGCCAACCCGGTAAAAGGTTACAAAACACATTGTTAGGTGTGACCTTGCTAGAGAATTTAATCACCCTGTTAGGAGTGGCCTTGTAAGAGGTCTTTGAACAATTCAATAGAAATGTCACCTTGTTAGAGGATTTACAAAATGGTTGTTAAACCAACTTGGTTAAGAGATTTAGAAATCACTGCTACAATGGTAAGAAAGTAACAATTAAATGACTTGAATAATGATGCAACTGAATTGTTGATTACAAATCTTTGTTCTGCTTCACTAGATCCTTCCTGATCAATTATATCTGTGCTGCTCCTCAAGGATATCTAACCATCCTTCAAAATTCTCTCACACTTTCCTTCAAAATGATTTGCATGTTCGCTCATCCACACACTCTTCTTCTTTCACACTTGTCCACACTTTCACTCTTTTCCACTTGCACACTATTCTTCACACTTTGAATTCACCACTTGACCTTCTATATATACCATTCACATTGTCAAGTTGGCACTAATAATCATTACCAACATTACTAATCATTACCACAGTCAGCTTGAATAAACAAACTTTATTCCTCAAATTAACAAAATTCTTTACTGGGTCGACCTTGCTCGGTAAACACTAATCCAAAAAGAATTCCTTTGGTGACTGAGTGAACTCGGTTACCACTGTGAATTCTACAACATCCTTTGGAGACCGAGAGATCTCGGTAAACACAGAAAACCACCTTGCTGACCAACTGAGCTCGGTAAACACTGAGAATCGCTTAGCTGACCGACTGAGCTCGATAATCATTGGGAACTGCTTTGCTAACCGACTGAGCATGATAATTGATATGACATTTGTGTGACATCAAAGACAACACACAATTAATCCAACAATCTCCTTCAAATAATTGTATCCAACATATGTTGCTTCACAAACCCCCTAATCTTCTATAAACACTAGATCTGCCAGTAGAAGAGAAAAATGAAAAACCCTTGAACTTGGGGAATTAACTCCAAAATCTCAGCCTGGTAAGGAAGTGATGAAAAGACTGATAAAAATCCTTCATCAAGGAGAAAGAGAGTGCCAAAAGAACCTCCTTCAGCTTTTGTTGAAGGAGCATCCTCTAGTAAAAGGAGAAGGAAAACCCCTAAGCACTCATCTGATACTCTTGTTCGGTGAAGTTTTCAGTTTTATTTTGACTTACCTCAGGCCTAGATATCCAAGAATTTTGTAGTTAATCTGGAGTCCCCAAAATATGTAGAAACTCCTTCAGCAGAGACTATGGGAAATGCAAGTGATGGCTGGTTAAATAGTGATAGTGTTCCCTCTTCAAGCAAGCATGATGTCATTGTGACTCAAAATGAACCACCTGTACAAAGTGAAGATAGCAACCCTGACTTCATTATCATTGACAACAAAAAAGAAAGTTTAGAATTAGGGAGAAATAATGAAACATAGGACTCTATGGACATTGATGATCACTCCTATGGAGGACATCCCATGTGGTTAAGATGTTCCTGTAGCATCAGAGGAATTACCCTCTGAATAATTTCTTGAGATTAACATAGATATTGTCAATGCTATTTTTTAAAAGTTAAGACATGATGGGTTGGATACCCTTGCCCAAGTAGCTGAGCAATGTACAGAAAAGAACCTTGAGAGGGCCATTGTTTTATGGGTGGACAAAAATTCTACAAGTAACAAGGAAAAAGAAACTCCTAATTTAGCCCCGAGATGGACTGACATTGATAATCAAGGTCCAATGTCACCTCCAAACCTATCTACTCCATTAATATTTGGGTTAAGTTTGTATCAGCGAATGTTGTTAGAAAGAGTACAATGGCAATTAGAGAAGAAAAATTTGAAACAGGTTATTGATGAGCAAGCTCATCAAATTGAGAAAACTCAAAAAAAATTGTGGTATTGGAGGAGAAAGTCACACAAATTACACAACTCATTCTAGAATTAATGAAGTGCGAGTCACCCTCACAGGTATATGCACTATTCCTAAAGGAACAATTTCTAAATTTTTAATTAACTAGAATAATCCAAGAACTTAGTCCTTTAGTAGCTAAACCACATGAATTTCATGATGCATTTCATTCCTCGCCAATGTAGATTAATAATTTTCTATGTGAACTATACCTACACAACCTAGCAGTCCCTATTGACAGATATTGGAACTCACTCACGTATATGGGAGATATCCAACTCCGGACCTTTACCTCTTGGATGCAAAATTAAATAAGTAGGGAGCACCAAGATAGACCCTACAGGGGTGATGAGATGGAGATTCCACTCTATGTTAGGCCTAAGACTAAGGAGGCTAGAAGAACATTCTATGATTGGGTAAATGTTACATTGACTGATAGTGGGAAACAAAAAATTTATCCCTCAAGGGATAGGGGTTTTAAAGATTATGAAGAATTTACTACTACAGAGATTCATGCATCCATTACAGCTAGCACCCATAGATGGGCCAAGATGCCTAAAGAGTTAAGGGATAAAGATCCCCATTCACCGTAGAATTTAACCTTGGAAAGTCATAGAGCTCCTTGGTATATTATGTTGGGTAGAACCAAAACTAGTTATTGGTTTCCCTTAAAATTTCAGCCACCAATTCTTATGCAACCTTTGTTAGGAATGAATGAAGATGTAGATGATCATGATATGGCAACTGAGGTGCGTAGGTGGAACAAGTTAGAAGTGGACAAGGGCTACCTAAATTACAAGGAGGGAGCATCCGAATAGCAAATTGTAGATGACTTATGGATGAAGGCCAAGATTAAAAATTTTATCCTTGCAAGAGGACCAACAAGACCTTAAGCTGGAGGGGAATGATGGACCAAATTAATGACATATTTTATGATGATTTTTCTATAGTTTAGTGGGGTATTTTTGTATAGTTTTATGCAGACTTTGATGGAATTGTATGTATAACTTTTATATGTATAAGTGCATGAACAATACTTTAATACTTTGTGGATCAGCAAGATATTTTGTATAAGTTGGAACTTATGGATATAATATGACAAATGAATTAGTAATCAGACATATGTGTTATTTAATGTTCATCTCTCCTAAGTTTTTTAGGGTTAGGATTCCTTTAGGAGTATATCATGCAAGAGTTAGTTAATGAGATAATGTCTTTTCTGATTTAATGATGCAAATATATGTTTCAAGTTTGGCATGTGTTACTAACTCCATGCAGGAACAACCATTCATTGAGCAACATGGTGGAATTGACAAGATCAACCCTGTAACCAAAGCAATAAAGACATAACGGTGCATCACTCTTCCTTGGAGCGGTCAAATGGTTTCCATCATACTTGAGCGCAGATTTAGAAGCACAACATGTTATATCTATGGAAGACTTATTCTCAAAAGTTGTTAATTATGTTGTATGACATTATGAATCTTCTTGATCCTCATTGTTGGAGTGATCATAGTTATAGGAGTTAGTTTTTATTATTTTCTTATAAATAAGTTGTTGACTTAACTTTTAGGAGAGAGTCGAGCTAGGAAAGTTATTGTAATCTTACAATGGAAAATAGAGTTCAGTTCTATTTTACTCCAAGTGTACTTTTCAAATAAATGAGTAGAATGCACATTACAAGTTCCATATTTTTATCGTGATTGTGTACTATTCACTCATCCAAGGGGGCCCACTTAGTGAGTGAATCTCATTATTAGTTAGGATCTATTTCATACTTTCTTAGAGTTAGAAAGGCCTCTACTATTCCTGCAGCCATTGGTAGCAGAACTAACAAAAAATTCATGTAGCAAAGGTAGATAGAGTAGTACCTATCTATGATTATTGCTTTTAGTAGAATAAGACTTGTTTCTTTGTTCTAGTTTGGCCTTTCAAGCTTTCAATTATTTTCAATTTCATAGTTTAGACAAGTGGCAATTAAGATAGTTTGGAGCATATACCTTGCAGACGTGCTATTTCAAGTTTACGTCCCTGGATTATACTACAAATGAGCTAAATGAGTCAATTAGTTACTATTTAGGATGTCCAATCTTGAATGAATGAGTTTTATGCTATGTTTCTAAGACATTTATTTGGCCAAGCAATCATATCAATCATAAGGATGTAATTTGATCATAACTTTTCATAAGGGAGAAAGATAGCAATGCAGTGCTTAGCGAAACATGATCTTTGTTAATATGATTTAGAACAACAGAGAGGGGGGGGTGAATTAGTTGTTCTCAGGTCTTGATGTATAAAACAAACTTAAAAACTTTTCCCTAAATCAGATCCAATAACCAAAACAAACTCGGTCATCACTAATTCAATAATAGAAACATATAACAATGTAGTCCACTACCCAGCTATAACTTAACTTGTAAAACACAGAAATGTTCAAACCAAAACATTCACACAAGTATTAGCACTAGGATTTATAGTGGAAACCCAATTTGGGAAAAACCATTTTGTAACATGCTACTATTATTTTCACTCTTCTGAAGTGAGCTCAGTTAAAAGCCAACCCTGTCAAAGGTTACAATACACACTGTCAGGTGTGACCCGGTTAAAGGATTTCAATCACCCTATTAAAAGTGAGCCTTGTCATAGGACTTACATACACTCCATTAGAATGCAACCTTGTTCAAAGGATTTAACATATGACTGTTAGGTCAACCTCTGTTAAAAGGATTTTGACTGTTACAATGGTTAGAAAGTAGCAGCAATATTTATCTAAAAAATATACAACTCACTTTGCAAATATCAGATCTGATTTCATACACTAATGTTGGTTTACTGACTTTGAAACTTTTCCATCTCCATCTCTGATCTGCTCAGAACTTTTCTTCAAGCAATCACCATAATTCTCCTTTAGCCTTTTCTGCTTATTCAATCAATAAAACTTTACTGATCTTCCAGCATTCTTTGTTCACCCATGCACTTGCATATCCAAATGCTTAGGTTCCCTTTATACTTTCCTCAATTAGGTTAATTCATCTTATGCCCCTTAATCTCATTCGTAGATCTTAGGGTTAGGTCAAATTCATTGAATCTACCCACTTCATGTTCTTCAGCTCCTTTTCTAGAATCATCTCAAATCTCTTAAAGATTTACAATAAAATGTTTTACAGTGCATTTAATGCTTTCAAACAATCAATAAATAAAGTCAACACATTTTACATAATCCAAGAATTCAACAATGTCGGCTCCAAAACTAGATTCTCTTCAAATATAAAATTGTTGATGCTCGGTCAATACTGTGATCAACTAATCGGTCTTCATGTAGAAAGCTCGGTCATTACTAAAAATGTTTCCTTGGCTTACACTGTCTTCCTCGGCAATTAACTGTTGTTCGGTCGACACTAGAATTTTGCTCGACATACACTGACTCGGTCGACACTAACATTACTCGGCTTAAACATGATTTCTCCATTCTTTGCTTGGTCAAGCCTACCAGTTTAGTCTTCAGTCTTAATAGTATAAACAATACATTGTCTCATCATTGTACAACATAGTCAAGTACACTTTGTAGTATCAAGATAACTCAACCTTTCCCTTAGGTGCTATTGTTACCAACCTTGCCTATCCCCTTAGCAACACTCAAATAGATATAGTACTTTCCTAAGTAGCAACAGTCTTACCAGTTAAGGTTTGACATCAATGACAATACAACAATTGTTTCAATTGTAGTTTCCAACAGATCTTTTGTACAAAAAAAAGCCTTTGAAATCTCTGGTTTTATCTAGGGAATTAAGGGGAACTCCTAAAACTTTTTTTTCATTTGTATTTCTTTGCAATTATTATTTTCCTATGCCAATTGCAATCATTCTTGGATAATTTTGTCTATTAGAGTCATTCATGGGTGTGATTATTTTATGTACTTTGAGTCTTGAATATTCACATAATCTCAAGGGAGTTGCTATAATTTTCCTAACCATCTTGTGTGATTGATAGGAGGGTAATCTTTGTTTCATTGGTCTCTATTTTCCCTTTAAACTAAATTCATAATCACATCTATATCATAGATATATACAATTGTTAGTTTAACTTTCCTACTTTTTGGTTAAAAGCGTACCTTGAAAAACCCAAATCACATCATAAGAGGGATTTTTACCTTGAAAATTTAGAGAAAGATCATCCCAGTAATGGTGATCTCTCTATCTCTTCATTAGTTATTTGTCTTTATATCTGGGTGAAGAGATTTGTTTGTTTGTTATTTTGAAAAAACAAATTTGTTGACCAACATGAATTATGGATGAGTACAAAATTTGCAGAAATGGTCTTGGTTCCCATGTGGACCATTAAGATCCAACCACAAAGTGGGAAGTGATATCCCATCATGAATCCTAATGGTATTCGAGCACTTATTATACCATGCATGATGTATCCTATTCAAAAAGAGCACCTCCTCCGTGATCCACTAGACATATAGGTGAACAACCACCACACCTTTGATGTTATTCCTATTGACCTACACTAGGATATACATACGAGAAGGATCTCTATTATAAGGGGCATGAAGAGGGTAAACATTATGTCTATGCTACATATCCTCTAATTAGGTGGTCATATGGGAGTGATCATCACCATATTGACAATTAGACTAATAATAAAAAATAAGAATGATGTAGAAGATCCTAGCTCGCACCAAGTTCACCAAAGTGTTTAGAAGGGAATTTTCCACCCTCGATATTGATGAAATCCCTAAAGATAAAATTGGCCTTTACACCACCTCACTTCTACTAGCACTTTATTGAACTAGGGTGATCAACATGAATTAATATACATAATGGATATCAAGCGTTTTAAGTAAATATAATGCAAGGAAGAGAAATTTAATTAACTTAGTTATTCTAGTAAATAAAAATATTGTGAATACTAGAAATGAAATAGCTAATTTTCAAGATTAACTACCTAGCTCTATGAGATCACTCTCTTGGATGCTAGTGCAAATCTAGGACTAGACTGCAGACACTAGATGACAACATGACATGTGTACATCCCATGTGGACAAAGCACATAGGACAAGACAAAAAACTAATACACTGACTAAATAAAATAGAAAACCAAACTATACTAATAATATTAAATACATAATGCAACTATATGATGAAAATAAGATAAATATAAAAGAGGATAAGAGAAAGAACAAGATCACAATAAAAGAGGTATAATAATCCAAATAGCTCCTCCCCTTTCTCATTCTCCAAAACCTACGCACACAAAAGGAATAGAAAATGTAGGGGCTATTTGGGGTCCTTATTCAAGTCCTTATTTTGGTGTTTCTGCCTCCACAAAAAGTAGATAGATAGATAAAAATAAGTGATATATAACTAAGAGATAATACATAAATCATAATAAGTATAACAATATTATAAGACTATGATAAAGAAAATTTGATACACTCAACAAAATGAAATAGGTTAGTGTGACAGAATCCCCCTTAAGGACATAAATTCAAAGCTCAATGGAGTGAAGATGAGGTGGTGAACACGACAAATCTTTAGTGTACAATATTTTCTTGAGGAATAAATTGTATTCCTTGATAATGGAAGAGGTGGATGAATTATAGACCACCTAGAAGCCTTCAATATGATGGTGACTCAATCATCATATGTTGGTGTCGAGATGAATGAGGAGGAAATTTTTTAGATCTTGCTTTGTTTTTTTCTTGATTCATGGTATTCTTGTGTTATGGCTATCGACAATACTTTTATCTTATTTTGAAGATTGGAGATGCAGTGTATCCTTTGCTTTTTGAAGAGATGTGGTGTGTCCTTTTATTTTTGAAGAGATGAGGAGGAAGGTAACCATCAATGCCAAGGAGGCTTTTATTATTTGTAGAAGACCTAAGAAAAAAGGAAAGAAGAATGTGAAGCGTAATAAATCCAAGTCTAATGAGAGATCAAAATATAAAGTTCAAAGTTATTTTCTATAATTGTAATAAGACTAGACACTTCTGTAAGGACTAGAAAAAAATAAAAGAAGAAATTTATTTTAGATTCTAAGTTAAAGAAGAAAAATGGTGATACATTCATTACAACTTTGGCCACTCATATGGATAATGATGGAATATTGATTGACTCAAACACATATTTTCTTGTAATATCTAATAGAGATAGCTTTTATAAATATGAATATTTTGATGGAGGTAAAGTATACTTGCACTAGTACATTTGGCCTAGTTTTTCTACCAAATTTTTTGACCAAAAAATAAGAAGGTTTTGCTTGGTCGGATTATAGAAGGAAAACTTTGTTTTTTTTTAAATTTATGCCCGCGTTTGTCGAAATATCGACAAATCCCATGGTGGTCGAAAGTTCAACAAACATGGGCATAACTTTTTTAAAAAGGGAATTTCATTTCTCATTTCATTATTCCTGACCGGCCAATTAGAAGGGTGCAGCATGCGTGAAGGAGATTGAGCGGCTGAAATGACTCAAGGAGATTGAGCTTAGAAACCTTAACTTGGGGTTTTTGGAGGTTTTTCATTCTTTCTCTCAACTGTTTAATTTATTGGATACCCAATCAGCATTATCATTTTCTTCAAGACTTATTTACTGTTTGATTTATGCTTCGAGGCTGGTTTTACACCTCCTGATTGCATACGTTTGCATAGAATAGTAGGGGAACTCATTGAAATTGATGAAAAGCGGTGATGCCCTTTTTGCATACATTTGACCACAAGCAAGGAGTATGCTAGAAAAGGTTGAGGAGTCTGGCTTTACATCCACCAGTTACATTTTCTTAAAAGTTTCTAATGCCTTTTCAACAAACCCATTTTGAACATATCCTCCAATTGTGGCAGTCCATGAGACGACATCTCTTTGAGGCAATCTGTCAAACAATTTATGTTCCTTGTTTATGTTTCCACATTTAACATACATGTCTACTAAGGCACTGACAACTAAAACATTTGATAAAAATCCCCCCTCCATTATGCTTTGATGGATATCAATGCCTTGTTCCAAAGCTCCCATTTTGGCACGGGTTGGAAGGATGCTTGCAAAGGTTGTGGAAGAGATAGCATACTTAATGGAGGAAAGACACCAAGAACGGGGAGATGGAAAAGAGGAAAAGACATAATCTACAGTGATCACAGCCTGTAAATGACACAGGGATCTATCTCGTGTCCCTTCAATTATATATTTACTCACTCTTGGACTATGATCCAAATAGGAAGTATTGACCATAGAAGAATATAATGAATATAATTGGGAACGTTGGATGGAGATGGAATACATATATAGAATTATAAAAAGGAAGACCATTCTCAGAGGTTTCATTGTTGAAAGGGATTCACTCAATATTGGATGCTGCTGGTGAATATATAGGGTGAGTTGGTGCAGGTATACAAAGTTGAATGTCGTGACCCCACATAAATAAGAATTATAGAAGCATTTTGATTATCCCCTAAACATGATTATTGGAAGTGAAATGGACAATGTTTAATGTTTATATAAAGAGAAAGGAAACATAAGATTTAGGATCATCACTGCTAGAGTCAAAATAACTATTTTCAAATCATTGGATGAAAAGGAAGAAAATGATTGTATAAGAAATGGGATTACAAGTTAGACAACATAATATTCATGTAATAGATTACCATAATAATGCAATCCTTGTGAGCTTAGGATAATCTCCATCCTATAGAAATATACTATTATCAACTTGAGAAACATACTAGACTTATTGTTGATAGTGTAATCCTTACAAATCAGTCTCCATTAATAAAAAGCAATAGACACTTACATTCATTGAATTCTCCAATCCACCAAATTATCCAACTAAGAATATTAACAACATACCTATTTGTGAACCATATTAAATACAAAACTTTGAAACAATTAAAGAACTACACACAAGTAGAAAGAAGTCTTTGCAATTGAAGTTATCGAATTAGCCCAAATCTCCAAGGAGTGTACTGGGGACATTACAGTGGTACCCTATTCCAAAGCTCCCATTTTGGCACACACTGGAAGTATGCTAACAAAGGTTATGGAATTTGGCTTTACATCTGCCAATTGCATTTGCTTAAAAGTTTTAAAAGCCTTTTCAACAAATCTAGTTTAAATATATCCTGCAATTATGGCATTCCATGAGACCTCATTTCTTTGAGGCATTTTGTGAAATAGTTCACATGCCTTGTCTATGCTTCCACTTTTGGCGTACATGTCCACTAGGGCAGTTGCAACCACAACATTTGGATAAAATCCTCTATCCTTCATACTTTGATGGATATCTATGCCCTGTTGTAGAGCTCCCATTTCAGCAGAGGCTGTAATCATGTTGGCATATGTGACCTGATTGGGCTCAAAACCTATTTGTTGCATTTGGTGAAACAGTGTGACTATCTCGTGAGGATACCCATGTCTTCGATATGCAGAAATAGTCATATTCCATGAGACGATGTCTCATTCTTCAATTTGGTCAAACACTTTAAGTGCATCCACTAGGCTTCCGCACCTGTCATACATGTTTATAAGCTTATTTTGAAACCTTGTAGAAAATGTAAATTGTTTGGGAACGATGAAAGAGTGAATATTTTTTCTTTGTGAAAGGGCATTCTTGAGAAAACATACATTCTTTATGTTCATTGTTTTAATCATGTTTATCTCATTGTTCACTACATAGTTTCTCATATTCTTGATGTCATCAATACATTGTCGATCTTCATTGGGTATGGTAATCACTATTTTTAAAATTTCAAATCTCTTTGAGGTATCTTATTTGACATGCATCTTTGATATTATTGTTTTGATCTTTTGCTTCTTGTTCTTTTTTACTTCTTCACATTCCATCTCACTATCATTCCAATTCAAATTTTCATTGTATATTGTCTTCTCACTACATTTCATTTTCTGTCACCAAATTTTCATGATAGAGATGTACTATCCTCTTCTTCTCAAATTGTGTCTATCTATGTCATGCAATAACAATATTTTGATCTCCATAATAACACTGAGATCTCTCTTTTATCTTCTCTTCATCACTAGTTTACTATTTTGCATCTTTGATCTTACTGTATTTTGATGCACATCATTGTTTTAAGCCTTTCATAGTGCCACTTCTATGAAAATATTAGACATCATTGTCCTTTGTTCTATTATTGCTTATCATTGTCTCATTTTCACCATCTACTATCACATGCTTTGTGACTATCTCGGTTCTTGATAGCATTATATCTCCTTGCTGCCATTAGATATTTGACATTACTGCCCTATAATACATATTAATGAAATTTTATTTTCATTGTCTATGATATGACATCAACCATTTTCCCAATTTACCTAGGGTCTAAAAATGAGTAATAAAAAGGTAATGAAATACATGAAAAGAGGCCTTTCACTGTTTCATGACCTTTTGAAACCCAATCATTAAAGGAGCCTAGAATCTACTACTAAAAAATGAGAAAACTCGTGGTGGTTTGAATGCTTATCAATTTAGAAGCATAAAATTAAGGGTAATTGTAATATTTGAAATTTTAAAATTAGCCACATGGTCAAAACCATAGGCAACATAGGATAAGGATGATCTTCTCTTGTGTGTTGTCCATAATGATGGCAATGATGATGAGATGGATGAAGAAGATGATCAATGACATGATTGAAATGTACAAGGTATGTGATTTAATTATTTATATATTTATATTGTTAGTATATATATTTAATATTGATTTATTGATTTCAATTCTAATGATTACATATTTATTGTGTTCAATTCTAATGATTACAACATATGTGATTTATAATTACCAATGTTTTGCTTACAATGCTCAATTAATTTTTGCTGATACATGTATATATTTTGTTTGATTGTCACCCTTTTTGCAAACAGGCCATTGACTACAAACATTGTCACCCCTTCTGTTGACGATCTTGCATTCTATATATAAGGTAAATTTGTTCATGTTTACGATCTTGTATATTGTTCATGTTGTCTTCTAAGTTATTTGTAGCATATGTATCATGTAATTTTTAGCTAACTTAAGATAAATGATTAAGATATGCAAGAAATTTAACCCCTTTGGTGAGGATCCTGCACAGTGACATGGATTAGCAGGTATAAGTCAATAAATAGACATAATTTTCTTATATTCTTCTTGTTTATCACTGAGCACGTATTTTATAAATAGACATATTATATAATCATATAATGTATAGACAAAGAAGAACCGTACGTATGGGTCACGACTTGATTATTCTATATATACTATTTAATTATTATCAAAATTCTATTTGAAGCGGGGACGTGACAATATCTCATTTGATGGATTGCAGGACCCACCAAATAGGTACTTGTCAGATCTATCTACATCAAATGAGGGAAATGAGGGAATAGTAGATGAAAGTTCTACATGTAGTATGGCTAAAATAGGGAGATCAACTATAGGTCAAAAGATTAGAAAAAAATTCAATAAACGCATGCAATTTTTCCTTGCTAAAGGGGGGTCATGTTCTTATGATGATGAGACCAAAGGTGAAATCAAGGTGCCCTTTCGGTACACACATCTTGAGAAAGAATGGGTACCTAATGAGCTACCTCCAATTAACACTAATTTTTATGTTAATAAGAGGATATATCACATAGCTCCATCCTCATTACATTATATGGGCCTATTTTCCAAGGATGGGATAAAGGTATGTTACAACAAAGTTGTTGAATTGATGAAGTATGTTGGTCCTTGTTACAATTACAATGATTGGATGCGGATTGTTCAATATAAAAAAATTATGCGTAGGTATGCACTATCAGCAAATTATATACAATGGAAAGAAAATGATCAAAGTAAAAGATTTTCTATGTACATTGATGGGAGACCAAAAGCAACAGGGAATATTGCGGGTTTTATAAATAGTATGCGACCTTCCTCAACTAATAAGCAACCCAATTGCATATTTGAGGCGCGTGAGGGGAATCAAGTTTTTGTATGTGTGATAAAATCAATAAGTGCAAGGGAATAACTGCTAATAGATTACCATTTAAATCGCATAGATACAAACAAAGTTACTATCATGAGGGTGGTAAGTACTATATACCATTTTATTAATAAGTTTTTTTTGCTAAGTCTATTGCTTTTAGTTCGCTGAATTTTTTTATATTTAATCTTTGTCACAGGATGATATGGATCCCCCACATGATAGAGGCCACAGGGATGCTCCTCCCACCCATTCTTCAGCAACAGTAAACCTTATTGAAATTGTACAAATTAGATAGTTGAAAAATTTTATATTATTATGTTATTTTATTTAGGGTTTTGGAGTTATTATGATAGTTTTACTAATAATCCTGTCACAATTTGATGTTCAGGATAGGGGAAAAGAACCTACAACAACAGAGGCAATAGCTACCCCTTTAGATGATGATATCCCAGAAATCCCTAATTTAATAAATATGTTGAAGAAAAAACTAAAAAGAGTCAATGTAGAAATTATTAGCATTTTGGGAGAAGCAAATCCAATCGAGGAGATGTTGAAGAGGCAAGATGAATTGATGGTGCAAGCACATCGTTTTGAAGTAAGAAATAATGAATCTTTAGTTATAACAAAATTTCAATAAAGGTTTATGTTTTATACTCTTTTATGTTGTGAACTAAAATATGTATGTGTTCTTGTTACAGGATTTTTTGCAAAGTCAAGTACCTGGTCAAGGACGTCATGGTGAGGCTGGTACTAGCAGAGCTCTGGCCTCCTTAGGTAAAATAATCCTTAAGTTGACAAGTTACAAGGAATTTTTTTCTTTGGAACATTCAAAAACTTCTTAAGTTAACTCTTACTTTTATTATTTTAGAATGTCTTTACTAACAATGTATTGTTCAGGTGATCAAGTGCAGGTGACTCCTCCTACGAGGTCGATCGACATCCATCCGAGATTTCTAAGTACAATGTTGGCAACAAGGGGCATGCAAACATCGACGCCTTCACGGTCTATGCCTGGTAAATCCTTGTTTTGCTATCTTTGGTTTTGTGTTAATTATAATTTGATAATTTGTACTTTAACCTTGGGTCCATCTCATAGTGGATTAATTTTGTGGAGTAGGAGATACACCAGCGTCGTCTGCTACACTAGATACAAATCAGAATACATGTATTGGTGATAATTCACCATCATTTCATGGATCTACCCTTGTTTCTAGCACGGGAGTTATGCAGACGTCATTATTGATTGATGATAAAGAATTAATGCCTTTAAAATGTCCTAAGCTTCCAAGTGCTTTAAAATTATTATTTTTTATATTGTAATATACATTTACCTATTCATAACAAGTTTTTGATTGATGATCCCATGACATTTTTTGTAGGAAATGATTATTTTTATAAGACACTTTATGACCTCACATTGAAGATATTAGGGCCCACCATACGTACAAGGTGGAACATCATAAGTGAACTAACCCTATCCCACTATTTTTGTTTTATATCATTAATTAGTATAGTATTTTTCCTTTCATTCAGACCTTTTCTTTTACTATATTCAAGGTACACAACTTTAGTTAATTTTTCTATCCAACAATTTTGTGTTTTTTCTTAAAAGGTGGAACTTGTAAGACAAAAAATTAAAAGATCAGCTCATTAAAGATTTAGAGCATGAGTTTGGTAGTAATATTTTTGAGGAGAAGAAAATTTTAGAAAAAGCTTCCAAACATCTTAAGACTGTGAGGGACTCATATAGAAGGAGTCTCATCCAAAACCCAAAGTATGAGCGTCCTCCCTTTATTCCAGTGAGGGATTGGAATGAGTTCATTTTGGATGCAAAGGAGAAAGGGGATGCTCAAAGAGGAATTACACCAACAAATGAGAGAAGAAGGTATGCAATAGTATTAACTACTAGTACAATGTAATAATGCACTAATTAGTGATCTTTATATCTATATCATCTAACATATTTCTGAATATGGTTAAAATGGAAGCTTAGCAATGTATCTAACATTCAACACTTATTCATTTGAATTGCAATTGGAATTGGAATAACCTAAGTAAATCTGGAAATACTTGAAAATTAACTAGGTCAAGATACATACCTCATCATGAAATTGATTTGTAAATACCTATTTTCTGAAGTCCGCGTACACTTTCAGGCAATTTTGCAACCTATTCTGGACTGGAAATGTCGAGATGGAGAAAACCCATAAATCTTTCTCTAAGATGAGCTCAGGTTGGGTTTGACCCTCATAAAAGGTCAAATACTACATTCTTTATTTGAAGTCCGATTCGAATTCTATTCGCAGATCCTGGAAGTTCAACGAAAAGGGTACTCAAATCTGTCCTTTGATTCCCGAAACAACTGTGGATATCTGAAAAAGGGGAGTTTTTGGGCTGGCTATATAGGGTTTTGCCTTAGTCAAACCCCCATTTTGGTGATCACCTCCATGAATAGCCAATTGAAATAGAATGTGTGTGTGTATGTATTGAAAGTGTAATTCCAAGATCTAATCCTCTAGATCAAAACCCTAGCATGAATATGTATGAAACAACAATGCATAGATTTGAATGAGATGGAAAAGCATACCAAGCCCCCAAGGCTAAAATACTTCTACCAAACTCACAATCCATAATTGCTACCCCATGATTGAATCTTTGAATGCTTGAAAGTTGATAATGGTGGATCAAGGAAGAAAGGACCTCTCTTGCTCCAAATATGAATTCGCAAAAATGCTTGATGTCAACAATGGTTTGATCCTCTTGCCACCTTGCACCTTCACTATTGTGTGCTTTCTTGAATCATTGCTTGCACTTGAGAGCTTGCAATTTCTTGTGATGAAATGTTCTCACAAAACTTGATGATCCAAATGAGAGAGGAAGGCCTCCTTTTATAATGAACTAGGGCACAATCCTCTAGAGGGGCCACCTTGGAGAATTAAATCCCAATTAGGTCCTAACCTTTAGAAAATATACCTAGATTAAATGAAATTAAAGGATTTACCATCCCAAAACCCGAAATGGTGAACCCGGAGGCGGGAAAACAAATATCCCGAAAGCCCGATGCCTGGAAATCAAGGATTTTGAAAATTTGAAGAAAGGGGTCAAAGTCAAGGTTGGACCTGACCTAGTCAGGTTTGAGCTTGACCCTGACCTAGTTAGGTTTGACCTCGACCCTGACCTAGTCAGGTTCGACCTCGAATCTGACCCTAGTCCCAGATTTTCTCAGAACCAAGTCAGGAGGTCCCGGGGATGCCCAAAAACCTAGGACTAATGCCAGAACATGATAGAATATCAGGGACAGACATAAAATCCTATGATTGTTGTGATGAAGACCAGGGGACCTATTTCTAAGTCCTACCTAGAAAATAGAGTCATGGAAGAGGGAAATTAAAGAGAATCTCCAGGATCCTAACCCTAATTTCATCTAGAATGAAGAAGATGAGCGCAAAATGCATCCTAAATGCAAATCTATCATGATATATGTACTAAAGAGGGTGCTAAACCTATCAAGATGGAAGTGCTTCCATTTTAAGACGATACAATTTCAAACTTTTCATAGGTTGTAGGACACATCAAAGGCAACAAAGGCCAGGCTGCAAAAGATTGGGCAGCACAAACTTGGCTCTGGTGGATATTCCAAAATTAAAGCACGAATTGTAAGTAGAAGTAAATGAATTCCAGAGAAAAATTATTTATAAAATGCAAATAATTTTGTTTAATCAAAAAATGCAAGGCTCGGAATTTAATTTAAAGGCCACGATAGAACACAAAAAAATTGCCTTCAAGGAAGGCTATCAAGCTGTGGCTAAATGCCTATGCCAAGCTTCCACTGGCCCAACCTAAGAGTCTCCTATATCATGTGAAAAGGTAAATATGCCAAAAAAAAATATTTGAAATTGAATACTCGAGCAACAATCTATTTGATAATAATGTGCATGACATTGCAATGCAGCCTCCTAATCGTAACACAAATCCTACCACGCATGATGAAGCCCCTAATGTGCATCGTAGTGTCGATGGAGGTGTTCATTTACTATTTAAAATTAATTATGTAATTATTAATACAATTTAACATCTTAAATTGAAATTGGTGTAACCTTTTTTGTGTATATTTTAGAGCATACAGAATGTCGTACTGAACGAGTGGAGGATGTTCAAAGTGATCACCATGTAGATCATGTGGCACATTCAAGTAAAGAAATTCTATGTTTTTTTCTTTTAAATTATTATTTTTTATTTATAGTTCTTTTACTTAATTAAATACTTGTAACACTAATATAAAATGGTGTGAATTTAACTCATGATGTAGTTGTTATTGCAGCGGACCCCCCTTTGGTGCAGCAACCTCCTGTTCCTGAATAGATGAGGAGGAGACATGTGTTGGCATTAGAATCAATAAAGGAGGGGAATGACGAGGACATTGATGCTCCTCTTAGCCGTTACCTTAAAAAAATAGCAAGAAACCCAGAAAGAAATGATTATAATTAACATTTTTTGCTAATGAAAGAACATTGTCTTAATGGATGTAATTTTGTCCTAGTAATGTTGATGAATGATGTGTTAATGAATTATTCATGAATGTTGTGTGTTAATGAATTTTATGTATTAATGAATGTTATCATGTGATTATAATACTTGAATGTTATATTTCAAAAATGGATGAATGAATGAATGTTATTAGATGTTAATGGGGAATTTAGAGTGATGTTAGGGGGGGGGAGGGGCCAAATGAGCTTCCACCTTCACGTGGTTGGCCTTGTTAAGTAGAGAATATTAAGCTATTCTTGAAACCAAGTGAAGCTCAAACTAAACCAATGACGTAGATTCAATGGTCAAAAACACCTACATCTTATTCCATATTATTTCTCATTCACTTTAAGAAATATTTTACTTCTTAAACATGTTCATCAACCAATCTGCATCACCATGTTCATCAAATTAGATTTATATATAAGAGATTAAACATAATACAGACAAATCTAGAAAGGCCAAATGAACATAATCTTGATAATAATCAGTCATACTCTATTAATGTTACTCTTTTTATTTAGAAGCATCATTTTCAATGTTTTTAGATAAATACCCTCTTGAGAACATTCAATCATCCTTCTGGAAAAGTGATATGTTATCCCTTATCAAATGTGGTTGTATGTAGTTCCTTGGTTTATACCTAACTCAAGCTTCTTGTATCAAATGCCAAGATGTACTTTGTTTATCAATTATGTAGTCTTTTTCTGTCATTGATAAGTGTTTTAACTCTAATTATGATTGCTTCATTATTGTTCTTTATGATTGCATGTATGACAACTATGTCATATGACCATACCCATGACTACCCCAATGTTCTAGTTTAACTTCATTTTTACCCTATAGTATCACTTGAAGTCAGATAATATGCACATGTATTGTAGTAAAATGGGCATTGATTCATGGTATTAATGATTTTTCATGTAGTATCCTTTGATACCTTGAATGAAAGTTTTGAAATCTTACCTTTGTTTAGATACCACTATCTCATGTTCATGCTATAACACTTCTTTATGCATTTCATTTGTAGTTGTACCAAATGACTATGAAGTATGAACTAAAAACATGTGTCTAGTAACCTACTCATTCAGTTAATATATGCAAATGTAACTTTTGATGTGTTATATCTATCAATGCATCATTGCTTTGTCCATAATTGAATCTATAACCTTTCAGAAGTCTCTATTCTCACTTTACTTGGTCGGTCTGTTTACCATTGATTTGATCCTTTGTCATGTTGGACCTCATGTCTTTGTAACACATCATAACTTCATATCTCTATATTGGTTGTCCTTGACATAAAACTGAAATTGGTTGGAGACATCAGTGAGGCTTCTCACTTCATGGAAACTTCCCTTAAATTCAAAATCTGTTCTCTCTCAACTTCAACTGAAACATACATTCCTAGTACAGATTTTAAAAATGAAGTTTTGGGACATCTTACTGTAAGAATGGTGTTGGGTAGAGAGCATTATATGGTATTTCATGCATGCTTATTAGCTATTAGTGATCATTTAGAAGCCCATATTTTTGGTACTGTTGTCCCTTTTGAATGTATGAATTTATGCTTATGCTCAAACTCATAATTTAATGATCATCTTTGATACAGATAAAGCTAGGTTTCATTAAGCTAGCAAAGAGATACATGAGACGACTATCTATAGAGCTGGAGTCGATGGAAAACTTAGAAAAGGAGCCTGTACAAGAATTCTTGCTGCTTCAAGGTGTGCATTTTTCTTTTAGAGCTCATCAGGTAAATATTCACTTCATGTGACATGTGAATAAATGGCCTCAATTGTTATTATATTGCTTTGAGTAATGTTTTCTTTTTCCATTTATTTGTCTACCATATTTGCAGTTTGCATGAGGGTTTGATGCAAAAACCATGTGTGCTTTTGAGGAACTGCATCATCTTGTTCACATTGACTTCCTTCCTAGGATTGACTTCATAGTGGTTGACTATTCCTTTGTTGTTCAATTGATTCTAGATATCTCAGTTAACAAACTTCTTATCTACTAATATATGATTTTATCTTTATTCAATTGCATTTAGTTTAATAGATGGCTTGATCTTTGCAGGTGTATATTTGATTTATGCTCATTCTCAAGATTCCATAGACTTCATTTATATCTTTATATCTTTCATACCATTCCATACTTCATCATCGATATTATTTACTTTATCTCTACATTTCATATATCTCAATTTATCTCACACCAACTTCCCTTGGGTATATGGACTCTCTTAACTTCTTTCCTATACATAGCCACCTTTGAATTTGTTCTTGTGAATATCAGAAATCATTGAGATTAACCAAAGACATCTTTGGTTTTATAAATGGGAGCTGCAACTGTGACAATACCCTTGATGCAACGTATATATTTTAGAAGGTATGTTGTTTATCAATATCAATTCATAGGATGCCAGCGCATACCATTATATCTAAAAAAAATTAGTGTCGTTGGTGTTTTCCTTGTGGATTAACTGTCTTCTCATATGTAACTTACATGAAATTAAGGCAATTAAGTATTTGAGTATGGTATATATGCCTACGATGGATTTGTAGGAATGCATTATTTAACCCTTGTATGCAAATTCAAAATGTTTTTTCAGTTTCAATTTTTAATTCCCTTTCTTTAATTATTGTAGCACCACTTTGTTCTAATCAGTTTAGACCATGGTTGCATACTCTTTGTTTTACAAACTGAATGTTTTAGAGCTTGCATTAAACTTGAATTGTTTGGATACATAACATTCTATTCCTTATCACACTTAGTTGCAAATAGTGTTTTCTCATATGATTTGTCTAAAAGAACTTCTTGCATTGTATGCATGGGGGATGATTTTTTTAGGTTGAGCATTGTTTTGTACTCTGCCAATTAAAACTTGTGAAGTAATTATCTGAAGCTGGCTAATGAAAATAGCTTTTACATTCTTAAATACAGTAGATTCTCAAACCTTCTACAAAAATGCATAGTAGTAGACAATGTAAGTACATTTATGGTTTAAAATTGAGGATTACTGAGAGAGTAATTTAACTTGTATATCAATGTTTGGTGATCAAGAATGGCCATTCAAAAAGTTGCAGTGTTTCTATGATGGAACTATTGATTTCATCTTCAAATTGAAAATATAAGTTACATGGAAATCAAAACTCAAGGATTTATGAAACCATGTTTGTCCTTGGCTGATGAGTGTGAAAGATGGGTTAATATTGGTACCTACTTGTTGTACTTGGTTTCGAAGATGTCTCATTGACATCTTGTATCTACAAGTTGGATAGATGGTGTCTTATTTCTGACCTACTCTTGCACGATTAATGTTGAACGTTTGTAAATTTCATGTTGGATGGAGGCTTTAAAAAGTGTAAGACTCAACCATGTTAAGACACTAATCACACGCTCCTTACCATTTTTAATTTCTCTATTTTAGACCGTACATTGGACATAAGCTTGTTGCAACTCATACAATTTAGTTGCTTCTATAATGTGATCGATCACTACTACATCCCATGATGAGTGATTACTAATTGGGTAATCCTTGTGTTTTGATTTCCATATAACTTAATATCGAGTTATGCATTAGAGTTTGCATGTGTATTTCATTGTTATGATTTTATTTTGCTAAGTTTGATTGCAAATCTGAGTTAATGAGTACGTTTGAGTGTGTATTTATTTAGAGTTAGTTACATATTACCCCACAAAAGGGTTTATCTAGAGAATTTAATTAAATCTTCTACTAATAGATAAAGATGTTTTTGAAATCTCGTGATTTGTGTTTTGGCCATGATACACCATAGAAAACAAAACTGAAATTGGAAGCCATTCATATCTTTCGTTTATACTGCTTTGACTTCTTGATTCCCATGAACAGTGTTAAGTATGTTCTTTGATTCGATTAGTGGTCTATATATCTATTGGTGATGTGTCCTATTCTTTCCCATCTCGGTTGCCTTCTCAAATCTCTCGATCGTAAATGACTTGTACCCTGAAGTTGGACAGGAATGTGGGCGCTTCCCTCATGTAGTCGTCTGCATTGAATAGAGATTTATAATAATATAAACACCAGACTGTGTCTTCATGAGAGTTTAATAATGTAAACAATTAAAGCATAATATTTCTATGCTTAATTTGATAATATATTTTATTTTATTTTTTTTTAAAAAAAAAAATTGTCACTTTTTCGATGGTAGAAGAATAGTCCTATCGACAACGATGATATATATTCGATGACTATTTTGACCATATTTCGTCGAAAGAGAGATGAACATTGTTTGGCATTTCGACAAGAATGTTGTACACTCGACGACAATTTTGACCCTAAGTCATTGCAATTTCAATCGACATCGATCGCAGAGATGAAAGGTATGATCGATAATTCTTCCAGGTTGAAGTGATTATTTCGACGGCGGGTCCGTCGATAATTCAACCACTATAGACATTGGAATTTTGATGATGGTTTTTTGTGTCGTATAATCAATGAATAAACTTCAACAATGATTATGGTCATTTGGTCGACCAATTGGTATCGAAAATTTGACTAATCCTCATCGAAAAATAAGCTAAAATTTACTAGTGTTGGGTGATGATTCTCATTTAGATATTGTTGCTCATGGTAAAGTTAGAATCAATTTTCCTAATGGTAGAATAATAAGGATAATTGGTGTGTTTCATATCCATGAACTAGAAATAAATATCTTATGTGTGGTAAATAATAGATGCATGAGTGCATGTAGAATTTTTTTGATGAGGGATGAAAAATAATCACAAGTGCTATGGTGATTTATAAAGGTGTCAAATTTGACAGACTATATAAGATGGATACATACATTGTTGAGTGTAATAGTTCTTATGTCAAAGGTAAAATTGTGAATACTTCATTGAAATAGGTGAGGGTTTCACCATTAGTTAATGATCATGGCTTTTGGGAAACTAAGGGTTCTCTTTAAGACTATGTTATGGCATTAGAGACTTGGTCACTTTATAAAAAAGGGTCTAAGGGTTGAATATTTTAATTATTATAATTTTACTTTGATTTTTGGGAGTATAGCATCTATGGAAAGCAAAAGCATTTTCAATTTTACTAAATTTCTTATAAAAGTTGTGGTGTATTGGATATTATTCATTCTAATGTGTTTGGTTGTGTATATGTTCCTTCCACTACAAAATCCACATATTATATTTTATTTTTTGATGATTATATTAGAAGGATATGAGTATAGTTTCTGGTAGTGCCTGTAAATTCTTCTAGGCCTTGTTGGTTTTGTTCTTGGGTTTGTGCCCTAGATTGGCTTGAGGTTTTAGGGTTTTTCACTCAGTTGGTCTTTTTTAGGGCTTGGCTCTTGTTATGTTTTTTCGATACTTTATATAACTTAAGGAAGGGTTGATTCGTCATTTGAAGGGGGATATTTAAATTTTGGCTTAGTATTTTATAACATTAATTTTTCAGCCCATTTTTATTTGTATTCCACCTTAAGTCATTTGTCTTAACTCTGGAGTCATTTGTTCAAAGGTTGTGCGGTTCCCTTTATTTTTTCCATCTTTGTGCAATGTGATATTTTCTGATTGGTCTACAATGTCATGGTGATGTCATGTAGTGGTCCCAATTGATCGTGGTGTGGCAAGAGTGTGCCATGTGTCATATTGTCATTGGCCCTCAGTATTATTTCATATTCTAAATATTGTGCTCGACATTTTTATGAAGGCTAAAGTTTGGAAGAAATCAATTGTTTTCGTGATCCCACAATCAAACATGCAAGGAATTTATTCATCGCGGGATCACGAGATATTTTCATCTATCATAGACTGATGAATGTCTGAGGAAGTGTGACCAAGTTAGCGATAGATGGCATAATGTAATTGGTTAATTGGGTGACGAAGTGTTTCAATGCTTTAGTTCTTTTAAAATATTTAGATTATCTGATGAGCAACTAAAGGGACATATTTTCAGCACATGGAAAAAATAAATGAAGATATTTTATTCCAGGTTGAAAAGGTGATTGAGGTTTAACGATTGAAAGATATGTTATGCAGTTTGATTGGAGGCTAAAGCAAGGAAGAAATCAATGGTTGTCATGATCCCGTGATTAGAGATGCAAGGTATTTATTCATCATCGGATTAAAATATTATGACACCTATCCAATTTTAGTTGGTTATGTCTGCTATTGAATTTTTTTATTTTTTTTCTGATGGTTTGAAAGGTAATTATTGAGCTAATTAGGGTGCAACTCTTTGCATGTGTTTAAGATGGACGGAGATGTTTTAAGGTTTCAAGTAAAGTTGCTTGGCAGATAAGTTCACAAGGTTAATTGCTATGCTCCTGCAAATAAATACACTTCATCAAGATCTAACGATTGTCGAAGTCCTGCAATCAAAGATGCATTAAATTTAATCATCGTGGGATTACGAGATCTTTTAATGTATCCTAATCGATCTAATATTTATTTTTTTTATTTGCACCATTAGAATCATTTCTTTGATTGGATCAATGGCTCATATTTAAACTGGGATCTGAAGGACTTTCAAGTCCCTTCATCGCTTATATGAATTAATGACAGAAATGACATGAAGTGTGATTGTTGAGAATAGAAATAAAGCATCTTTTATTCTCATTTTGTTTTTGTTCTGCATCAATTCAAGAAGTGAATTTAATTCTGGAGCTAGAGTAGGGTTGAACGTGATTTTGCTAATCAAATATGATGGTTTCTTGAGCTTTGAATCCATAAGTGGGGTTACTCTTTTTTTGTGTTTTGTGCCAAATTTTATGTAGAATTATTCTCAATTATGAATAATTATTTTCTAAAGGGTTAAATTGAGATTAGGTATATTCTTAATTTCAAATTGTTTGCATAATCAAAAAACCCTAGTTTCATTGTTTATGCGTAATTATTGTTAAAGCCCTAGTTTCTAAAATGCCTCCTCCAAGACAACATTCTGGTCAAACTGAACACCTCAAGATAAATCTATTTGATGATTTCTTAGACTAGTTGAAACCCTCTACCAATGAATGACCCATAGGACATAAATTGGTGGGTCGAAATACAGTTGATGTGGGATTATATGACAAGTCTTCTCATATATCAAATGCCAAACTGTCGATAAAGGGTTTAAGTTATAATGTTGTATGGTAAATCACATTTGGCAAATCCAGAATCCAATGCATGGTAGTATGATCTTGGTAAATTGGTCGTGCCTAGTGTATTCATGGATGTATACTTAATGATGGTAGTTGCAAATAGGTATGATGATGTGGCTAGGGTTGTACGATATAATAGTTGTGAGCCCTTGTTGAGAATCTAAAGGGAAGAATTTTGAGAAGTTTTTGACTTATATAAGCCTTTTGCATTCATGGAGGAAGTTGATTTGGAAGCAATTAGGGAAAAATATAAATTTTCTAGGGATTTTGTTAGCGGCAGACTCCTTCGATCTCATTTGAAGGGTTTTGGAGATGCAAAGTATTATATTGGCCTTAGTGTCAAGGATTCATTTACAATTGAGATATTTGCACCTCATCTAAGGGACACATATTATACATTGTGCTAGGTCTTGGGGAAGCATCCCAACACAGTTATGCCTCCAAATTTTATAGTTATTTTTTATTTTGCTTCTTATTTAGCTGAAAAGATTCATGAGGGGATAGTCAAATTGAAGGGTGGGGGTAAGCCTTTCTTATACTAGTACTCAATGATCATGCACATGTTCTTGTTTAAGAATCCAAATTATTTTTCTAAGAACATGCAGTTGAACAAAATAATAGAGGGCAAGGATATGTTGGTGTAGACATGGAGCACTATTATGTCACGAGATTGGGATGTTGCCAGTTATGTTTTATTTGATAATTTCTTTGCTTCTAAACTTAGGGATAGGTTAATTGTACATCTACCTAGGATTCTTGTAGAGTTGATTGATTTTTTAAGGTCAAAGGAGAGGGTGTTTGAATCTAAAAGTGAGCATGATTGGGGTGATATTATCCCCTATTTAGTTAGTACTATGATAAGGGTTCTTGGCTATGACAGAAGGCCCTATTTTCTCCCTTATAATGTGACTTTAAGGCTGGGATTTTTATAACATGTTTAGGAAAAGGATCAAATTGTCTCTTCCCCTAGTACATGAATTCAATTTCTCTAAGGAACTCATTAGAAATGTGTATGATGATGATCAGCGGGAGGAAAATAAAAAGAAGAGGGTAGCATATAAACAAGTTTGGACTGAAATAAGAAAAGAGGACCCAAGTTATGATCCTTTATAGTATATTACTCCCTTCACTGCTAAAATTAATATTGTGGCTAGATAATTTGAAGAGACAATGCTTACTCTGAGATAGAAGAAGAAAAGATAAAAGTAGAGGAGGGTGTTAATGTGCTTGAGAAGGTTGTGAGTGTAGCAGTGAAATATTTTAGGTCTTCTCAATTAGCTTCTATATAAAATACTATTTCTCAAGTACCTCAAGGAGGAAAAGAACAAGATATACCTCCTGAGTATCCTCCCTTATTCATCAAGGTATGGAAAAGGGTAAGGGGTGAGGTTGTTAGTAGTGATAGTGATGATGAGGAGAGGAAGAGGAAAGGAAAAAAGGTAATCACATATAAGAGGATTCCTTCTCCACCATCTCCTCCTAGGAAATTAAGGGGTATCTACATTACTGACCTAGAGGATGAGCCAAGATAGGAAGTTTCCCCACCTTCTCCTCCACACGTCACCTCCTAAATCTAAATCTAAGGAGAAGCCATATGTGCAAATGAGTGAAGAAGTTGTAGAGGAGGGTAGTGATGATGAAGATTGCATTATTATCTCTGAGAAAGGTTTGAGGGTTGGAATGCCATGTGCACTTATTTCTCTAGTGCCTAACTTTACTTCATTGGAGATTCAAGGGAAAGTATACATGGACGTGAGGAAGGATGCATGTGAGGCATTTTTGGAAGATGGTAGTTTTATAAAGACTGATGCCTTCCATCAATTGTTGTGGAAGGTAAAATTGGATGGATTTCATAAGAGATGTGATGAAAGGAATACCAAGCAACTGGATAAATCAGACTAAGAAAATGAAGATTATGTTAAGCTTGAGATGGCCAAATATTTTGAGGCCATCACCCTTGAGGAAGCAAAGATAATTTTATATAATGCAGGGATCTTAAGTCTTCCTGAGTGGAATATTGTTGATTTTGTGGCATTTGATGTTGTGAGGATAAAAATGTTGTTATATGGAAGGGAATCTGAGTAGGTAAAAATCACCATTAAAGTGGCATTTTATAGTAGTGATCATGTTGCATTAGCCTTATGGTCAGTGCACCCTATAGAAAAGAAGCCAAAACTTGTGGACATTAACTAAAGCCTCAGAGGTAATGTCATCATTCAGAGGACTGCAGACACTGAGGGGGTAGATGTAAAAAATTGGTATTGGAGACTACTAAATTTGCATATGATGTTTCCAAGAAGGAAAAGGGTGAAAAAGAGGAATACAAGAAAACGTGCCACCATATGTTTGGTGAGTAAAACAAGTCTTAATAAAGATGTATGGAGATAGAAACTGAGATTTCCCTACTTAAGTAGTAGAGTACATAAGTGTTGTCTCATCCCTCTACCATCACAGTACCTCCACCATCTTTTGAGGATGTTCCCTCTTCTTCTAATGTTTCTAGTGCTCAATATGTTGAGAAAGAATCATCTCCTACTTCCCGAGTGCCCCCAATCATTGAGGAAATTGAGTGTTCAATTGATCCATCCAAGGGGTGATTATTACAAAGATTAAGGATTGGAAAACCAAGTTGATGAGACTGAAGGGAAATCAGTTTCTAAGAAGAAGGAAATTGTGCACATTGTTCTTTATCACTTGAATGAGAAAGTTGATGACAAGTTGGTAAGCATCCATGGATTTTATTCTTTGTTGTCTAATGTTATTCATAATTTTGATAGGGATAGGATAGTGGTAATTCCTCTTTTTGATAGGTGGACTAAAAGGGAAAATGAGTTGAGATTGATCCTTCTGGGGTCAAAGTATCATAGGGAGAGGTCACCAGCTCTTACTCCTACCTATGCATTAGTAAAAAATTTACAACAATTTCAGATGTTACCCAAGAATATAGAAAAAAGAATGAAGGATTTGATTAGTAATTATAATTTGATGAATGACACTTTTCTGCCAAGCATAATCAATTAGAAAGGAAACATCAAGCCTTTACAGATATGGAAGGATCAAGAAAGGCATATGATTGATGCCTAGGTGGAACACATTTTTGAAGATTTTGATGTTGGTATGCTAGAAACAAGTATGGATAAGATTATAAACACCACCAAATTTTTTGATACATTTGAAAAGGAAGAAAATCAATGTGCTATCAAATACAATCCTTATAGGGCCAAGACTGATGAGTTCATAAACTTTGAGTGGCCCACGAATGAAGAATTTTCTAGCTGGGTAAAGGAATACACTACGGTTTGAAGGGAAAATAATTAGCCTCTAACTATTTGATGTGCCTACTTTATGTTGTCTCTTTTGTAATGCTTTCCAAGTTTCTACTAGGAATTTATTGGACCCAACAAGAGAATATTTATTTTCAAGACGTACAACATGAAATCAAGTACAAGAGATGTTCAATTTATGTAGTTTCTAGTTTTGTCTCTTCTAAAGTACTTTTATAATTATATTTTTGTATGTCAAATGAATATGTGGAATGTGTCTCATCTGGCCCTTATCTTATTGCTCCCTTGTTTATATTAAAGGGAATCAAGTGTTAGCTTGCGGTGACTAATCAGGAAAGTACTGTACACTTTTCCTCCCGACCTCGCCGGGGTTCGGGGCCGGGCCGGGCCTCGAGCGGGGGTTTGGGGGCGGCAGCCCCCAAGAGCAGGGGTTCGGGGGCGCAGCCCCTGAGGAAAATTTTTTTGAGGCCGACTACTTTTTTTTGGTTATTTGGGCCGACTACTTATAACTCATTCTAACCCTAAAGCGGGAAAAATATTGTATAATATGGCTTAGGGTTAGGGATTTTAATAGGTATGATTTTAGTACTTGCGGCAGAATTGGGCTGTAAGGGATTACGGATTGTAATCAGGTTGTAATCACTGGATAATAATAATATTGGACTCGCTGTTGGTGGACGTAGCCCAAGGATTGGGTGAACCACGTTAAATCTGTGTGCCATTGTGTTCTATTCTGTGTGGTTTATTATTTTCTGATATTAGTTATATTTGCACATAATTGTTATTTCTGCCTTGTTAATCCTAACATCAAGGCCATGAGACAAAGGGTTTGAATCCATTTTGATAGAGTTTATTATTTAGGTTTGTTGGTCCCATGTGAAGTTTATGTAATTTTGAGCAATTTTGTAAACATTTACAGAGAAAATACAAAGAGTCGATGTTGTTTTGTTGCAAGTTTTGAGTCAAATTACAAGTATGTCTCATTGCATGACAAGAGTAATTTTAAATAAATTAAAATATATATTTCTAGCCTATTTCTCTCCTTTGTTTGAATTCTATGTGTTTTTTTTAATTTGATCGAGGATCTTATTAATTCAGTACATCATTATGATGTAAGTGGTTTGCATTCATGCTTTGATTCAAGGAATTAATTAAAATACTTGGATATTTGAATCACAGACTTATAGGGTTTATTCAAAGATTCTAATAAGCATTTTAGGTCATAAATAATGTTAAAATATATTGTAAGGCAATGTTATTTTAGATCTAGAGGTTATTAAGAAAAATTCTTGTCATAAAGTGTTGATGTATGTCAAATTTACAATCAACCCAATGGATAGGGAACTGATATGAGTTGTGGTGTTTAATAGTTTTTTCTTGTTTTGATTCATATTTCTTCATATCATTTTGCAACAATAACAAAGTTTATCTTTAGTTTGTGTGTGTTGAAATTATTGAAATACCCTATCTCATGCTCCATTTTAAATTGCAAATCGATGAATAATTAGCCATTATTTAGCATCTCCTTATTATATTGATTCTAGTATGAGATGTGTCTTCTTAATTGATGCTAACTATAAGTTCGGTGCAGAGATTATAGGAGAGTTATAAGATTACCCTCCTAGGTATTACAGAGCCTGAAGTGTAGAAGGGGTTGAGTCTACCTTATTAGTTGGTCCAAGTTCATTTATCTATTAATCATAAGAGTTGGCATCTCTTTAGGTAAATAAGTGGGTTACTTGGTGTCATTTATGAGTAAACCCTCTTCTAGGAACTAACACTTTTAAAAGAGTAAATCTAAATTATTGAGTTAATTTAAATATTTTACATAAATAATTATGTTTCACTGACTCTCTCACTTATAGAGATAAAAATTTGAACAACAAAGAGCCTCACAAAATCAATTGCATCCATGTTTTGGGTAGTGATAATCCTAAGAGTGGTGTTCATCTTTTTCAAGACATCCCTCAAACTCAAGATAAACTAGTGGTTGTGGTAAAAGGTGCTCGACAACTTTATTATCATGTAGTTTTTCATGCATATAATACTAAAAACAACAAGAATAATTCCAATGTGCATCCCCTTCTCAACTTTTTACCCATGTGTAATCAAAATGTGACACACTTATATAAACCATTACACTTGAGAGAATCCATGAAGAGTAAGTCTCAATAAATGGCTTATAGATTCCTATCTATGACGTGCAAGAATCTAAATATTATGCATAGTGGCTCTCAAATGAACCTCAATAAGAAACTCTTGCAAGGTGCACAATAGAATGGAAGATTCAAAATGATAATGCAAGATGAGAGGTTATCTAAATTAAACTAGAATGAAAATGCAAGAACAAGGAAATCAAAGCTAATCTAACAAGATTACAATACCTCCTAGTTAAGCTATGTGATTTAAACTAAAATGCAATAAGGAAATGCTAAGCTAGAATGCAAGTAAAAAAAATGATAGCATAACATTAGCATAAGTGAATGAATCAATGCAAGAGTGAGGAGAGAGCCTTCTTTTCAAGAGAAATGGATGGTGAGAGATTAAGAGGCAAAATCCAAGGGTGGAGAATAATCCCTATTTTGACTTTAGTGCACAAGATTATCAAGAGGCAAAATCAATGGACATGGTGAAGAGGCAAAAAGATGTGTGGAAGATATTAAGAGGCAAAAGGAGATTCCACTCACCTAGAAAAGTGTGCAATCAATGTGTAGACAAAAAGTCTTTTCCTTTCCTTTTAAAATAGGAAATTCCTTTCTCATGTGCACACATAGGATAAAATGGATTTTATTTAATTAAAGGGGACATGTTCTTTTAATCAAATAAATCTTAGGATAAAGTGGTCAAACTTTAGGATGTCATCAAATAAATGATAAAGTAATGATTTGATCAAGAGATAAGAGATTAAATCAATATGCAAGATTGATTAAGCATAAGATAAAGTCTAGTATTTTAAATTTTAATGTTAGAGTGAGGCTCATTGTTTACTAGACCATTTTTGGGTGATTACATTTTTCCCTCTTTGACTAATGTGTGAGTAAACTAGGAACACATTAAGTCAAAGAATAATGATATCAAGGTAACTGATAGAGATCTGACTCCAAATCTGATCGAACAAAACACAGAGAGATAACTAATTCTAAACTTGATTGAATGAGAGATAGAAAAGGTTGATAAGATAGATCTGACTCCAAAAATGATCGAATGAAGCATAGAAAGATAACTAATCCTAAACTTGATCAAAAGAGAACTAGCAAAGATAGATAAGATAGTAGAATAAATTTGTAGCCTTGAAAGATAGGTTATTCCTGCTCCCTCAGGATCAAAATTGAAATGAGATAGAGGAGATGCATAAATGAGATAGATTTGATCAAATCGAGATAAGATAAGGTCCAAGATGATTGATTAAGCGCACAAGACCAAGTTTGACCACCAGGTGATGAAAATTTTCCCCAGTTGAATAAGGTTGACAAGGAAGATATAGCATTAGAATTAGGTCAAAGAAAGAAGACAGGTGAGGAAATGATTATGTAGGAGATGAGATGGTGATTGCCTCAAAGAATCAAAGAGATTAGTCTCAAAGGGTCAGTCAACTGCGCATAGGAGGGAATAATTTTTAAAATGTGATTTTGACAATCAAGATGAAGTCGGATTTCAATTTCACTCCTGAAAATGGATCTAGGATGCTGAAATTAGGTAAGGGTGCAATGTTTGTAGAAATCAGAGACTTTGAAAAATTAGGTCAAAATATTATATAATACATCTAAAATGATGAAGGAGACTCTCTCCCAACTCGAAATGCAAACTAAAATACACCCTAAAATGAAAACTACTATGAAGATGCAAAGTGTGACTTGCAAGAGTTAATAGGTCCTTATTTTTACCATCGAGCCTTATTAAGGGACATCGCAAGATCATACAACTATCAATAGTGTGAATGCAAATATGAAGATATGAATATGATCTATATCAAATAAAATGTAGGAAACATATGTAACCATCGAGACATAAGTGTCGAGATGACCTAAACATGGTTTCCAAGTTAATGTTGCAAGATTATACCAATATCGAAGCATAAGTGCCAAGATAACCATGAGTACGGTCTTGCATGAGAAAACACAATATAACAGTCAATGATATAGCTCTAAATCTTTTGAGTGTCCAAGGGATCAAAGAAAGAGACACCTAGGATCATTAAAGTAATACCCATGGGCATAAATCAAAGAAAATATGCTCCATGCCCCAAGTCCTAGTGTCGTAACATCACGGAGAGACTAAGGATGGAACACTGAGTGAAAACCATTAGTTAAATAGCACACAAAGAAAATAAGTCATAACATGTCTCAGTCATTTCAGTTTAAGCGTAGTGTGAAAAGAAAAGATAATCACTGACTCGCTAGGACTCATGCCTATAGGTGAGAAATATCGCACAATCCTCGACTGTAGACAAAGCATAGACTCAAGGTAGCATATCTGATAATTTTTAAGAAACACTCAATGTCAAAGAAAGTGGTAGAGTTAAGAAACACTATAGGATTTGGGTGTTAAGAAACATCAAGTAGTGTTATCTTATGGTAATTGATCAGGGAAGTACTATACACTTTTCCCCCTATGTCATTTTGAGCATGGATACACTCGGTGTCATTCTGACTATTGTGTTTATTTTAAGAGGTTGGATGATGATAGCTACGTTATTTTATGTTTATAAGTTGATGATATGCTTGTAGCTAGGTCTAACATGGATCACATTAAGGGGTTGAAACAACAGTTAGCACATTCAATTTCTATGAAGGATTTGGGGGAAAAAAAAAAATCCTTGGTATGAAAATTTGCAGAGATAGGAAAAATAGGATATTGACTTTATCTCGGGCTGATTATATTGAGAAGGTGTTGCAACGTTTCTCTATGGAGAATGCCTAAGTTGTCAGCACACCTTTTCCTAGTCATTTGAAATTGATTAAGGTGATGCGTCCAAAGACACTAGAAGAGGAGGCTAAAATGTCCAAGGTACCTTACGCTTCAATTGCATGGAGCTTAATGTATGCTATGGTATGTACTAGGCCAAATATTGCACATGCAGTGGGAGTCATTAGCAAGTATATGAATCACCCTAGGATTGAGCATTGGAATCCAGTCAAATGGATTCTTAGATATTTGAGAGGTACATCCAGTAAGTGTTTACACTTTGGGGGATCTACTACTACTGTACAAGGCTATGTTGACTCAGATTTGGCAGGACGTATAGATAGTAGGTAGAGTACTACAGGCTATGCATTTACTATTGGTGGGATAGCAGTGAGTTGGATTTCTCGGTTACAAAAGGTGAATGCTTTATCCACTATAGAGGAAGAGTATGTTGCTGCTACAGAGGCGGCCAAGGAGATGATATGGCTTCAATTCTTCATGGAAGAATTAGGACATCCACAGATGGATAATTATATGTATACAGATAGCCAGAGTGCCATTTATCTTGCAAACAATTCTGCTTTGTACTCCAAGAAAAAATACATACAGTTGTGGTACCATTTCATCCAATCAGTTTTGGATGATGGGTAGTTAAAGCTAGAAAAGATACATACAGATGATAATCTAGCAGATATGTTTACAAAGGTAATAACAAGGGAGAAGTTGAACTCTAGTTCAGCTTTGGTTGGTCTACTAGACTGAACAGAATAAAGGAATAGTCGAGTCCAAGGTGGTTGGATCCAGTGGGAGATTGTTGTTTTGTGTGGAACCTAATCAATCCCCAAGTGGGAGATTGTTATCTTGTGGTGATTGATTAGGGAAGTATAGTACACTTTTGGAGGGGATATTTTTTAGCTATTTTTTAGCTAACATGTAACTGATTCTAACCCTAAAGTGGCAAAATAAGCTTTTACAAAATAGCTTAGGGTTAGGGATTTCATAATGATGTATGTTTTTAGTAGCTTATTGCGGCAACATTGATCTGTAAGGGATTGCAGATTGTAATTGGGTTGTAATCATTGGATAATAATAATATTAGACTCATTGTTGGTGGACGTAGCCCAGGGATTGGGTGAACCACGTTAAATCTTTGTGTCTTATATTCTATTGTGTGGTTTATTATTTTCTGATATTGGTTATATTTGCATGTAACTGTTATTTTTGTCTTGTTAATCCTAACAAGTAGTGTCAGGGATAAATTTCCCATCAAGAAGGACGGATAAACTGACTTAGATTAAGCTCAAGAGATTAATCAAGTGGTAAAGCAAGATAAGAATTTTGTATGATTTTTTAGATTTTATGATTTTTAGAATTTTTAGAATTTTTAGATTTTTAGAATTTTTAGAATTTTAAGATTTTTAGACTTTTTTAGAAAACGTATATCAATTTTTATTTTTTTCATTTATTTTTCAGGATCATTTTTCACTTTTTTATATTTTTAGATATTACTAGTTTTCAAGCAAGATCACATTGGTTTGCCCCCAGTGTCCAACAAGGTATAGGACATAATGGATGGATTAGCAAGCTGGTGGATGAAGTAGATAGATCATGATGGATGAGTCGAGTGAATGCAACCCTCAGGGCTAGTCTCCTCAAGATTACCCAAGCTAGGGCAAGGGATTATAGTAATGTAGGCTCATTTAAGCGGCGTTAGATAGAATATAGGGTAATGACTTGGTATCGTGAAATAATGTGGTCCAAAAGAGTGGACATGTCAAGAGACGCATGTTAAGAGATTTTGCATTTTTATTTCATTATTTATTTTGATCAAGACCAAGGGGTCAATTGGATATGATAGTGATATGATAGCATGATAAAGATAAAGGGTAATGGAGGCTATGAGTGAATGGTTTGGGATTAGAGAAAGAATACTTAGGAATAGTGATGGAAAATTCTAGGGTAGTATGGATAGAAGCAAGTGAGAAAGATGATGGAAATGATAGAAAATGGTAAGATATATGATACTCATGGATAGCTCAACCTTGTCAAGATCAAAGGTGGAAGAGGAAGTATGGGTGCACATGAAATAGCTAGTGTGCATGAATCTTGCCCCAAGTGTAGAGCGCAAAATGGAAGAACTACAGATAATGCATGTTTGCGAAGTTTTCATCATGGTGCTTGTCCAAGGCACCACAAGTAGTGGTTTTCACCATAGGAGACATTTATTTCTCTTTACTTTTTCTACCAAGGTGCTTATTTCTAGGTTTTCACCAAGACACTTTAATAATTTATTTTTTTGAATTTTTTGAATTTTTTTGTATTTTCTAATTTTTTAAGGAACTCAAGCCTGGTGATTTTTGGATAATGCTCCTTTGGAAAGATATGATATGATATACCAAGGCCACTGAGAGGTATTCTCAAAGATTCTGATAAGGTGATGGTAGGAAAATGAGATGGAGTAAAGAATGACGGCTAAAGATTTATGCATAAGATGGGATAAGGGAAATGAAAGGATAAGAAGTATTTATATGGGATGGTGTGAGAAAGGGAATGGAAGGATAATGAATAGGAGGATAAGAAGTATTATCAAGATCAACATCGATGCACACCTTGAAGGGTAGTGGAATAATCGAGGAAAAATGGATAGAATAGCTTGAGGTTTTGATGTAGGAGAGGATATGGATCTCGGGACACAAGGACCCACAATGGATGAAGGAGATGATGGAAGATGTTTGGGAGAATATGGAGTGGAAGTCTTCAGAATCTTGAATGTCAAATTTTATTTTTCTTTTATATTCAAGTCCTTTAAGACAGACTTGGGAATCTACATAGATTTTGATTTTTCTTTACTTTTAGATGATTTTGATAGTAAATCTTCAATGATGGATTTCAGAATCCATTTTTTTTATTTTCTTCTTTTTATTGGGCACCCTTGTGGTCTCTTGAATATTTATTGTTTCTTTCTAGTCACATATCAATTAGATAGGACATGGTGATCTTCATATACAAGTGGATTCTTGTATTTTTTATTTTTATGTTGCACATCCAAATTACTTCCAAAAGACTTCGGAATTTTGGATGAATGAGGCTTATATGAGAGGTTTAGATGGGTGGATGTATGAAAATTTTACATTGATGAATGTCTTTGTTGATCTTGAGGTATGATGGAAGAGGTCGAGGACAAGCTGGGAGAAAGAGGTATAGTGGATGGAGGGATATAAGGTCCCAATATGGATGGAATATAAGGACCAAGGATGGATTTGGAAGATGCAAATAGATAATGGATAGGGATATCAACATATATAGAGTGAGAAGCATGGCCAAGGATTTGGTCTATAAGGTCCATATTTATACCAATAGGAACATGAGTATCTTTGATAGGAGCAAGTTTTATAGGAGCAATTGAAGCTTGGGAAGATTTATTCTTATGCAAAGGAGTAGAAAAAATGGGAGATTTTTGACATGGATGTGAAGGATTATGACAAGGTTTTCCTGGGATATTTTCTTCTTCACAAGGATCTTTGGATAACATAGGAATATCACTTTTCTCTTAATTTTTAATAATCTCATTAGAGATGATAGGAGGAGTATATTGATCTTGCTCGGGAGATGGATAAGATATAGGAGGTGAAGTAATATATTTTTGGAAGGAATCATCATGAGGCTCTGGGGATATGGGACTTTGTTCAACCACTAGATAAGGATGGATGGTATCTTGATCTTGATCTTTATTGACATTAATCTCTTCACACTTCAAATTATCCTCTTGACATGGAACCACTTCTAAGGATGAAATAGGATTTTGGGTATGTGTGAAGGATTCATGAAGGGTTGATGGAGGAACATTTAGAATAGGTATGATAAGCATTGAGGGTAAAAGCACAATAAGTTGTCACCCTTTTACAAAGGAAAAGGCTAACAACACCAAAACTGAAAAACTTCAAGGGTATAAAAGTCACATTTCTGTTGAGAATTCGAAGATGATGTAAATTGATGAAATGTGTAAAATAGGATGAGTTTTATGCCTATAATTTTTAAAAATTAATTTGAGCAAAAATTAATATGTTTTTTTAATTTTTTAGGTCTATTTTTATATCCTGAAAAATATTACAAATTAGGGAGTTTACTTCCCGTCAAATCATTATAAGTAAAACATTGTTTTTACATCCAATTTCAAAATATGTTTTAGATGACATGTATATCTAGTTCAGGAAAAAAGAAAGAAGTATTTTCAATCTATAGTTTACTTGTTATAAGTATTCAAAGTCGAACTTACCTGAAATCAACATTTTTTTGTCTCCTGTCACTTTTTCCCTATCAAAACTATACCAAAAACCAAATAAATTACATATTCTTGAAGAGGACTCTCTCCTCTAGTGTCGTATATGATTTTTTAAAAAAATTGAATTGATTTAGCATTTTTCTATATTTTCTGAATCAACGTCTTCTCAAAGTTTAATATAACTACATGTATTTTTTCGCAAATTTGTTTAACATTTTGTAGTTGAAACAATATAAAATTTAAATGCCCAAAATCATACTTCCAAGATCTAGAAAAGGGTACTTTTAGTTTTTTAACATTTTCTATTTTGATCAGAGAAAGGAACAGTAGAACTACAAAATTTTGGTTTTTTTGTGTTTTTGGAGGTTTGGCTGCCAACATGGCATGCCACCTAGGTAGACTTGGTCGAGTCCGACTACGCTAAGTCCGACTCGGTCAAGTCCTATCGAGCTGAGTACCCTTAGGGGTCAGCCCCCCCAAGAAAACAAATAGTGTGCAAATGAGGGGCTTGGGATGTTTTTTGATATTAAAAATATCATTTAAACTCGGTCGAGTCCTACTCAACCAAGTACCACTCGACCCAATCTACTAGGCCACGTAGATGTCATTCGGTGCCATGTGGTGCCTACATGTACTTGGCATAGTTAGACTCGGCCGAGTTTAACTGGGCCAAGTGATTTGACTTAGCCTAAAAGGTGACACTCAATTGTGCTTTTACCCTTGAAGCACAAGGAAGCTTGGGGTCTATGACCTTTGAATCATGGAAGAGGCTTATAGAAAGATGTATATTAGCTTAGATCTCTTTTAGAGGTAGCCCTTGAGGATACACATAGGTAGCATGAAAAGCATTAAGTTCTTTGTCCAATGTAGTGATTTTGGATGGCTTTTCATTTTTAGATGGAAGAATGGTGGAAGAGGTAAATGCAGCATGAGAACCATTACTAGACATGAGTTCATGATTTTAATCAAGCTTGAGAGTAGTATCTTCATTAGATGATTCATTGGGATCTTCAACACCAATTATACCATCATCAATGAGATCTTGGATTTTATGTTTTAACTCCATGCAATGTGAAGTCCTATGTTCATTATTCCGATGATACACATAGTAGAGACTCAAGAATGAAATTCTGCTGGAAGTGGCTGGAGGTAATGTGATGAGATTGTTTTCAAGGAATTTTTCCAATGTTGATTCCTAAGATTCTCCCAAAGTTGTAAAGATTATTTCTGAGGTATGATTAGTTTTTTTATGCTTTTATAGATAGGGAAGACTCTTAAGTGAATAAGGTATTTCTACATCTTCACTTTCTTGATCAAAGATAGGTCAGTCATGGAGAGGTTCTCAATCAAAGATAGGTTTGTTAGGAGTTTGACATTGCTCAAAGATAGAGTTGATGTGAGAGTGTGATGTGGCCTTGATTGAAGAAAATGAAGATAAAGGATAGAATGATCTCCAACAATGCTGGTTAGATGATGTATCTTTTTCTTTCTCCAAGTTTTTAATGTCAGATTTCAAATATTTGATTTGCTCAAATATATATGTCGCAAGAATCTCTTCTTCCTTGTTGTTATAGTCATAGGATCTAGTCCACTTGTTTGCATCCATGGGAGAGGGGATTGAGAAATTGATAGTAATAAGATTACTAAGCTAATGTAAGAGGATCAAGGCAATGATAGCTTTTGTCTCAAAGATAAGTAGATAGATAAAGTGGTTGGAACGAGGTGCAAGGTACCAAGCAGAGATAACTTTAGTGGCGAATCTTCGCCTTTTGGCGATCCCGTCTGACGGGTCAATCGTCATTTGGCGAATAGAGCACGCAACGCAGGTCAACTACATCGCCAGATATTTATTAGATTTGGGTCCAACGCCCGGGGTAGTCGCCCATTAGTTATCACATGATTGGTCAAAACTATCGGTGCAATCGCCAATGCAATATACGTTTTGGATACATTTATTTTAAACATATCGCTAGCTTTTGCATGCTGTTTCTTATTGGCCCACGTTCTTTCGCCATTACTACAACCAATTAATTTTCCCTTGGGTTGGGCGTCGCCAACCATTTTCCGGACGTGTGTCGACCACCAGCCCCGTTTAGCCAACTGTTTCCTACTGTGGGCTTGCATAGGAAGGTGTGTTTCGCCTGCATTTGAAATTCCCGCTTGTTAATCCCGCCTAATTCGCCAACCTAGATTGGACTATAAAATATTATTATTCTACACAGTTCGCTCTTTTCTGGTCTGGAGACTGGCATTTCTTATTGCTGCCGAACTTTCAGAGTGCTGAGTGCATTGGCCATTGACTCGTGGACCCTGGTTTTTTTAAAAGGCAAGTGCTTTTTAATTTATTTTTTATGTCAACAGTGGTACTGGACCACTGGTACAGTGGTACTGGTTATTTTTTTAGTTTTACTGTCCAGTGTAATGCTAAGATAGCCTATAGGTTTGCGAATTATATTGGCCCTTGGGTAGTACCGTAGACTGTAGTACCATAGCAGTAGAACCCATTTTTTGAGAATGAATCATATTATTGTTATTATATGTAGTCTAAGTAGTTGAGTCTTTTGTTCAACAACTAAGTTGATATATTTTTTGCAGCCTTTATCGGTTTGCCATGTCAAATAAGAGGGGTAATAGGGGTTCCGGTAGGATCCCTGAATGCCAAGAGAAGCCACCATTACCAAAACGCAGAACCATAGCAGCATATTTTGGTGGTGGAAATGTTGGCAAGCTACAAGATTCACAAGTTAGATCTCCAGTTGAAAAAGGAGATTCATCACAAGTTGGACCCTCAGACCATATTGAAGTTCAAGTTGGTGAACCTGATATCTCAGTCGAGGACGAACTTGAACACGATTTGGAGGCACTTCCCCTGAGTAGGGAGTCACAAACTGAGATTATAGAGTTGGAGTCGGTCCTGGACCAGTCGGGTGAGAAAACCAAAACTGATTCCATAAATCATGCTCATGCACAAAAGGGGAAAAGAAAATTGGGATCGACGAAAGATCGATCTCGCTGGGATCTGTCCCAAAGGAGTTTTCAGTTAGAATGGGTGGAAAAGTACTGGTTCATTGAACCAGTGCCCAATCCAATTGATGGTGCGCCTCCTACTGAATGCAGATGTAACATTTGCACAAAGATAACAAAGAAGGAGAAGAGGTTGCAGCTTAAAATTGATACCATAGAAAAGCATGTCGGTAAAGTTTACAAGAAGGAAATTATAGATGGAGTTGAAAAATCCGTGCTAACTTGGAAAACAAAGGACAACTGTCTGCATATCAGGAATGCCGAAAAATACGAGTTACACCAGCAATTACGGGATAAGCATTCTGCAGTAAAAGGTTCCATTGAAGATTTCATTGGGAAAGCAACCGAAGTGCAAAATATGGGAAAAGTAGTTCAATTAAGTGTGGTCTTTTATTTATTGAGTAGAGGACGTCCTATGACAGACTACCCTTCAATTCCTGCCTTATTGCACTTTTTGAAAACTCAAAACTATCCGAACAGTCACTGGTCAGTAAACAGCGGATGGGAATGGGCTAGATGTCTTGCACAGGTTGAAAAAGAAGATATGAAGGAAAAAATAAAAGACTCAAATTTCTTTGCATTGTCTCTAGATGAAGTTACAGCAATTGATAATACTTCCTGGGTGTGCATGCATGTTTATACTGTAAACAATCTTTGTCGTCAACCATTTATACTATCTGTTGCTAAATTGAATTGTAGTGCGACAGCTGAAAATTTATATGAATTATTAAAGACTACTCTAATTGAATCTGGAGGTTTGGATAGCATGGAGATTGCCAAAAATTTGGTGTGTGTTGGAGCAGATGGAGCTTCGGTTATGCAAGGTCATAAAGGTGGTCTTTGCAAAAAGATCAAGGATGATTTGGCACCCTACGCTATTCCCATTCATTGCATGGCCCATCGAATGAATCTAGCTTTTGGAATTGTTAGCAATTTTGGTTGTGTAAGTAAAGTGGAATCTCTAATCAAAGAGATTTACCAATACTTCTGTCGAAGTCCAAAACGAGTCCGGGAATTTCAACACTTTTCTCAAGGACTTACTGATGGGAAGAAGCTTCTTAAAGACAATGATACCAGATGGATCTCTTTGGATGGACCGGCACATCGAGTAATGTCTGAATACCCATCATTGCTTGGACTAATCCACTCTGTGCGAGACAGATTCCCTCGGCTATATTCAAGCCTAACTAATGTTAAGGTACTCTTAACTTTAGCAGCTATTCTCCCCATGCTACAGGACATGAGAAATATTATAAAAAAGGTTCAACAAAGAGGTATGTACATTGCAGAATATAATAAGCTGCGTAAAATGACATGTAGTAGCCTGGATACTCTGTATCGATTACTACCATTAGATGAATCAAAGTTTGCAAAGTGGATAGAAATCACAGATTTGAACAATCCTGGGAACTTTTTACATATTGGTGCAAACGATGAGGTATATGCCAGGGTACGTGGAGTTGACATACCAATGCAGTACTATGCCCGCGTCAACCCCGACGAAGCAGGAAGTGAAGTTGAATCAGAACTAGAGAAGGTACTTTCACGTGTTACAAGTGAAGACTTCAAGAAGATCAAAGACTCTGTGCTTGACTCTGTCAAGCGAGTTTGCTACAATCTTTCATCAGAAATCAGAGACAGATTCCCTCCAGAGGAACTGCTCGAAGAAATGTCAATTGTTTTTCCACAATATTGGTCTCTAAACTGTCCGACTGATTTTCAAAGAAGGATGACGACTCTGATTCAGCATTTTTGCAAACCTAAAGTAATCAATGGAATCACTATAAATGGAATTTTAGATGAATCTCGACTGAGAGATCAATCATATTCTTTTGCAAACATAATGAGGGAACAATATGCTCTTATGGAGAACCCAAATGAAGAGGGAGCGGTAACAAAGCTTTGGAAAAACCTTGGTGAGAGCAATCAGTTGAGAGAGGCAATACCAGAATATTTCAAGCTTACCGATTTATGTTTGACAATGATATTGGGTTCAGTGGAGGATGAGAGAGTTTTCAGTACTTTGGGCTTCCTGAAGTCAAAGGTTAGAAACAAATTAGACAAAAATTTGGATAATTGTCTGAGGCTCTATAATTCTAGGTATAAGGTAGAAAATTTCCCTTATGACAGGGCTGTCAGCATTTGGAGAAAATGATGTCAAAGAAGAGGGATTGCCAACATTTCAAACCCAAGTGGCAGTGGTAGTGGTGGTGGCAATGGTAGTGGCAGTGGTTCATATCCTGATATTGGAAGCAATGAAGATGATGTTGACTTTGGCATGCATAGTGAGTCTGACGCTGACAGTGAATCTGAAGAAAACACAACGAACAATCAAATGTTGTATGCAATAAATGAGGAGGATTTTGATGATAGTGATGCTGAGCCGGTCCAGGCGGAATGGCAACTATAGCAGCTTCTCAACCTCAAGTTCTAACTTCTGTGAGTCAAGTAGTAGGCTAGAAGTAGTAGCTCTGATCTAAGACTCTATCTACTAATTTATTATGTTTGTAGAAGTCAATTTATAGCCTTCATTCACAGTTTCACTGTCCTTTTATAGATGCTTAAATGTTTTTTTTGAACATGTTGATAATACAAACTTACATGTTGAGATTTTCATTGATTGTATTTTTGTAACATGTTGAGATTTTCATTGATTCTAGTTTCTTTAAGAAATTATAACATAATGCATTTAACAGAATAAGCTCTATTTAAAAAAAATTGTATTATAATTTATAATTATAAATCAGCCTGTAACATAATACATTTAACAATTGTCAATTACAAACAATTACAACCCTTTGCAAATGACTCAACGTCAAATTGAAATGACCCTGAATTCCCTTTTGCAGATATAAGGGAGCAACAATAGCTGTAGGTCGGTTTGTAATTGTATATATAATCAGATTATTACTACATAATACATTATGTGTGTACAATCACATTGCCAATTGTACAATTTTTTCTAGTAGGGAAATTTTTTCCATCTGCTGTGTAGTAATAGTATGCCAGTGCCTGGCTGCCCAACTATCCTGATATGCTGGCTCTTGATTCCTATAACAATTAACATTAAACAAAGTTGAAATTAAATCCAAAATTTGAAATTAAAGAGAAACAAGTAACAAAATGATTATAGTACTATCACTTACTGACTTGTTACTTCTTAGTGCTATCAGCTATGAGTCATGACTGCCAATGATAGCAACAGTAACAGCTTGAGTTTCAGAAGATGACCCAGCTTCTAAGAATTTCTTTAGGGCGCTCCATTCTGCATCATTTGGTGGCTCCATTTGTTTGAGGTTGTAGCTAAATAGTTGTAACCTCGTCAACAATAAATACTTCTGAGAGATATTTTTAAATGAATCGAGGAATTTATCTACAACTTCATTCATTGTTGACAGTGGTTTGATGCAACTTGCAATTCCTTCTGGAGTGGTATCCTCAGGCAAGTTGCCTAAATCATGATTCATGCTCTCCTGCAACCTTTTCATGTAATTTTCATTTCCAATGAATCTGGCATTTGAGTCAGCTGGATTTGGTAATCCAGCATTCAGCAAGTTCAGTATGATGTTATTCATCTTCTTCAATTCTTTGGAAACAGATTTGAGAGCTTCACCCATTTCCGTTAGTTGTTCACAATGGTGACCGACATCAATGGTCATTACAGAGGCATCCAAGCGGCTGTTTATTCCATGCTTTGCCAAATCCCTATCACTGGATATCTTTACTTTACTCAAAATTTGGTCAGAAACATTTTTTAAGGATTTGGTGAAGATTTGTCTTTTACCAAAAAAATCACTTTTTACATTTTCAAAGAGAAGTCTGATATTGCTATTTAAATCAAGCCATTCAAACAAACTATCAGTGTTCTTCATTATTTTGTCCCAATTTTCTTGTTTGATAAGCTTAACCATGTTTATTATAGTATCCTTCACATGATGGTCTTCGGAAGAGGTCGCTCTATTTTCTGCCATTACATTCTCCATCTTTTTCTTCATTTGAGACAACTCTTTTTCACTCTTTTTATGTATTTCCTCTACTTGCCCTTGCAAATTAGTTGCTCTCTTCCTCTCATCCTCCAATTTCTTCTTCAAATCTTGGATTGTATTTGCAGCAATTACCTCTTTTTTCTTCTCATCCCCGAGTTCCCTTTTCAAATCATGGATTGCCTTTGCAGTGGACTCCTCCTTTTTCTTCGCATTGTCCAATTCCTTCTTCAAATCATGGAGTCTTTCAGTAGAGTCAGTAGACTCCTCTTTCTTCGTGTTCTCCAATTCCTTTCTCAAATTGAAGATTTTCTTTGCAGCTGACTCTTCTTTTTTCTTTGCATTCTCCAATTCCCTCCTCATTTGGTGGATTATGTTAGTGTTTGCAGTAGCACTAGACTATGTTTTCTTCACATTCTCCAATTCCTTCTCCAAATTACTGATAGTTTTTGCAGTTGACTCCTCTTTTTGTTTCATGTTCTCCAATTGCTTATTCAAATTGTTGATTGTTTTTGCACTAGACTCCTCTTTTTTCTTCTCATTCCCCAATTCCTTTTGCAAATTAAAAATCATATTTGCCCTAGACATCGACTGTTTCTTTTCATTCTCCAATTCAGTCTTCAAAATATTATTTCCCTTGACAGCATAGTCCAGGTCAGTTTTCAATTTATTGTTGACCTGTGCACTACTCTCTAAAGACTTGAACAACTGTGCACTAGAGGCTTGTTCATCCTGAAGTCTTTTTTGGCACTCATCCAATTCTTTAGTCAATTTTTCCACTTGTTCATTCATCTTTTCTTGCTGGACAATTGCCTCTGTAGGAGAAGATTTCTTTATCCTATTTTGCAAATCTTTGAACCTATTGTCTGCTGCTTTCTCCTTCGCCTTCACATTATCAAGGTCTGCTTGTAACTTTTCTATTTGCTTTGTAAGCCTTTTGTTTTCCCTCTCCGCTTTCAGAAGTGTAGAGTAGACCATTTTGTTTCTCTCTTTAGATATATTGATTTTGTCAATATTTTTCACTTTTGACAAATCCATTTGAAGACTGGTAACTTGTATATCGTTAGGATTTATTACATTTTGTGGTGGAATATTATCTCTACCGAGGGGCATAACAGCCATGAAGTTCATCATTTCATTGTTTGGATCATATGTTGAAAATATTCTGTTAGTAGATCCCTGACATTTAGCAACTGCATCACTTTTCAAAGTCTTCATAATTTGTCTATTTCTTTCGCTTGTCTGTTCAAACTTTGATGCAAATTCATTCAAACTAAAATCTGGGTTTGCTGACAGAATTGAGTGTTTGAAAGGTGAATTATCAGTTGTATCCTTGTGTGCTCCTCCAACTCCAGTTGAACTTACTCCACCTACAATTGTATTTTGAGGATTGCCAACAGACTGAAGATGGCCCATTCCAAATCCTGGCATTTTAGGACTGTTTTCTGGGTTTTGTACAGAAGCTACTGGTGCATACATTGGTGAAGTAACCGCTGACATTGTTGGCAGTGTAATTGTCATAACTTTTTGCTTTTTTGCACAAGGTTCATCCATGCTAGTGCCAGTGCCAATGCCAGTGCCAGTGGGATCAACTACAACTGGATTCGAAGATTTAACAAATAATGTTTTGGGATGACCTTCAGAAGCAGAGACATAATGTTTTTTGCCCTTTCTAGATGAATCATCTTCATTGTCAGAGAGTCCAATGATTGGTTTACATCCTCTTTTGGGTGGCTCTGGTACTGGAAGTGGATTCCAAATCCCTTCACCACTTGCACCAATGGGCCCTAGACCTGCATAACCCATTTTTTGTATCATAATTGCCCCTCTACCATACGTTTGTTTAACAGAATCACTCATTTGAAGTGTAACAATATCTCTACCCCTGGTTGACCCGGAATCCTGAATACCTTGAATGTCAGCATCAGACTGGAGATCCTTCTGCCTTTCATTATCACCGTCACTGCCAAAATCATATAGTACAGTTGGATGCTCTTTATTCCAATAATTGCTGAAAATTTCATCCTCCTCAATTTCATCAAAAATAGCTGATGTCTTTGGTTCACCTAATTTTTGCCTCATTTTCCAGAAATCAGTCATCTTGGGTTGACACCACATTTCAGCTTTGCATGCCTCTTTAATTTCTTTAGGCATAGACCTCGTAGAAGGTTGAGATGCTTTCTTGTAGAAATTTAAGTATGTCAGAGGCTCTGATTTGTGCAATGTCATAATTTGGGATGACAATTCTTGCATTGAAATATTATTCTCTGTTGCATGTTTCTCCATCTCTTTCTTAACCTCATCCCATGAATCCTTGTTTTTAAACTTTTCTATCAATGGCATCTCCTGATGTTGATATTTGCTCGCAGAGTTCCCATTGGCAATAAGTCTCATTTGTATTATGTTCAGTGGATCATAATTCCAGTGACTGACAAAATCAAAGCCAAAAAAAGTTACCAATTCATTTGCCAGTTTGAAAGCCTTTCTCTCAAATGTGAGGCCTCCAATTGCGAAAGGCAAGGAAGGAAATATCGTTTTCTTTTGTTGTCCACTGAAAAGTTCATCTGCGCTCTCCATCTGCCGTACATATTCCAGTGTAAAAACCCTTTCTGTAACATGCATTGGAAGTTTGCAGGGTTCAACCGCTGAACCGTAAAACCTTAAGAGAGTGTACTCTTCCATAAAGAACCAGTCAGCCAATTGAATCTGACTTCCCAGTTGAATGCAATCTTTACAAGACACATGAAATCTAGGCATCGAAGTGCCTATGATTTTTTGGTAAATAGGTGCCAAAAAGAAGTCTACAAAATGGTTGTAGTTTTTATTTGCAGCAGTCATCCTCATCTTATGTGTCCACTCATATACTGGACTTGGAGTCTCTAATTTCTTCTGGGTTCTCTCATCAAACTTATAGACCTCAATACCAAGCTTGTTGTTCTCTGTCTCAAATATTGGGCGATGCTTTGCTAAAAGAAGGTAGCACAAGTAACTTGTGAACCTAAATGTCTTGGTCTTGCCTGTAGTTGTACTTTGTTTAATCATCAGTAATTGTTGTTGCATAGATTCAACAATGTGTTGAACAAAATTATATCTTACATCTACCTGCTCAACTGACTGCCCTCGACAATGGATATTATAAATCATTTCAAGAACATTGGCCCCCACTTCCTTGTTACTGTCCAATCCCAGACAAAATGATAACAAAGAAATAGTATTCTGAACCCATGGCACAAAAATATCATACTGATAAGGAGGCTTATGGTCTTTGTCCAGTGTAACACTAGTAGTGGACTCTGAGGGTATTAAACCCTTAATATATGAATCTTGAAAAGATCTTTCCAGCTTGTCATAAGCCTGAGCTAGTTTATCCAAGTCAATGCGCTCCTTAGAGCTTTCTGTTCTAAACCCTAACCCTAGGTCTAACAGAGTCAGAAATTCACTCTCAGTTATTGATAAAATTTCCTCCTGAGTGTTTTGGTTTACAATTGCTTTTCTATTTTCATCATAATTCTGAGCGCATAGCATTACAATTTCAGGGCAAGGGAATACTTCGGGTACAGCGAGGTTTGCTAATCCAGTAACCACAGCAGCTAGTTTATTTGTATATGCCCCAATACTGCTGTTATATTTGTAATAAATTCTCCCCTTCTGTGGATCTTTCCACTTACTAAACAATGAATGTCTAATTGCCATGATTTCAGAATCTCCATGGATAACAGGATCAAAAATATCATGACACTCATCGGTGAAACCTGGGGTTTGTAGCACTCGTCTGAGTTCTATAATGGTGTTCTTTTCCTTTATGGGTGCACTCGTTTGGGAGGTTTTTGACTTTGTTTTGCCCATGCCTGGCGCTACTGGTTATTAGACTTCAGGCCCTACTCAAAATAATTTTAAAGTGCAAACCTAAGACAATTAAAATCAAGATTTCTATTGCTGCAAATTGCAATGGAATTTTTTTGAAAAAAATTAAATACCTGGAATTGAGATTGGATAATTGGTGTTCTCGGCTGATAACAAAGTTTCACAGTGTCACACTTTCAGACTTCAGTCTTCAGAAATCAGAACACAAAATGGAATTCTGCCAGTCTTTGAAAATTTAAAATTTGAAAACCCTATGGCTATCGTATCGGACTCTCGTAAATACTTGAAGTTATAGTTAAAACGAAAGTAATAAGTAATTAATGGTTTTAACTTTAATGTACAATGTACATCTAACAGTAATAAATTGTCAAGACTCAATAATGTACATAAGTTACACGTGTCACGATTCCGGATGAATATTGGCAGATGGGAAAGCATTCCCCAAATCGGCCCGAAATTCATCTTGGGCCGTCAATCTATAGACTATCAAATGTTTATTAAATTTATTATTATTATTATTATATTTTATTATTTAATATTATAAATAATATTAAATAATACAATATAATAATAATAATCATAACCTATAATATAATATAATATAATTATAATTTATAAGCATATAATATAATATAATATAATATTAAATAATATTAAATAATACAACATAATAATAATAATAATCATAACCTATAATATAATTATTATTATTATTATTATATTGTATTATTTAATATTATTTATATGTAATATATTATTACATATAAATAATATTAAATAATATAATATAATAATTATTATTACATAAATAATATATTATTTATGTAATATATATTTACATAAATAATATTAAATAATATAATATAATAATAACATTATTATTATTATATTATATTACATAAATAATATAATATATTAAATAATACATAAATAATATAATATAATAATAATAATAATAATAATCATAAGTTCATAACCATATAATATAATATAATATAATACAATCTGAAGACTGATAGATCGACGGCCCGGGATGAATTTCGGGCCGATTTGGGGAATCTTTTCCCATCTACCCAGATTCATCCGGAATCGTGACACGTGTCACGATTCCGGATGAAACTGGGCAGATGGGAAAAGATTCCCCAAATCGGCTCGAAATTCATCCCGGGCCGTCGATGACTCAGACTCGATGGTCATTATTATTATTATTATTAATTATTATTATATTATATAAATATTATATGGTTATAATTATATTATATTATATGGTTATGATTATATCAATGTATCATATGGTTGTAATTATATTATATTATAGTATAGTATAAATAATTATATCATATGTTCTATTATTTTTAATTAAATTATTAAATTATTATTGTTTTTAAATATTTTTAATTTTTTTTAATGTAACTGCATTGGTTTATATTTTATATTTTAATAATGTATTTTTTATAAATTATAATATGTTTTTTTGGCATTCAATTAAAAATAATATTACTTATATTATGTAATCATTTAAGATTTATTATTATTATAAAAATAATATTATTTTTATTTATAATTATTTATTATATAATAGAACATATAATATAATTATTTATACTATAATATAATTATAGCCATATGATATAATCATAACCATATAATTATTAATAAAATATAAATATAACCATGTAACAGTAATACAATCTGATAGATCGACGACCCGTCACCAGATTTATTATTATTATAAAAATAATATTATTTTTATTTATAATTATTTATTATATAATAGAACATATAATATAATTATTTATACTATAATATAATTATAGCCATATGATATAATCATAGCCATATAATTATTAATAAAATATAAATATAACCATGTAACAGTAATACAATCTGATAGATCGACGGCCCGGGATGAATTTCGGGCCGATTTGGGGAATCTTTTCCCATCTGCCCAGATTAAACAATTTTTCAGTTTACCACTGAAGATTAGCCAAGACCATTATTATTCATTTTCCTACAAAACAAGTAATTCGCCTCTGAAATTATTAATTCATTTTTGGCAAGGGAAAAAATAGCCATCATTTATATATCCGTCAGTGAAAAAAAACATTAATTCGCCACATTTTAAATGATTTTTGCTAGGGCAAGAAAAAAATCGCCAACATATAATATTTTATTTCCCTATATGGAACAAAAAAATCGCCCTCGATATTAAAATTTTCCTGCCCACAAGATGTTGGATTCGCCAGCATTTTAGGCTTTTTTTTCGGGAGGGGTTTCTTAAAGTTATCCCTGGTACCAAGATTGAGGCCTGAATGCCTGCTAAGTGGCACTTACGACCAAGTTGATATAGCTAAGATAACTAAGTACAAGGTACCGAGAATGAGGCTTGAATTCCCACTGAGTGGAACTTGTGACAAAGTTGGAGTAAAGGGTAATATTAGATCATATATTTGAGACAAGGCTAGAGCACTTCAAAGATCGTAGAACAAGAGCAAAGAGAGATCAAATCACTAGCAAGGACTCAATTTATTAAGGATACTAGTTTGCAGATAGAAGAAGCCAAGAGAACACATGAGAGACCAAGATCTAAGAATCTATTAGGACTTTAAACTTGATGTGACAAGAAATCCATGAGCATGTATGATCATTTTTTAGAAAAATTAAAAAATGCAAAATTTTTATATTTTTTTGGTATTTTTTGATGTTTTAGTAATTTGCATTTTTTAAGGTCTTCGGCTCATTTTTGGGAGTTGAAACCATCGAAGATCACAACAAATTGGGTTGCCAAAGGAAAGCTATTTTTGAGACTGAAACTAGAGATTTTGATTATCTTTCCAACGATGAAAACGGTTCACAATTTTGACCACCAAGTAAAAAATTATGGTCCTGCCAAGTTGAGGTAAAAAAAATTGAAATTTTTTTCAAAATTTTTAGAATTTTTGATACAGACATCCACCAAGGCCATGAATCATTGATTAATTAGGTATGACAATCACTTTGGAGTATGAGCATCTCTAAATCAGATCTGAATGTTTCCAAGCAAGAAAATAGTGTGAGCAAACAAAGGTCTTCAAAAAATCCATCAAAGGACAAAGCAACTTTGGGGACAAGCATTTGTGAAGTCTAACAAGGTATAGTAATGTGTCAAGTGTATGTTCACAAAATTCTTCCCGGGTCTTAGCATAAAAAATCACATCAAGAAAAACTACCTAAGGTCAAAAGGGAAGTGTTCCAACCTTTTCCCACAACTTGATACTCCTTCACCTCACACAAAGTGATGTTGGCTTTGCCATGGATTTTCATCCAAGGGAGTACATATGGTGAGTAATCTTGGGGTGATCTGGGTAAGTCCACTTGGATCAATCCTTGCACAAAGGAAGTCACGTGGCTGAAAGGTTAACCTCTAAGTCCTAAGGTGTTTAGTAAGGATCTTTGTTCATGACTACCCCTTGTAGTTTCACAAGAGAAATTAAGGCCTATAGCCCTACAAGCACCCAAAATGCATAGTCTCACAAGAAATATTTAGACCTCCCTATTAGAAATAGGGAATACTGAGGGGGGGGGGGTGAATCAGTATTCTACAAACTTTATCTTTTGCCCAATTATGGATATAACAGATTATCTTTATACATGCATAACATAAGAAGGTAAACAATATGCATAGCAATGGAAATAAAGAACTCATAACACATGATATGTTCTTGAGGAAACCCTAGCCAAGGGAAAACCCTGGTGGGGATGGTACCCACAAAGATCCACTAATCAAAACTATCCTATTAAGGATGTTGACCCTGTTAGGAGTCTATTACAAGCATATAGTGTATCAGTCCTAATTAAGGGACTATAGGCCTTGTTAGAAGCCTCAACCCTGTTAGGAGTTGTCAATACAAAATCTGATTACTAGATGAGCCCACTGCCCAAACAAGTAATGTACAATGTATACTTATTACAAAAATGGATTAAGGTATATAACCTTATGTTGTTTGCATCAATGTCTTTTTGCTGCTCTTACATTCGCATCATATCATTACAATATTACCATATCTCTACTCTTCTTCTTGCAATAACATATTACATATATACAAGTTATTAAAGATAATAACTTTACATGGTCGGCTTCCATATATATTTATCCAAGATTTAACATCTAGGATGTCATCCCTTTATATTGTTAAGTCATTATTTTGATAAACAAAATAATCCCTTAACTCTTTACCAATTTTGCCTTCATATTCTGTCCTGTCGGCTTAACATTGTCTTCGGTAAAACTGTCATAACTAATTTCGTAAATTCCATACTGACTTGCACTCTAAGATAGGTCATCATTAGTCATTATAGAGTCTATTTTCAAGTGCACAAGCACTGAACTTACTCCAGTCAACGTTGCAAACAAAAACTATATCCTGGTGCACTGGTGAAAACACTGTCTTACACTTAGACAAATTTGCAATGCGCTTTGCTATACTTTCTCTCAGACCTGTGCAATCTTCATGTGGATGATATGTTTCCATAATGACAACATCTATGTACTCACTTCATCCAAATTGCCAACAATCTCCCCCTTTGTCATTGGTGACAACATATGAGAAATTTGGCTAAGTGTACAAGTCAAATTCTCAAAATTGTATCAAAATTGTGGCCATAGTATAGAATATGTATACTATCCTTATAACTCCTCAAAATATAAACTCTAATACAATTCTCCCCCTAAGAGTATCAATCCTTATCAAATATATCAATTTTCTGCTCTAATATCTCTCCCCCTTTGACAACAATGACAAAATAAGGTAGGGAGGATTACAAAATTGTATCCCAAAAAATATTATACCTTCATTTTCTTATTGCAAAGCTGGTAGGCTTGCAACACAATCTACAAAATCAACTTTCATAGCTTCTATCTCATTTTCCCATGAATTCTTGATGAAATCTACCACATTTAGTAAAGTGCTCAGTCCATAAGCTGCTATTTGACAAGCTTGGAGGTTGTCAAATTTGAATTTCTGAAAGGATGTCTTAGCTGTAAGACATTCTTCTAACTACTCTTCAATGATACTCAACTTCATAGAGATGTGTTCTCTCAAAAGAGTGAGTCTCCTCATTTTTCTATTCCTCTCATCTTGCAATATTCTTATTTCATCATAAAGGTTCCGAACTTTCTTTTCAACATCACATACCTTCACATTAGGTCTAGAAAGAAGGTTACATTCATTCTGAATCTCAGCTTCCTTCAACTTCATCTTTTGTTCCTCTTCCACTGTCAAAATCTCTGGTTTTGTACACTGTATGTAAAATGATTTTCCTGTCTCCAAATGTTTCCTCAAGTTCTTGATACAAATATCAAGACTGCTAATATCATTCCTGATATTTTAACTTATGTTCAAAAGCATTTTAGCTTCATAAGCTGCTTGAGCTCTCACTTTTGCAATATCAGATAGGTCAGTGAATTCATTGTCAAAAGTGCTCATTACCTTCTTAGCTTTCTCCAAAGGGTCTGCCTCTGTGATTTGTGTAGTTACAATGCTTTGTAACTTCTCAGTAAGGTCCTTCAGACTCCCTTCAAGATTTTTTACTTTCTTGTTCTTGCCAATGATTTTATTCAAAGAAGTGATCAGTTCCAACTGATCATCATCATCAACTTCCTTTCCTAAATCTTCAAACAAAGATCCAATTACTTTCTTCTTTCCAGACTTAGGAGTAAGATTGATGTCTTCTATGGTAGGAGTGGGTGCTTGAATCTCAGTCTTCTTAGGTTCTTCACTGATAGATTGAGTCTGCTTTGCTTCTTCAGTTCTATCTGGTTCATCAAGAGTTGAATTGTCAACAATGTTTGCTAAGTTCTTGAATACATTGTCATCAGTATCCAAGGTGACCTTAGTACCTTCTATATTCATAGTTTCATCTTCAATGTTAATAGCTGAAGGAGAAGGAATATCCTCTTGTTCAGCTTCAACTGCTTGCTCTGCTGCAACCAATGGCTCTCCAATGTTTTTTGCCATGACCTTGATTATTGCCCGCTCTGTATCTGAATTAACTTCTTCATATATGCCTCCCATAATCAAAATGGTTCTCCTTTTGGTTCTCAAATAGGTGCTTAAGGCTTTCAATATCTTCTCCAAGTGTTCATCATCTCTCACATCACAAAGCTTCTTCACAAGATTCTTTCTAATATTGGTGTCTTCTTCAGTTGCTCTCTGCTTTCTATTTATTAGTTTGGTGTACAACTCATCAGGTATTTGACCTTGAATAGAATCAAATTTCTTGTTTGCCAAAATCATATTCTTCACAATAGCATTCTCCAAATTAAGTCTGTCTGAATAATCATAAAGACTATAGTATTTGTTCATTCTAGTAAAATGTCCATTTTCAATAATCTGCTCATTAAGCTTTTCAACTTTAGGTTTCCAAGCTTTCTTCTTAACTGTAGTGTCATCATCTTTTATTTTTGTAATTACTCTAGGTACTGGTTGAACTAAAGTCTTCAGTCTCTTTCCTGGTCTAGTAGCAATTTCTTTCATTCTCTTGCTAGCTATGGAGGAAGTGGATCTAGTTGTTACTTGTTCCTTTTCTGGTTCCTCTACTTTCACCTTGACTTGTGTAGGTTCTTGTTGTACTGCACTAGATGACAAGGGTGGTACAATCAAGACTTCTTTCTATCCAATATCCCTAATTGTTGTTGCTATCTGTCTTGCTATTAAGAATTCTTGTTTTGACATTCCTGTATCTTTTAGTATTCTTCTGATAGTGCTATCAACTCTCTTCTTAGATTATTTCTCTTTAATTATATCTTTTTCCAAGTTGAAGTTCTCTTTAAAAGTTCCAAATATGTTGCATGGAGTGTCCAATTTACTTTTAAGTAATCTGCCAACATATTCTTCAGTTTCAGCCTCAGATATCTCATAGCCAAGAGGGTCTATGAACTCAATTCTAGGTTCCACTGCTTCAATATAGGTAAAGTCAGTGTCAACCATAAAACATATATCATTCTTATACTTCTTCACAAGTGACTGTGGAATTCTTGATCTGCTAGTTACCATGTTTTGAAATGTCTTCATTACTAACATAGCACTCTCATTTACTTTGTCAATAACATGTTTCAAATATACTATATTTATCCTTTCCATAACAATTTGTCCATCATTCCAATCATGTGCAATGGTGTATGGAAATCTTCTCAATGAGTGGAAAAACATGTAAGTGATTAAGGATGAAAATCTAAATTGTGCATACTTAGATTTCTTTATCTTTTCCAAGTTTTCAAACAGTTGAATTCTTAGAATTTCACACATGTCAACTGGTACTTTGTCAACACACATTAAATAGGCAATATGCACCATTCTAGCTACCATATCATCTTCTCTAGAATTTTCACAAAACTTAGTTGTTAGGTACTTGCACAAATATCTAACATCATGTTGTTTGATCTTTCTAATCATAATTCCTCTGCCATTGTAGGATGAACCTGTGTTTTCTATGACTATTTTTCTCATTTAAAGGAATAGCACCAACTTTAGATAAACTTGTGACTTCATGAATCAAGTCAGTTGTAATGTCTATCACTCTATCCTCTAGCCAAAACTTCCCATTGTGAATTCTGCTCAGAATAATCTTAGTGCATTCTTCATTGTCAAACTCATACTTCAAAGCATACTGAACAATCTCATTATCTTTCAAATGTTCATATCCTTGTTTTAATGACATATCCTGATTGTAAATGTTCATATGTTCATTGGTAAAATCACTATCACTGACAGTTTCTAATTTGCATCCAAGATAACTTCTCACATTTTCTAAATGCAAAACTCCATCTGGTACGGATGATAATGCTAACCTAGGATCATATTCTTCCAAGGGTTCTACTAGTTCCCTCTTCATTCTAGGTCTATTCTTATCTCTGATATTGTGAATTAAGTATACATCCATGACTACTTTAAATTCCTTATACCGATTCAAAGATCTTGTCAAGATAAATACCTCAAGTTCGCGATTTTAGGGCTTTCATAGATTCGACGCTCAAATATTTCACCAAATCACTGCAAAATGCTTCCAATCTCTGTTCTTTGCTCTCCTAAACACTTCAATTCACTTTGATAATCAAATAACATCGATCATAACCTTTTAATACTTCAATCTCACTTAAATCTGACATCGCATTCAATTCTTTTGCCGCTTCTTTCCAAAAAGTTGTTTCTGTTATCCTGCAAAACTTAAAACTTCTTGCAATCTCGCAAAACATAATATTTTCTTTTGCGCTCTTAACCATATCATTAGTACATCATAAACTACCTTACATTAACTGCACAAGACTTAATTCATTGAAAATCTACTTCTACACTAATTCTAAGTTCCTAATCTATTGTAATTATCATAAATTAAGTGCTTTGAGTTAGGGTAGGTAAGGATTCATTCTTACCACTTGATACTTCACCTTTCTGATTACCTTCAATGTTGAATATGTTTCCTTGATCTGTGCCTTTAACAAATTTCACTTCATCTGCATTACTACAGCAACCTTTCTGTCTATTACCTGCATCTTCATTTCTTCTTGCATGATTTCTAGGGTTAGGGTTAGGATGAAAAACTTCATTGTTCATTCTGCAAAACCTTGTTGTATGTCCAATCTTGTTGCATATCTGACAAACAATTCCATTGTTCCCATATCTTGGTCCTTGCTAATTGATTTGTGATCTGCAGTTTCTAGCAATGTGTCCAATCTTGTTGCATCTATAACATACTACTTCATTTCTTTTGTTCATATCTTCAGTAGATCTTTTATCTGCATTGTTAGTATTTCTAAACATTCTACTACCATAATTATTCTCAATAACTTTAGGTCTTCTACATTCAATAGCTCTACGTCCAAAACCATGACAATTATAACAATAACCATTAAGAGGTTTAAATTGTTTACCTGTACAATCTCTCTTCATGTGACCAATAGTATTATAACCAAAACATCTACCTTTGAATTCTCTTTGCATACCTTTGGGTGATTCTTCTTGGTTCGGTGGTTCTTCTTCTTTAGGTGGTTCTTCTCCTTTAGGTGTGTCTTCAGATTTGTTGATCTCATTTGACTTTTTCTTATCTATGCTTTCAGATTCTTTTAGATCTGGTTCCTTACTTTCATCATTTGTTCTGAATATATTAAATCCAAGTCCAATCTTATCATAGGATGGTTTTCCATAAGATACTTGTTCATCAATCTTCTCACTATTTTAATATAGCCTTTCAAGTTGTCGTTTGGATTGAGTCAATTCACCTTTCACAATCTTATTGTATTTCTCAAGTTCTTCATGCTACAAGTTTACTTTCTCAAATTCAGATGTTACTTTGCCAAGTTTAGATTTTAATTCTTCATTCTCAATCTTCAACCTTTTATTCTCAGATCTCATATTTGCTTCATTTTTGTCATTTCCATCTTTCAAACTAAGCTTCAGATTTTCTATCTTCAATTCATGCTTAAGGATCACATTTTCTTTTTCTAAATTGTCATCACAATCTTCAATAAGAATTTCAGATTCCTTTTCAGATTTCAGATCTTCTATCTTGTTTTTCAGTTTCTTAATAAGGTTCTTTGCATCATCATATTTCCTTTTCAGAGTGTTTCTTTCATCAGTAAGCATATCAATCTGTTCAAGAGCTTCTTTAAGATTTTTCTATAGTTGATCCATATCCATAGAGATCTTACTCAAGCTGCTAGGCTTTCCTTGAATGATTCTTCTCTGAGTAACTAAGCTCTGATACCAATTGTTAGAAATAGGGAATATTGAGGGGGGGGTGAATCGGTATTCTACAAACTTTATCTTTTGCCCAATTATGGATATAACAGATTATCTTTATACATGCATAACATAAGAAGCTAAACAATATGCATAGCAATGGAAATAAAGAACTCATAACACATGATATGTTCTTGAGGAAACCCTAGCCAAGGGAAAACCCCGATGGGGATGGTACCCACAAAGATCCACTAATCAAAAGTATCTTGTTAAGGACGTTGACCCTGTTAGGAGTCTATTACAAGCATATAGTGTATCAGTCCTGATTAAGGGACTATAGGCCTTGTTAGAAGCCTCAACCCTGTTAGGAGTTGTCAATACAAAATCTGATTACCAGATGAGCCCACTGCCCAAAAAAGTAATGTACAATGTATACTTATTAAAAAAATGGATTAAGGTATATAACCTTATGTTGCTTGCATCAATGTCTTTTCGCTGCTCTTACATTCACATCATATCATTACAATATTACCATATCTCTGCTCTTCTTCTTGCAATAACATATTACATATATACAATTTATTAAAGGTAATAACTTTACATGGTTAGCTTCCATATATCTTTATCCAAGAGTTAACATCTAGGATGTCATCCCTTTATATTATTAAGTCATTATTTTGATAAACAAAATAATCCCTTAACTGTTTACCAATTTTGCCTTCATATTTTGTCCTGTTGGCTTAACACTGTCTTCGGTAAAAGTGTCATAACTAATTCTGTACATGCTGTACTAAATTTCACTCTGAGATGGGTCATCATTAGTCATCATAGAGTCTATGTTCAAGTGCACAAGCACTAAACTTACTCCAGTCAATGTCGCAAACAAAACTGTATTCTGGTGCACTGGTGAAAACATTATCTTACACTTCGACAAATTTGCAATGCGCTCTGCTATACTTGCTCTCAAACCTGTGTGATCTTCATGTGGATCATATGTTGCCATAATGAAAACATCTATGTACTCACTTTAGCTAAATTTCCAACACTCCTAACCCTACATAAAGTGAATGCACTCCCCTTGTAGTCTTGTAAACAAGATTGATACCAAGAAGGCCCTATAAGCGCCTAGTTAAATGTAGTTTTACTTAGCAAGATTGAGGCAACTAGGCTACACATGAAGAAGCATTAGGAGTAGAAAATATCTAAGTCTTCCCTCTCTTTAGATTGAAGGAATATTTTGATTATAGTGGGATGGAGTTAGTTGGGTTCGCTTGTTCCCCACTTGGGACATTCCCAAAAGATTGCTCTCTTGGCAGGCCCTCTAAAGGTAAATGCAAGAAAGTAAATGGATAACTAATGAAGGTCTAGATTTCTAATTTTCCATGAGTAAAAGAGCATACTCTCCTACTCCATAGTGTGAAGGAAAATTGTCATTGATGTCAAGAAGAATTCTATATCTCATATGTGATTGATTTGTACAGCATTAGTGTATTCTGTATACACCTAAAAATGGTCACCTAGACTATTAGCCCCTTTTGCTAAATCATAAATTGTTTATTCTTGATCAAATCCTAGTTCTATCATTTATTTGATTAATTTCTATGGGCTAACCATCTTATCCTAAGTCTTTATTTATTAAAAGGAATATTCCCTCCCCTTTTAATAAATAAAAAGCTCCCACTTTTCCTCTTATCCTAAGTTGCACAAATAAAGCATTATTCTTATTTTATAAAAAGAGAAAAGCACTTTTTGTCTCATATGGACACAAAAGTCAACTCCTATTTTCCTATTGGAGGATACTTGTGCACATGGATTGCTCCTCTTTTAAGCTCCACCCTTGATTAAATCTTTTGCCTCTTAATCTCCATGGTCCTTTCCTCCTCATTTCCTTTAAAAAAAGAGCTCTTTTCTTCATTCTAGAGCCCCAACTTTTTATGCTAATATTATGCTGCAGGTTTTCTAGGTCATCTTGGAGCTTTTGGAGACATTCTTGCATCTAGGGTTTGAAGATTTGGAGCATTGTTGGCATTCATCTTAGATCTTCATCAACACTCTATCTTCTTGTCTTCATTCTTGCATCATCGTGGCTTTCTTGCTTCATAGTTAGATTTCATTTCTTGCATAGTAGCTTCATTTTCATGGCATTTTTAGCTTAGATTTCCTTTATGCTTTAGATTAATTCATCTAGTTTAACTATGAGGCTTTGTAATACTTGCATCTTTCATTTCCATAGTTTAGCTTGCATTTCCATTCTTAATCTAGCTTGCATTGCATTTCATTCTTGATTCTTGAGGATATTGGCATTCTTGCCCTTGTCTTCATTGAATCTCCCATTGCATGGTTTACTAGCAAGGTTATAGGCTAAATAGCTCTAGCTGAGAGCATTCTTAAAAGCCCTTGCACTCCATGCCTAGGGAGCTATGGATCGATTTGTGAGGGCTCATTCTTGAGTTTCCTTGCATGTAATGATCCATAGAAGTGTGACACATTTATAGCACACATTTTTGGCACCCACCATGGGGCAACCCACCTTTTACATGCTGGTTTTGATTATTTTTGGAGCTAACACTTGCTGGTTTTGATTATTTTTGGAGCTAACCCTTGTGCAGATTTGTTTGGAGATGAAAAAAACACTAGATTTGAAAGATTTGACCATATCTCCCAAACGGCTTGGTGTTCTGGTCTGAAATTTTTTTTGTAGGTTGGAGACATATCAGAGAAGCTCCAAAAAAAATTTCAGAATTTTCAGAGGTAATTTGTATTTTTTATAATTTTTTCTTTATTTTTCATAAAAAATTGATTTTTGGCACAAATCAGCATATTTTTTAGAAATTTTTATATTTCTAGAAAGGTCTTAAAATTCTACAGGGGGTCCATTCACTGTGTTTTTAATTTAAAAATCATATCATAGCTCATTTGGTTGATTTATAAAATCTGGTCTATTTTTGTAAAATGGCTCTCTAGGGCACAAATGAAGAGATGTTTCTAAAATTTTTATATTTTTGGAAAGCTCTTTATTTTTTGATAAAGGTCTATTTTTTGCATTTTGAGTTTAGGGTCCGAATTCATATGGTAAAAATCAGATCTTGTTGACTAGGTCAAATGCAAAAAAATTAAAATTTTGTGATGGGTATGCACTTATTTTTCATTGTTCATTGCATGATATGAGTTATCATTTGGATTATTTGCTTGTTATCATTGCTCCTAACAATTGATTTTTAGATCTAACCTTAGGGTTTGCATAAATTGGATATATATTGCATATCTTGTTTGCTTGTTCTCTTGTCTTGTTCATTTGTAGGTGCTTCTTGCTTGAAATTTGCTAAAATCGCATGTCAAAGAGGGCTACTAATAATTTTTGCAGGGCTGCCCTAAGCATAAAAACCAAATCAAGTGCTTGTTTAATTGCTTTTTTTATTAAGTGTGGCATATACTAGTTGTTTCCTTTCATAGGCACTTAATACCTTATTGTAGAAATTTTGAGGTGGTAGGAGAGTATGCTCTTCACCCTTGTGGTGAAATATAAATCTTGACCCATCTTGGGATTTTTAAAGCAAGGGGATAATTGGATCTTGTTTGGTGTGTTTGGGAGAAGTTTTTGAGATAGGGGAGTATGCTCTTCACCCTTGTGGTGAATCAAAAACCTTGAACCTCAAGAATTAATCCACTCTTTGTTTAGCTTAAGATCCTTTAGCGGGCCTGCTCTTGAGCAATCAAAAGGAACGACCCAAGTGGGGACAACCTTGTCATCATTTTCCTTGGTGGCCAGTGATTCCAACTTACTATAATCTCAAGGCTATCGAGGACACAAAACCTTGGTAGACATAGTACTTATCTTCGCTTGATGTGAATAACTTGTGGGATTGTGACCATGAGGAAAGCATTAAGCAAGAATGCTTAAGGTACTCTTGAGGCTGCGAGGTCCTAGTCCTTTATGAGGAAAAAGAGGGGTGTTATGAACGGAAATCCTTACTATGAACCATTAGATAGAGGCCACCCTATTTTAGCCACTTAGCTTCATGGTGCAAGGATTGATCCAAGTGGACTTACCCGGATCACCCCAAGACACTCACCATATGTGTTCCTTTGGTTGTGTTTTTGACACTTCCATGACAATGCCAATATCTCTTGTGGGCAACCACTTGGTGTGAGGGAAGGGAGCATCAAGTTGTGGGCCATGTTGCTAAGTAATGAGCCTTGTCCTTCTAGGTAGTAATTGCTTGAATTATCTTCGATTGTGCTATACCAATGTAAACGTTCTCAACATTCAAACAAACGGTAGCATTCATAAGGTTCCTTATTTTGATATCACAAGTGCTTGTCTTGGCAAGGTTTCTTTTGCCCTTGTTTCAAGTGTTTTATGACATGTTTGATCCCATACTGTTTGCAAACCTGTCTTTTATCTATTGCTACTGCTTGTCAAACTGAGAAATTGCACTGTTCAATCTACAAATTTGGTCCAAGCGCTTCAAAACTGAGTTTTCCACGTTCACTGGTCAAGAGTCAAATGATATTGAAGTATCCTTGCATACCCTCAACCAAGAATCCTGAGTTATTTCTACTGTCCTGTCATTGCTGCAATTCGGAGTGGCTAAACTTGCACTTTAACCTGTCGTAGAGTGTCTTTTTCTGTTCTTATTTGAAACTGGTTTGTTACTTACATGTTTAGATTTGTTCTAGACTGAAACAAATGAGCTAAAACTATTGGGTTTGAGTTTAACGAATGCTACTCTTAATCACTTGTTGCATCATGGTTACCTCTCTAGCTACTTGCTTATTGAGCTTCTTGCTCGCTGCTCGGCTTTAGTCAATTGATTGTTGTAAGTGCTTGAGCACTTTTGACAAGCCATTTTTCTATTTGTTCTACTTTGACAAGTGATCTTTATTAGCTTTTCTTATCTCAAATCTGAGAAACTTTGCCTCATTCTATTAGTCAACCAACATCTCTTTTCATGCCGATTACAACTCGGTCTCAATTTGAGCAGGAGAGTCATCTTCCGTTCAATTATACACAGTTACCTTCTCCAACTAGACGCTCACGAGCGCCCACTAGCAACGACAGTTCTAGTTCTGACCAATCTAAGGATTCTAAGGCTACTCCGTGGTACAAAGGAGATTTCCTCTTTTCTGCATTCAAGACCCCCAAAAACACAGACAGTGTCTCACTCACTTTGACTGAACAAGAAAAATTTCAATAGTTGCAAGCACACTTTAAGCACAAGGATAACCAAGCACGCTTAGACAAAGAACACAATCAACAAAGAATGGATGCTACTAGGCACATGGCTTATAGAGGGACATTTCATGAGCAACCTGAGACTAGTAATCATGAGCATAGACCTCTTTTTACCAATGGAAACAATGGCAACAACATGCCACCAAGATCTCCTCTAAGACCTACTTTTGGTGTGCCTTCTTCACCTCCTAGACCTCCTCCCTCTCAACATGAGGCAGAGGAAGATGATGAGATTTCTAGTGAGGATCTTATGAGATTTGAACAAGATGTGGTCTCCCAACGAATGATGCATAAGCTTTTAGAGCGTAATGGCGATCAATATTTTCAATATATGACTTCTAGAGGATACAAGCTTCCTCCTGGCTATGATGTTAGACAAATTGTCCAACAAAGAGTACCAACTGAATTGGAAGTCCTTCAGGAAAAACTGCGTCGGACAAATCAACGCCTTACCCAAATGGCAATAGAAAGAGAGCCTCCAAAGGTCTCTTTTGTAGAATCAATTTGTGCTCTTCCTTTTGATAAAAATCTATACATGGTCCCATTTCCTAGGGATATTGAGGTTCCCAAATATGACAAGTATGATGGAAATAGTGATCCCCATGATCATGTACGTCACTTTTATGCTCTTAGTATGGACTTTCTTCATGAAGACACATATCTTCTACGATTATTCCCTCGAAGCTTAAGAGGACAAGCTTTAGAATGGTTTGAAAAGTTGACACCTCCTTTGAAGACTTTTGATGAGTTGGCTATGCGCTTCACACAACATTATTCTTACAACATCCAACAACCTGTCACTGTGATAGATCTTAGTAATCTAAGACAACATCAAGGTAAGCCATTTGCAACTTACTTACAACGTTGGAGGTCATTGTATTCTCGATATCCTCGTCAGCTACCCGAAAGAGAAAAGATTGACATTTTCGTCAACACACTTGTGCCTGAGCTATTTTATGATCTAAGGAAGCAACTGTTCTCCTCTTTCAATGACATGGTTGAAAGTGCATATCGGATTGAGGATGTAGCTATAAGAAAAGGAGATATTGTTATTAATAAAGATGCTAAAGGCAATGGTAAAGACAAGAACAAACCTTGGAATAAGAACAAGTATGTTGTTAATGATGGGGTTGTTGATGCTCCTAAAGTTAAAGAGCCCGCTTTCAATCTTTCCAATGCTATCTATGCAACAAAACAACAAGAAGCTAGCAACACTCACAATGCTCCTAAACCTCAATATGCAGATAAGCCTAAGAAGTCATTTCGAAAGTGAGTCTATACCAAGTTGGCAGAACCTTACGATGTGATCCTTAAGACTTTGGTTGACAATGGATATCTTACACTTCCTGATAAACCTGGTAACTGGGATCCACTAGATAAGCCTGATTGGTGGCGAGAGGATTCTTATTGTCATTATCACAGAAACAAGGGACATCCGACAGATAATTGTTTTAGGCTTAAGGATGATATTCAGGATCTTATTGAGAATGGCACAATCTCCACTGATGGCTTAACTAGAAATTCTGATCACACAACTTTCAAAGATCCTCTACCTAAGCATGATAAGGGGGAAACCTCTCAAGCACATAAGAAGAATCATGATGCTAAGATCAATTACACGTATCCTTCTAATACACCTGTGATCAACATGGTAGAGCCCGTCGAGAGTGTTCTTATGGTAAGATCTCAAGATGATAATAAAGCCAATCATGGTAAGCCAAAATTGGTCTTGCAAACATGTGGTAGTTCATCTTCCCGAAGTGAGACACTGAATGCTGTTACTAGGGGGCAAGCCAAGATTATCCTTAAAACTGTGCAAGATCCCAAGCAGGCTTTGCCTTCCAAACAAGCGGCTCCTTCAGCCACCCCTAGCTATGATCTTGTCCAACATTTGGAAAAGATGCCAGCCCAAATATCCATTTTTGAGTTGCTTCAGTTATCCCCTTCGCATAGAGAAATCCTTGAGAAAGCTTTGCATACAGCACATGTCCCCAAAGACATTGATCCAGATCAATTTCAGGCTATGGTCAACCACATTTCATCTCCACTATCTCTCTCCTTTTCTACAGAAGATGACATATCTATTGCTCACCCTCATAATTTGGCTTTACACATTGAAGTTCTAGTCTACAACACCCGAGTCTACCGAGTCCTGATAGACAATGGTGCAGGGTTAAATATTGTTTCTTTCAATGTCATACAACAGTTGGGTTTGTCAAAATTTGCTGTGGATTCCAAGAAGAAGATTACTATAAAAGCTTACGATGAAGAGGAAAGATCTTCCAAAGGTCTTGTCACACTGCCTGTCCGAGTGGGTCCTATCACAAAAGATATTAGCTTCCAAGTATTGGACATCCCACTCGCATATAACATTCTTTTGGGTCATCCTTGGATCCATGACATGCAGGCTATTCCTTCCACTTTTCATCAGTGCGTCAAATTTCCATACAATGGCACTGAAGTTGTGATTCCTGGAGACCATACTATTGCTATTAATGCTCTGGCTGCTGCTAAAAAATTTGTTCCTCATAATGAACCTTCTGTTGATCCTAGTACGTCTCTAGTTGCTGCTGAGAAATCACTTAAGATGATGAGCCTTGGTATGGGTGAATATACGCTAGATTCATTTGCTTCTATACCTGTTTCTCCTAGGTCATATGGGAAACCTTCTGATACAATGAAGCCTTCCACTTCTGCTATGGTGATCTTTGATACTTTCATTCCTTCATCCATTCCTTTAGAAGAAGAAAGAGAAGAACAAGCTATTCAAGAATGGATCTATAGAGAAGAATCCAGAAATACTCCCATGCTCAGTAATTCAGACACAGATACAGATGAGTCACCACTACACACTATGGCTCACATGGGAGATGATCTTCCTTCTACTTCACTTCTTTGGGGGGAAGCATGTATGCCTACTGATGATATTGCTGAGTCTTCTATGTCTAGAACCTATGTTCCTAAAGAATCATTGCACTATGATAGACAACGTCGCAACATTGAGCAACTGCTACAAAGAGGTGATCTATCACATAACGACATGAGTGTTTCTACTTCTCAGCATATTAAGCCTCTTCCAGAAGATTCTTCCATGATAGATATGGATGTTGATGTAGTTCATAATTCTCGTAACCCACCCGACGTAGTTGATGAGTCTTGTGTTGGATCTGATGAGTTTGTTCCCCGTATTGCCTTAGTGGACTACGTTGGTCCTCCTATGACGAATCTAGATCTAGCTACTTTTGGAGCCTACCCTATAGGCTCAACCTCTCTTGTTACTAGAGATGACATCCCTCACATAAATGCTATTGAACCAATCACTCCATTTCATCTCACATCAACACCTGTTACTTCTTCCACCAGCGAACTAGCAACAAAAAAGATTGAATCAGAAATCAAGCATCACAGTCATCAAGTCAAAAGAAAAGAGCAATGGTCGGATGGCAAAAACCACATTGTGGCGGTATCCAAACCTAAGAAAAGTAAAGATAAAAATTTGCTCAAAAATAATGACTCCAAAATAAAAGATGAGAAGCTGATTCTCTACAAACAAATGGTGCATTACTTCAAGCATGATCTCATAACTGTTATACTTCAGCCCATTCCTAAAGCTGAGAAAAGAGTTGCTAATACCTTGGTTACTTTGATATCCATCTTACAAATGAAAAAGCATAAATCTCGCTTCAAGTTCCTGGTGGATGAATTACGCTATCCTGCTCACAAATCTTACAATCCTACCATCTTTCCATGTCTTCCACCTCATACTCCTCCATGCCATTCTTTCTGCCATCCCTTACACTTTGCCTTTGTCTCTGGTGGCTTGTATAGGAAGGGTCTAGATGGAACTCTCCTTAGGTGTCTAGAAATAGAGGAGTCAGAAAAAGTACTAGCTGAAATCCATGATGGCATATGTGGATCACATTCTAATGATCCTCCACTAACTCAGACATTGCTTAGGGCTGGTTATTATTGGTCGAACTGGTTGAGACCTCCTATCATCACAGCTGTAGCATTTGGGCTTGGGGCCTATCAGTTCTCTACATTAAAGGAAGCAGATCTTTAATGCCCGTTCCTGTCTGGGGCATTCCTTGTATATACTTTATGATCCTGAAAAAATTACAAAAAAAATCATATATGATGCTAAAAAAAAACCTAAAAAGCATATAAAGTACTGAAAAAATGAGCATCCTAGTGAAAACCTAGCAATAGGCGCTTTGATGTCTCACCAAAAAAATCAAAAAAATTAAAAAAATTAAAAAAAAAAAAATAGAAAAAGTGCCTTGGTGAAAACCTGGAAACAGGCGCCTTGGTAGCAAAAATACAAAAAATTATAAAAAGTCCTAAAAAAATCTATCAAGTGGTGAAAACCTGGAAACAGGCGCTGCTTGAGACCCTCTGCACCTATGTCTATCAGTCTTGCATGGCGCTCTTTCGCTCCACTTCTCGCTTTGCCTCTCCTAGCCTGGAATTGATTCTTGTCTTAGTCTAGGGGGCATATGTTGCTTTAAGCTTATCTTGGGTCTCTTTGTGCGTCTGGGTTTCTTGGGCAACTTGGTTCCAATGGTGTTTTTCAACACCACCCCAATGGTGTTTTTCAACACTACCCTTGCGTCGAGTGTTTCTCAACACTTATCAGATGTCCTACCCTGCAGTCTAGATGATGCAGTATTTCTCACTGGCAGATGTGATACTCAAAGTTTGACTCTATGACCTACACACACGCACTTGACTTGCTGAGATTTGTTTGAATTTATTTCTTTGCATGCTGTCTATGATGATTTCTTTGCTGAGTGGTCTCTCCCTGAGAAGTTTTCGATGATGCATAGCTAGAAGACTGAGGGTATGAGAACATGTTTTATTGCTTTTTCTGCTTGTGGGTATATTTTGTTGATCCTAACTGTCATGAGCATTTATGTTGGTCTTCCTTGATACTATGGATTGACAAGGTATTATCCTTGACTATTTCGTGAGTGCATGCTTCTAGTCATCTTGACTTTCTTGTGTCTTGATACAAGCATAATCTTGCCATATCAAATTTAGGTAATCTCATTGCATTAGTCATCTTGACCTCCATGTCTTTGATGCCTAGGTGGGATTTCCACATTTCTATCTGATATAGATCATATTCAGATCCACATAGTTATGCTAGTGTGTATTGTATGATCTTGCGACGCTACCAATAACGCTCAATGATGAATATTAGATGTCTATTGTCTTTGTGACCTTGCAAGTAAACCACTCTTCATGTAGCTTGCATTCTTAGGTTCATGTTAGTTTAGTTTTGCATCTTTCATATGGAGAGAGCTCTCCTTTATCTTTCATGGACTTGTTAATCAACTGCGCTCACCTTTCGCTTCTTCTTGATCATGTCTTTCGCTTCTTGTCTTTCATCTCACATCATTTTCTCTTCATTTCGGGATCCAAACTGAAATCCACATTCACCTTGACCCTTTCTCCTTTTTCCGCACAGTTGGCTAACCTTTTGAGGCCTGATCCTTTGATCTTCGCTGGGGCATCATAACCTCTTCATCCCCATCTCTTTCAACCTTCTAGTCTTTCATTCAAATCCCAAGTTCCAATTCCCCCCTCTATGGCGTTTACGAGTTGAAGGACCGATAGGTTCGTGCCCCGTGTCCCATGTGTGGGGCATCCCTTCACTACTTGATGGTTGTTCTATTCTCTTTCTTCGATTATGATTTCTGGTGATTTGATCATGCTGCTCTTGCTTCTGCTTTCCCTCTACCCGAATTTCGCTTTCGATCCCGAGGGGGCAGACACATCATATCTTATTGGCTATCTCTTTCCTAAGTGTTCAGTACTATCGCTACCAGGCTGATCATGCAGGATTTTCTATCTCTCTGCACTTCATTCTTTGGAGTCAGATTGCTATTTGCTTGCCTTCTTGGCTATCTGCTTGCTTTCTTGACTGATCTGAGTTGTTTTGTGATCCCAAATCGATCTCACATTTCAACTTCATTCTTTGACTGCATGTGTTCCCAGATCGATCACACATTAGTCAAAGAGGGGCAAATGTATACACCTAAAAATGGTCACCTAGACTATTAGCCCCTTTTGCTAAATCATAAATTGTTTATTCTTGATCAAATCCTAGTTCTATCATTTATTTGATTAATTTCTATGGGCTAACCATCTTATCCTAAGTCTTTATTTATTAAAAGGAATATTCCCTCCCCTTTTAATAAATAAAAAGCTCCCACTTTTCCTCTTATCCTAAGTTGCACAAATAAAGCATTATTCTTATTTTATAAAAAGAGAAAAGCACTTTTTGTCTCATATGGACACAAAAGTCAACTCCTATTTTCCTATTGGAGGATACTTGTGCACATGGATTGCTCCTCTTTTAAGCTCCACCCTTGATTAAATCTTTTGCCTCTTAATCTCCATGGTCCTTTCCTCCTCATTTCCTTTAAAAAAAGAGCTCTTTTCTTCATTCTAGAGCCCCAACTTTTTATGCTAATATTATGCTGCAGGTTTTCTAGGTCATCTTGGAGCTTTTGGAGACATTCTTGCATCTAGGGTTTGAAGATTTGGAGCATTGTTGGCATTCATCTTAGATCTTCATCAACACTCTATCTTCTTGTCTTCATTCTTGCATCATCGTGGCTTTCTTGCTTCATAGTTAGATTTCATTTCTTGCATAGTAGCTTCATTTTCATGGCATTTTTAGCTTAGATTTCCTTTATGCTTTAGATTAATTCATCTAGTTTAACTATGAGGCTTTGTAATACTTGCATCTTTCATTTCCATAGTTTAGCTTGCATTTCCATTCTTAATCTAGCTTGCATTGCATTTCATTCTTGATTCTTGAGGATATTGGCATTCTTGCCCTTGTCTTCATTGAATCTCCCATTGCATGGTTTACTAGCAAGGTTATAGGCTAAATAGCTCTAGCTGAGAGCATTCTTAAAAGCCCTTGCACTCCATGCCTAGGGAGCTATGGATCGATTTGTGAGGGCTCATTCTTGAGTTTCCTTGCATGTAATGATCCATAGAAGTGTGACACATTTATAGCACACATATTCAAATACAACATATAAACATATTCAGCATACAGCATTAGTATATTCAAATACAGATATAAACATATTCAGCATACTATATTTTGTAGATTGAATACTCAGGTACAGGATGGCATACAAAGACATATTCATTATATATATATAGAGACGTATATATACAAACTTCTATTGAAAGTTTTATAATACATTTGACATATACAGATACATAGCAGCAGAAGATATGTATACCAAAGACATATATAGATACATAGCAGCAGAAGATACGTATAAAGAAGATGTATACAAATGTAAATAGAATAGCAGTTGATAAATATTATACAGCGTTGAAATAAAATTTGATGATAAATACTTGTTTTATCAAAGATTGAAGTTATTGAATGATATTGAATGATATGCGATAAAGCATTCAAATATTTATTAAAGATGTTAAACGGCAAATAATGAGAAGGATTGAATGCAGCGATATTAAACAGCAATTTTTACATGTGGACAGCATACATATGATATTAATATATGCAGCGATATTAATATAAACAGAGACGCATTCAGTCAGACATACAGATATATATGCCAAGAACAGAGACGGCAATGATGACCAAAGTAAATAGAGAACATATATACGAGCATGGTCAATAATATTAATCAAGTGAAGGTCGAATATATAAACGGCATACGAAACAGAGAATGGCATGATATGATATGCAACGATTAATATTTCCAATAGTTGAATAAAGGATTTATCGAAAGTTTATATTGGTTTGAAGTTTTCTCATATAAAGACAAACGTTAATGTTTATAAAAATATAAACATTTACACATATAATAAAAAGAGATGCAATAAAGAGTTTAAAGTTTTTTTCGGCAAAGGAAAGTTATCAAAAGGTTTATTTAATTTGATTAAAAAGAGGAATATTAACTTATTTTTAAGTTAATAACATTTTAGTAAAAGAGACATCTTTTCAAACTGAAAATTCATAACTTTTAGAAGGACATAATATGAGTATATATATTCAATCTTATTTTGAAAATAAAAAAGTAAGTCAGCATGTGAATATAAAAGGAAGAGCAGCAATAATATAAAGGAGAGAAAAATTAAAGATTATATATTTAGATTTTTTGAATATACTATTATAAGGATATATATATTTGAGAATTAGAAGAAAATATTGGCTGACTTAAAGAGCAGATTGAGTCCATCATCAGTTGAATTAGCAACAGCATTCAGGTGGAAGAAATTTTGAAAGCAGTGAGTTGGTGCTCAGAATCTGGACAGGGGGAGTTGGTGCTTCCAGTAGGTCGGTGCCTACGAAATGTGGGAGTTGGTGCTTCCAGTGAGTCGGTGCTCATAAATTTAGAGGTTGGAGCCTCTGGTAGGTTGGTGCCTACAAAACATTGTAAAAGAACAATATTATATAAAAGAAAATTATTTTGTGGTTTTCTCCCATATTGGGTTTCCACGTAAATATTATGTTCATGTGCACAATTGTTTATTTGAGTAATTGAAGTTATCTTTGAATAAAAGCATTTAAATTTAAAAAAGGTTATTATACTGATTCACCCCCCCCCCTCTTAGTATAATCGTGTGCTCTTCATAGTGTCTCCCAAACACATCAAACACGTGTTCATTTACCAAAAGACAACTAATTAAGCTAGGTTCCAAGAAAATAAAATGTAAGCAAGCACAATGTTGATTTGTTTCTCCAAGGAAACCTACAAAACTACAAGTTAGTAATCTTAGCAATGCAAATTCTTTGACAAGAGATTCCTACAAATCCACAAGTTAGGGCACAAAAGATATGCAAAATGAAAGCAATAACCTTGCAAGATCACTTATTAGTTGTTGTTAGGAAACCATAAAATCTAAAAATGGAAGAAAGAATAAGAAAACTCAGCTAAAAACTCAGATGGTGACAGAAACTGAATTTGGATGACACTTCACAGTTTTTTAGAAATCCGTACGATATACCATAAAGAGGTTAGGTTATATTTCAGGCCCAGATGATAGACTACAAAGAAGCATAATGATATTTCTCTGGGAAGGATATGATATTTCCTAGAGAAGAATGATATTGTAGAAACTAAGAAATTTTTCCTGGTAGTATACTGGAATGTCACCTAGGTATAGTGTGAAGTATCATATGATTCTTTGGCCTACAAAAATAATGTGACAAACCTGTGACACCAAAAAACCAAAAATGCAAGAAGTGGAGCTAAAAATGAATGTCTAGCCCCACGGTGGGCGCCAAAATGTGTAATCAAAATGTGACACACTTCTATAAACCATTACACTTGAGATAATACATGAAGAGGAAGTCTCAATAAGCGGCTTATAGCTTTCTATCTATGATGCACAAAAATCTAAATATTATGCATAGTGGCTCTCAAATGAACCTCAATAAGAAACCCTTGCAAGGTGCACCATAGAATGAAAGATTCAAAATCATAATGCAAGATGAGAGATGATCTAAATTAAACTAGAATGAAAATTCAAGAACAAGGAAAGAAAAGCTAATCTAACAAGATTACAATACCTCCTAGTTAATCTATGTGATTTAAGCTAAAATGCAATAAGGAAATGCTAAGCTAGAATGCAAGTAAATAAAATGATAGCATAACATTAGCATAAGTGAATTAATTAATGCAAGAGTGAAGAGAGAGCCTCCTTTTAAATAAAAATGGATGATTAGAGATTAAGAGGTAAAATCAAAGGGTGGAGAATAATCCCTATTTTAACTTTAGTGCACAAGATTCTCAAGAGGCAAAATCAATGGACATGCTTAAGAGGCAAAAAGATGTGTGAAAGAGATTAAGAGGTAAAAGGAGATTCCACTCACCTAGAAAAGTGTGCAATCAATGTGTAGACAAAAAGTATTTTCCTTTCTTTTTAAAATAGGAAATTCCTTTTTCATGTGCACACATAGGATAAAGTGGATTTTATTTAATTAAAAGGGGACATGTTATTTAAATCAAATAAAGCTTAGGATAAAGTGGTCAAACTTAAGGATATCATCGAATAAATGATAAAGTGATGATTTGATCAAGAGATAAGATATTAAATGAATACACAAGATTGATTAAGCATAAGATAAAGTCTAGTATTTTAAATTTTAATGTTAGAGTGAGGCTCATTGTTTACTAGACCATTTTTGGGTGATTACACCACCCCCCACCCCCCACCCCCCCCCCATGATAAGTTGGTAAGGAGTATAATCTTATTGAACAACTTTTTTCTAATCTTGCTAAGATATATGTTTGGGACTTGATTCAACTTTCACCCACACAACATACTATGCTTCAAGATGCTTTATGAAATATTGTTGGAACTAATGATGTGGCAACCTTGTTAGAGTGTATGAATGGAAATAAAACTAATGCTAACATTGTGTTATCTCAAGATGAGTTTCCTTATTTAGAAGTTCAAAATCAATGTGACCCTTTTATGTTTGTGGTCCTTATTAATGAAAATGCAATTAGAATAACCTTGGTTGATAATGTATCTATTATTAATGTTTGTGGCATTAACTTGTTACATAGAAATAACATAGATCCCAAGCTCATTGAACCCTCTAATTCTCTCTGTATCCCTATCTTTGACAACATTACTAGAAAATCCTTAGGTACAATCACCTTACTTGTTACTAAAGATCCAACTGTGTTACCTACACCTATACATGTCATGCCTATTGTCCTTATATTATTCTTATAGGGAGACCTTGGTTGCATGCTATGTAATCCATTCCTTCAACTCTTCATTGTAATTTCAAGTTCCTTAATAACAATAAAATGCATGCCATTTTAGCCTATCATGAATTGCAAAGTTGCTTACAATTTGAACATTATTCTATTCCTTTATCAATACAATTTGATATTCCATCTCCTTCCCATTAAGAGAAACTCCTAGGATATGATTATGGTTCATTAGACTCTATGCCCTCTTTCATGGGAGAACATAAAGTTATTGAATTCAAACTTGGGACTTTTAAGAGGCCTAGTATGTCATTTATTCAACCCTCTCCTTCAAATATTTCAACTCATAATCTTGAACATGGTTTTAGAATGCATACAAAAAATTATTAAGAATCATGAGAAGCCTACACCACACTTGTCTATGGAAGGGTTAGGTTTCCAAGTTCTTCCTTTGTCACCATCCCCTCTCTTATTGTCTAATACTTCTATATCTTCTATACCTCAATTTAACCAAGATAGTATTTTGTAGAACCTTCTTTGTACTAAGTTGATTACCTTACCTAAACAAAAGAAGAAATATAGACAAGCTCTTGAGAATCTTCCTTTTTGTATGTATCATTGATATCATAACCACTCCACTAATGAATGTCAAGGTTTTTCATTATAAATTTCAAAAACTCATTGATTATAATATTCTTTACATAACATGCAACAATGAGTTTTATTTCAATTATGATTATTTTAAATAACATTTAAGTTTCTATTATGTTGCTCCTCACTATTTGATGTTGTTAGCCTATCCCTTGGGGATAATTGTCATTAATGGTGGTACAATTTCAAGTGAAATCATACATTTTTGGGAACATAATAGTCCTTATCCTTGTCTCTATGCTTGTGGAGCAAGAGTAGTGTTTCAATATTGTATCCTTTCTAAGGATCCACTTTCCCTTGGTTAAGTGGTATTTGTTTATCATGTGCAATTCTTTCTCACGTGGAATTTTTTGTTTGGATCATGGATTCTGTCTTATGAAAGAGTTGTGTATCCTTGATCATAACCTTTTCCTTATTTTTAAACATATACATTTTATAAATAAATCCCTTACTTGAGGGATCAAAGTGTGTTATCCTTCATCAATAATCCCTTTACCTAGAAATTAGAAAGCTATGAATTCTTGTTCTCCTTCCCCTCTTTTGATCAATGATATTATTTTTGTTAAATATTTCCTCTTGGAGTTATTTTTCTTTGAGAAAATATCTCCTCATCCTATTTTTCATCCCTCAAAAGGACACCTTTACACTTGTTGCATGATATTTCTTTAGAACCATCTCTTTCTCGCCTTATAAGAGTTATGCCCTCTTTGACTTTCATTGTATGCACATTGTTAATTGAAGGATATCTCCTTGGTGTTGAAGGCATTTTTCCTTATTCTTTTATCCCTTAAATATGTCGATATAGTCATGTTATTTCACCTTAAGTGGGTGGGAGGGGGGAACATATGGCCTCCTTGATGAAAGTGTTATGGTTATTTTTATTTCAAATATTTTAGGTTGAGTACACTAGAATAATACATTGTGTTAGGGATAGATGACCTCCTTCACACCATTTTAGCATATTTCCTTGGATATAATGCTTGGTTATCCTTGGGGTTGGTTGAAATGGCATAAAATATTTTTCTAGCCCATTTGACCTCTCTTTTGTGCATATTTTCAAGATGATTTGACTAGAATAACACAACTTGTTAGCCTATCAACTATCTTTGTACCAAACTCTCTCTTAGGATAAGTTGACTATCATAATTAAACTTACTTTTGAATCTTCCTTATCTCTTCACATGGATAACCTAGCATAACACAATTTTCTATCCTATGTAATTCATGATTTCCTTTCTCTCTCCTCCATGATCCCATAATAATAACACACTTTTCTAGTTAGTTGGATCATAATGTCTTGTCTTATCTTTGATGTGTACTCTCGATCTTTCCATGTGATCACTTGTGCTTTTGTAATAACATTTTGATAATTATATTAGTAATTGAGACATTTTGATTATCAAGGTATCTTCAACTATCAGACTTGAAGCCTTAATTATCTTTTTGTATTTATTTTGTGTATTGTTTTGTGTGCCCTTTCATAAGGTTGAATGAGTTAAGATCAGGTTGGTTTGGGATATTTTCCCCTTGAACTTAGCAGTGTCTTATCTCTTTGAAGTATTTCACATGTTTGTTTGTCTCTCTTTGTTCATCTCTCTTTCTTCTACTCTACCCTAAGTGTGTGTCTAGGCTTGTACTCCCACTAAAGTAGGGGCTAAATGTAGCATCATAAAATTGCATTACTATGTAATTTATTTCTTACCTAGGTCCTATTTTAGCAAGTGTGGCTTCTTTCATAGGTTCCCACTTATCACACCTCAATTTCACACATATTTTGAACATCCCCAAATCACATAGGGCCTTTGGTTCAAATTTGGGTTTGTTTTGGGTGGTCAAGGGTGATTGGATGGGTTGAGAACAAGTTGGGTTGTCCTTGATCTTAAAAGTCACCCCCGACCCTAAGAGTTGACCCAAAATTTATATTAGGTAATGGTTATTTTGTTTTAGAGGGATTCCCAAATCCTTGTTAGTCTCTTCCAAGTTTTTCACTCTTAAATAGTTGGGAGAGGCATATAAACTAGGTTACCTATTTTTTGGAGACATCCATATTCATTCATTCAATCAAGCATTCGATGAGAAAGAAAGAAGCATTTAAGCAATTCAAGAATTTTGGGAATTTTATCCTATTATGTCCTTCATTGTGGCAAGCTTCAACAACCTTCATGAAAGCATGCCTTTTATGATTTCCTATTAGGTTTTTGTGGGCTCATTCTATTGCATCAACACTTTTGATTCTATTCAAAGAGAATTTTCATCATCAAGGTATAGGACATCTTGTTTCTAAGATCTAGCCTTTGCTACATATCAACACATTTTCCTTTCAAGTACATTTCAATTTAATTTCATGGTTGATTATAAAATTGGGGTTTGAATTAGGCCAACCCCTTTCCACAACCTATTTCCCTCTTTTTCAGTGAGTAGGAAATAAGTAGCACCAATTGGAAGGAGCTATGGAAAGGTCAAGAGCTATATTTTGTAGGTTGTTTGATCAAAAAAATTAGGTAAAAAGTGAGATGAGTCACCCATGACCCTCCAAATTGCCCTTGACCTCCTATTTTGGGCTGAAATTTTATTTACAAGTTAGCTACAATTTTTGTTTCCCAAAACTAGTCCTAAAATTAGTTTCTCAATTCACAATTTGTTTGTACATGCAAGAAACCCTTTCTCTCTCTATCTTTCCCTAGATCTTATATTTTCCAATTTCACTTGTATAATAATATTCTACAATAGTGAAGGATCATTGAATCACCTAGTGCTTCATTCATCTTGAGGTCAAGTGGATCATATTGTTAGGATTAGCAAGACAGAAATAACAGTTACATGTAAATATAACCAATATCAGAAAATAATGAACCACACAAAAGAGAACACAAGACACGAAGATTTAACGTGGTTTACCCAATTCCTAGGCTATGTCCACCAACAACAAGTCCAATATTATTGTTAGCCAGTCATTACAACTTGATTACAATCCGCAATCCCCTACAACTCAATACCGCTATAAGAAGCTATTGAAACTACCTCATAAAATCCATAACCCTAAGCTATTTTATACAAACTTTTTGTCACTTTAGGGTTAGAATAGGTTACAACATGTCAGTCGAAAAAATAGCCAGAAAAGTAGGTGGAAAAATAGTGCCAAAAAAAATTTCTCAGGGGATGCTGCCCCCAAACCCTCGCTCTTAGGAGTTTCCACCCCCAAACCCCCACGTCATGCCTAGTGCAACCCCCAACTCCGGTGAGGGTTCCTGGAGACTTTTTAGTACTTTCCTGATCAATCACCACAACATAACAATCTCCCACTTGGGGATTGATCAGGCTCCACACAAAACAACAATCTCCCACTTGGAGATTGATCTTGTAGCTAAACCGCTACCCTATGAAGCTCCCACTGGATCCAACCACCCTGGACTCAACTGTTCCTTTATTCTATTCAATCTAGAAGACCAACCGAAGTTGAATAGGAGTTCAACTTCTCCCTTGTTACTACCTTTGTAAACATATCTGATGGATTATCATCTTTATGTATCTTATCCAACTTTAACTGCTTGCCCATCATCCAAAACTGATTGAATGAAATGATACTACAACTGTATGTGTTTTGTCTTAGAGTGTGATGCAAGAGCATCCTAGGATTCTTGGCAATCATGTATCAACCAAAAATATGTTTGTCTTTGAAGGTAGATTATTATTTTTGATCTTGGTTTGAAGAGTTCTTGCTCAGTTTGGGAGACTGGTTTTTTGGTTTGTGTGGTTACCGAGGTGCTCGGTCTCTGAAGAACGCTTGGTGACTGAAGGCATCAGTGTCTTGGTGCTTGGTAATAATTGTGTTTCTCATTCATGCTTGGCTTGGTTGATTGACTGGCACTCGGTTATTTCCTTTGTTGCTCTGTGTTCTTGCTCACCGACGGGATTATTTGGATGAATCAGCTTGGCCGATTGGTGCATTTAATTTGGGTCATGCTCCTCAAGTTATGGATTGATTGTTGGACATGTGGGGACTTAGATCTGGTGTATTGCATTCTTCTATGCAGATCTAATGACTGTTGGGCCATCTTTTGAAGAGTTTATGTGAGATTCGATTGATGTTTTAGCATTTATTATTTGTTTTAAGGATTTAATTATTTCATCAGCCAACTTGTGGCTGGGAATCAATATTTATAGGATGCCAGGATAGTTGTTTAGGGCATCAAATTGGAGGTTGGAAGGTTAGTATCCTATGAGCTTAGGAGTAGGAAGATTGCTTGGAAGTTTGAGTACAAGTTCAGATCTTTCCTGGGTGCCTACTAGTATGCTACCCGTTGCAGACCTGGACTAGCTGGATGCTGATGTTGGGGAAAAGATTCAGATCCTGCGAGATCTTGTAGATTGTTACTTGCTTTGTAATTGGTCATAACCAGGAAGGCCTTACAGCTTGGCACATTTCATGTAATCAGTGTTTTCATGAATAAAGATTTATGTTTCATATCATAGTTGTCGTCTTTGTGTATTTCTATTGTATATTGGTTTGGCTGCAAGGTCGGTCAGTCCTTAATTGGATCCACCCACCTTGACCGCATTAAGTGGTATCAAAGCAAAGTTTGTTCCTATTTGAGAAAAGTATGTTCCTGTTGGAGCCAAGTGGATCTTATGTATCTAGATCTTGATCTGAAGATGCCTCTGAGGAGAAATCGTGAGATCTCTGAAGAAGAAAAATCTACTGGTGAATTCTGTCTTGATGATTTTAGGGCTTTGCAGAAACAAGTGCAAGACCTACAAGAGGAATTGAGAAAGAAGAATCCTACCTTGAAAGAGGATAGTGATGATGAATCTGAGGAAGATCATTTTGAAGAAGTTGTAGAAGAAGCTAGAGATTCTGAGGAGAATCGAATTCTGAAAGCTATGTCTAAGATTGGGAAGAGACCTAAGATTGAAGTTTCTAGATTTGTTGGAAGCCTTAGGCCTGAAGAATTGATTGATTGGAACAATGAGATTGATGAATACTTTGAGTATGAAGAAATAGAAGATCTTGATAGGGTTAGATTTGTGAAGACTAAGTTGAAAGGTCATGCAAATATTTGGTGGAGAGAAGTTTAGTTGTAAAGAGGTAGAAGAGGAAAAGAGAATATTACTAAGTGGAACTGAATGGTTGAAAAGTTGAAGAAGCAATTCATTCTGGTGGATTATGAATTGGACATGTTTAAGAAGATGCAATATTTGAAGCAGACTAACAAATCGGTACAGGAGTATACCGAGGAGTTTTATAGAATCTTGATTAGGACTGGTCATTCTAAAGCTGATAAAGAAAAGGTTGCTAGGTATGTCTATGGTTTGAGACCTAGTATTTAGGAAGAATTACTTACTATGTGGATGAAAACAATCAGTGATGCTTATCAGATGGCATTGAAGATTAAAGAGAAGTTGAATAGGAAGTATGAAGGAAAACTGAATGGTAGGAACCGAGGTGGTAAGACTAGTGAGACTATTGCTGAGAGTAGTGTGATAGAGAACCCTAAGCCTGATGTTGGATCTGGCAGTGGTCAAGTTACTAAGAATGCTGGATAGAGAGGAAAGTGGAAGAATGAGTTCACTGGCACTTGCTATAACTGTGGTGAAGCTAGTCATAGAAGTTGGCAGTGTCCTAAGAAAAGGGTTGCATTAGCTGCTGAAGAAGACATTGAGAATGTTCCTGAGAAAGGTGAATGCCTTGTCACTAGGAGGTTGGTTGCATGTGTCTCTGAACTGGTGCAAAGAAGGAATTTGTTTAGAACCAGATGCAAGTGCAGAGATAAGGTATGTAATGTTCTAGTTGATGGTGGTAGTTCTGAGAACTTTGTTTCAGATGAAATGGTTAGTAAATTGAATTTGGAAAGAAGGAAGCATCCTAATCCTTATCAAATTAGTTGGATACAAGATGTTTCTAAGGTTAGAGTTGAAGAACAATGCTTGGTTAAGTTTTAGATTAGATCTTACCATGATGAGATCTTATGTGATGTGTTGCCTATGGATGTTTGTCATCTGTTGCTCGGTAGACCCTGGCAGTTTGACATAAATGTTTTGTTTGATGGTTGTGCTAATACCTATGTGGTTAGGCATGAAGGAGCTAAGCATAAGATGATACCTTTACAGGAGACAAGGGTTAAGGGATGTGGAGTTATCAGGTGTTGTCCTTATGACAAACCTCAAGAGCAGAAGGTTAATGAACCTATTCCTATTTGGTTTGATTTGAAGGAGAAGGAGAATGATATCTTTGAAGAGTTTGTTGAGATTAAGAAGCAGATGGTTTTGCTAGCAGAAATGGTTCAACAGATGGTGACATTTATGACACAGAGAGATGCAGAGGATACTGAGTTAATTAAGAAGTCTGAGATGGATGAACCTTACCGAGGCATTGAGGTGGTCAGTAGTGGTTGGAGTCGGTTGCTATTTGTTACCAACCGAAGGGATAAGCAAAGTGAAAAGTAGGACTTCCTGCATGAGATAGTGAATGAAGTCAAGATTACTTGGGATGAAGGACAAGAAGAAATATGGGTGAGGAATAGATTCGGCATACATGTTCTGATTCCCTTGAGGCATTCCTGATTTCCTTATGAGAAAATCTTTCTGACCTGGGGTGTCTGATGCAGGAGCATCCTAAGATTCTTGGCAATCTTGTATCAACCAAAAATATGTTTGTCTTTGAAGGTAGATTGTTAGTTTTGATCTTGGTTTGAAGAGTTCTTGCTCAATTTGGGAGACTGGTTGTTCGGTTTGTGTGGTTACCGGGGTGCTCAGTCTCTGAAGAACACTCGGTGACTAAAGGCATCGGTTTCCTAGTGCTCCGTAATAACTGTGTTGCTCGGTCATGCTTGGCTTGGTTGGTTGACTGGAGCTTGGTTATTTCCTCTTTTGCTTAGTGTTCTTGCTCACCGATGAGATTATTTGGATGAATCGGCTTGGCTGACTAGTGCATTTAATTTGGGTCATGCTCCTCCAGTTATGGATTGACCATTGGACATGTGGGGACCTAGATCTGGTGTATTGCATTCTTCTATGCGGATTTGATGACCGTTGGGCCATCTTTTGAAGAGTTTATGTGAGAGCTGACTGATGTTTTAGCATTTATTATTTGTTTTAAGGATTTAATTGTTTCATCAGCCAACTTGTGGCTGGGAATTAGTATTTATAGGATGCCAGGATATTTGTTTATGGCATCAGATTGGAGGTTGGAAGGTTAGTAGCCTATGAGCTTAGGAGCAGGAAGATTTCTTGGAAGTTCAAGTACAAGTTCAAATCTTTCTTGGGTGCCTACCAGTATGCTGCCCATTGCAGACCTGGACTAGTTGGATGCTGATGTTAGGGAAAAGATTTAGATCCTGCAAGATCTTGTAGACTGTTACTTGCTTTGTAATTGGTCATAACTGGGAAGGCCTTACAGCCTAGCACATTGCATGTAATCAGTGTTTTCATGAATAAAGATTTATGTTGTTGTCTCTGTGTATTTCTGCTACATATTGGTTTGGCTACAAGGTTGGTTAGTCCTTAATTAGATCCACCCGCCTTGACTGCATTAGAGTGCAAAGTAGAATTCTTCACAAGATGAATGGGGCTTTGGCTATCTATATATAGATAATTATCCATCTATGGATGTCCCAATTATTCCATGAAGAATTGAAGCCATCTCATCTCATTGGTTGCCTCTGTAGTAGAAACATACTCTACCTCAGTAGTGGATAAAGAATTCACCTTTTGTAACTGAGAAATACAACTCATTATTGTACCACCATCAGTAAATACATAACCTATAGTACTTCACCTACTACCTATATCTCCAACCAAATCTGAGTCAACATAGCCTTGTATAGTAGTAGTAGATCCCCCAAAGTGTAAACACTAATTAGGTGTACCTCTCAAATATCTAAGAATCCATTTGATTGCATTCCAATGCTTAATCCCATGGTGACTCATATACCTTCTAATGACTCCCACTTCATGTGCAATATCTAGCCTAGTACATACCATAGCATACATTAAGCTCCCTACAGCTAAAGCATAAGGTACCTTGGACATTTTAGCCTCCTCTTCTGGTGTCTTAGGACACATCTCCTTAGTTAATTTCAAATGACCAAGTAAAGGTGTGTTGACAACTTTAGCATTCTCCATAGAGAAATGTTGCAACACCTTCTCAATATAATTAGCCTGAGACAAAGTCAATTTCTGATTTTTCCTATCTCGGCAAATTTTCACACCAAGGATTTGTTTTGCTACCCCCAAATCCTTCATAACAAATGAATGTGCTAACTGTTGTTTCAACCCCTTAATATGATCCATGTTAGACCCAGCTATAAGCATATCATCAACATATAAACATAAAATAATGTAGCTATCATCATCCAACCTCTTAAAATAAACACAATGGTCAGAATGACACCAAGTGCATCCATGCTCATTCATAAAAGTGTCAAATTTAATATACCATTGCCGACGTGCTTGCTTCAAGCCATATAAACTTTTTTGCAATCTACACACTAGATTCTCCTTACCCTTGACCTCAAATCCTTGTGGTCTTACCATATATATTTCTTCATCCAAATCACCATGAAGAAAATTTGTTTTAACATCAAGCTACTCTAAATGCAAATATTCAGTAGCCACAATACTTAAAACAGTATGAATAGAAGTCATTTTAACAATTGGAGAAAATATCTCATCAAAATCAATACCCTTTTTTCTGTGCAAATCCTTTTACAGCTAACTTGGCTTTAAATCTTTTCTTACCTTCATCCTCTTCTTTTATCTTATAAACCCATTTATTCTATAAAGCTCTTTTACCTGCAGGTAACTTACATAAATTCCATGTTTGATTTTTCAGCAAAGAGTCCATTTCATCTGTCATTGCAAACTCCCATAGAAGCTTTGTATCCACTTGTACAGCTTCATTATAACATTCAGGTTCACGAACATCTGTTAATAAAATAGAATACAAAGAAGGAGAAAATCTTTCCAGAGATCTACATAGCCTTATTAACCGTCTAACATTCACTGAGGTTTATGGTATTTGTTTTTGTTATTGTTGCAAAGCATAAGGAACTACTAGAACATCATCTTTTGGAGTATCATCCAATACTATATAATCATTTACTTTCTTCTTATGTTGCTGCAATAGATCTTTTTACAAAACTTTCTCATTGAATATGGCATCCCTACTTCTTACAATTTTATGATTTTCAAAATCCCAAAGCCTATAACCAAATTCATCAATGCCATATCCAACAAATACACATTTCTTTGACTTAGCTTTCAGCTTGGTTCTATTTTCAGAATCTATATGTGCAAATGCTTCACAACCAAAGGTTATGAGAAAAGAATAACTCACCTTCTTACTAGTCCATGCTTCTTCTGGAATACCATAGTCCAAAGGAGTAGAGGGGCCTCTATTGATTAAATAAACAATTGTATTAATAGCCTCTGCCCACATGTTTAAGGTCATCCTAGCATGCAACCTCATACTCCTTGCACACTCCCATTTTCTTGTGGAGTCCTTGGTATAGTTTTCTGCCTACGAATACCATTAGAGGAACAATAATCTTCAAATTTTGTGCTGCAATACTCACCACCATTATCAGATATGAAACATTTTAGCCTTTTACCAGTCTCATTCTCAACCAAGCATTTCCATTTCTTAAAATTTGAAATACATCAGATTTATGTCTAAGGAAATAAATCAATACTTTTCTTGTTGCATCATCTATAAATGTAACATAATACAAAGAGCCACCAAGGGAAGATACCTGAGCTAGTCCCCATACATCTGTATGCACAAGCTCTAATTTCTGATGTTTCTTTTCCTTCCTACTCTTCACAAAACTAACTCTCTTTTGTTTTCCATACACACAACTTTCACATAAATCCATATTGACACATTTCAGACCAAATAAAACTTTATTTGAATGAAGTAATTTCATACCTTTTTCACTCATGTGTCCAAATCTATTTTGCTAAAGTGTTGTGTCTGAATCTACAACAACTATCTGACATTCTTCCTGCTCAACTGCAACAACTGTTCTTGAACATTCATTTTTCTCTGAAATAATTAAGGTAGAAGGAACAGTGTGACTTGTACAAAGATATAAGGTGCCTACTTTCACACCTTTTGCCACTACTAAGGAACCTTTTGAAACCTTCCAATGTCTATCATTAAAAGTAACTGTGCAACCCTCATCACCCAGTTGCCTTGCTAAAATTAAATTCCTACTCAGCCTTGGAACATGTCTTACCTCTTTTAGTAGCCAATGATTCTCATTCTACAACTTAATTTTAATTTTCCCCTTTCCAACAATCTGACAGGGTTCATTATCTCCCAAATAAACTAGCCCAAAATCCCCTTGGACATAATCAAGAAAATAACCTCTATGGGGTGTAGCATGAAATGAAGCCCCAGAATCTTAAACCCATGAATCATCAATACTTTCTAAAGAAAGAATCAAAGCATCCTCTTTAGATTTATTACTTACCACATTTGCCTCCTTGTTACCTTCTTATTTTTCTCCTTCTTTATTCTTCCTAGACCAACAATATTTCTTCTTATGACCTATTTTTCCATAGTACCAGTAATCATTTGGTCCTTTTGAGTAGACCTCTTTCCCTTTGATTTTCCTCTTGATTTCCCATGATTTCCAGATTTGTTTCCTCTCTCATCCGTTCTGCCTCTTCTTTGTGCATTCAAGACACTTCCAAATGTAGATCCACTTGAGCTTTTCCTACGAGTTTCCTCACTCATAATTACACCGATAACATCATCAAATTTTAGGGTATTAGAGCCAAAAATAGAGTTACTAACAGCCATTACCAAGCCATTCCATCTTTCAGGCAAAGAACACAAAATCAAGAGAGCCCTAATTTCTTCATCAAATATAACATTTACAGAAGATAATTGAATGGTAGCCATATTAAACTCATTCAAATGATTAGTGATAGATCCACCTTCTTCCATCTTCATATTAAACAAATGCTTCATGAGAAATACCTTGTTAGAAGCGGAGGGCTTTTCATACAACTTCGCTAGGGTTTGCATCAAATCTTCAGCCATCTTTGCTTGTGTAATATTGAATGCCACCAATTTTGCCAGGCATAATCGAATACTACCAAGTTCCTTTCTATCAAGAATATTCTAGTCATCATTAGTCATTGTTGACGGTTTCTTGGATTTTCCTTCTAATGGCCGCCATAGATCCTTTTGATAGGGATAGTCCTCCATTTTCATTTTTCATAACTGAAAGTTCTGCCCATTAAACTTGTTAACCTTCAGCCTACCCTTGTCTTCCATTGCTCACACTCAACCGTGAGACTCTCACTAAATCGTGAGATCTTCTTGTAGAGGACAACTAAAAAACAACCTCACTCTGATACCACTTGTAAGGATTAACAAGACAAAAATAACAGTTACATGCAAATATAACCAATATCAAAAAATAATAAACCACACAAAAGAGAACACAAGATGCAAAGATTTAACATGGTTCATCCAATCCCTGGGCTACGTCCACCAGTAATGAGTCCAATATTATTATTATCCAATGATTACAACCTGATTACAATCCATAATCCCTTACAGCTCAATACCACTACAAGAAGCTATTGAAACATACCTCATAAAATCCCTAACCCTAAGCCATTTTATACAAAGTTTTTTCCGCTTTAGGGTTAGAATAGGTTACAACATGTCGGCCGAAAAAATAGCACCAATTTTTTTTATGATCATGATGTTGTCCGACGATAATTCATCAGAATTTCGATGAATTTAGGTTTGTCTCTTTTTTGACAAAAAAAATTGTGACGAAATTTGTAAAGTTGTTTCATCAGAACTCTGACAAAAGTTTGTTGATATTTCAATAAACATTCGTCAGAAAATGGTGCCAAATACAGTAGTGATTGATCATTTTCTTGATACTTCATGATAATGATTTGTTGCTTTTGGATTTTGGCATGGATTGATTAGTTGGAGGTGCTCATGGATACTTGGAGACTTAGGTAATGTTGATATTCTCTTGTGATTAGAGATATGTGTTGGGACTATTGATGGTTTCAGTAGGAAGTCTACAGAGCATTCACCTAGTATGGACTTGAGAGGAGAGTGTTATTGGATTATTCTTGGAGAATTGGATATCTTTATGAGAATTTTCATTCCCCACTCTTGGTATACTCAATTGTTTATTAATTGAAAGGTATTTCTCATTGTTCCTTTTAGGTTCTTTATGTTCATGCTTATCTTTCATAGATATGGATCTTGAGCTATGGTGTGAGATAGTTTTGGAGGATTCATTTGAGAGGTGATTTAGAATTGGTTTTCTCTTTGTGCATTTTTATTATTATGATATCATTATGATTGAGTTTGGGGGATGGTTTATTGGGTCCATTCCTTCGATTGAGAATGGTACGAAAATGATCTTCTTATGAGAGGTTTATATCCATGTTGGTTACATGATATATATGTTTGTTTGGCATAAAGAGGCTAAATCTAGTTTGGGTATTGTTATGACTTCTTTTGGGGGGTTTAATGGAGGATATCCCACTTGACATAGTTGGCATTGAGAGGTGTGTGTAGAAGGACATGGTACTGTTACAAGTAGTGGTTGTTGTTGCACCAAAAGATTGACCTGTTAATGCCCGATACAACCACTAGACTTATAGAAGACATAGGAGGTGGTTAAGCCATGTCACGAATCCCAAGGGGAGAGCTGACCATTTTTCCAATAATCTCCCCCTCGGTGTTACCCGAGGGGATTCAAATGTATGACCAAGCTTTGACACCACTTGTTACAAGTAGCGGTTGTCGTTGCACCCAAAGATCGACCTGTTAATGCTCAATACAACCACTAGACTTATAGAAGATATAAGAGGCAGTTAAGCCATGTCACAAATTTTGAGGGGAGTGCTGACCATTTTTCCAATAGGTACAAGTTTTGATTTGTAGTATTTATTTCTTTGGTCTTAGTTATCTTCGTGGATGTTTAGTTTCACTTACATTGGATTTGGAATTGGTTGGAGCTTTGTGATCACTAGTTTGTATTCATGTATGTCATGTGGGAGATGGCATGGTAATTCTTTTATCTCTTTGCTTTGCAAGATGTGGAGAAAATGGTAGAGAATTGGAGATTGTTGTGAGATTTTTTCTTTCACATTGTTATTTCATACATTTTCTCCTTTCATTATAAGGTTTCTTCCATGAGTTTCATATGTTACAACTAGCAATTATCATTGAACCAAAAGATCACCTTGTTAATGTCTGATACAACCACTAGACTTATAGAAGACACAAGAGGTTGTTAAACCATATCATGAATCCTGAAGGGGGATGTTGGAATTTAGTCCAACAATCCCCCCCTTAGCATCATCCAAGGGGACTCAAACCTATGACCAAGCTCTGATACCACTTATTACAACCAGCGATTGTTGTTGTACCAAAAGTTCAACCTGTTAATACCCGATACAACCACTAGACTTATAGAAGACACATGAGGTTGTTAAACCATGTCACAAATCTTGAAGGGGGACATTGGTAGTTAGTCCAACATCATGTTCATGTGATTTGGGAGGATGGTGACATCTTGTGGGAGAGTATGCAACTTTGTGGGTTGCATGCATGTATCACTATGATGTTCTTGATACTATAGGTTTATGGTTACATTTCTATGTGATTTTGTTAGTGGATTCATTTTAGTTTTAACATTACCTATGTAGTGGGAGATTCTTTGTGTGTATGTGTCAGATATTGTACTTGAGGCTTGTGGTTGTAAGTTACAGGTTAGATACATTGTTGTTATGGGAATCACTTGATATATTTTGTATGCCTTGGAGGTATGGATAATTGGATGTATTAGCACTTGTTGTGGGTGTTATTTCAGCTATGGTTTTAACAAATATTGATACATGTGATTACATTTGGATCAAGTGTTTGTGTTTGGTATATTAGTTGAGACATAATTTATGATTTGTATGCAACATGTTGTGTAGATTTCTCTTTGGATGACCTCATATGTCCAATGGTAGTGGCATGATGTGGGGTGTGAGCATTCATGCATGATATGGTAGTCACTTTGTTTTATTTTAGGTATCTCGATGGAGCACATGGATCCTTTGATTGATGATGGTGCATTTTGTTAGAAAGGTTTTTCCCTTGTTCATATTTGTGGCTACTTATTGACCCTTATGCAATGTATACAAGTGGGAGAATGTTGGGAAAGTGGGTGTTGTACACCTTGCATAATAATGCATATTATAAATTTTATTTTATTATGTAAATGTTGCACCTAGGAGTACCTAGATGGACATGCAACATGTATTGATTCCTTGGGAATATTCTCATGACCACTTGATGATTTCTATTGTACAATTATCATATTATTTGATGTAACTATTTAATATTGGAGAAATAATTTAAATAAAGTACCTGATATTAGATGTGGATGAAAGGGTATTTAGTAACACATGATTTATGTAATACCACTTAGTAGTTTTTTGGGAGCTTGTTTCTATAAAAGAAACCATAAGGGAAAATATTGTGGTTATCCAAGTTTAGCATTTGTGGAGGTTGGAAGCATGGAATGGGACACGTGGTTGCTTACTTGTTAACATGGAGTGCTTGTTTATGGTTGGGGATTCAAATAATATCATGGATGTATTGATATGTTACTTTGTTAAATAATACATGGATGATGGATTCTTTTGGAGGCTGGTTTTTTCCCTCACGAGGGTTTTCCCAGGATATATCTTTTGTCACATTTTTATGGGTGTGTTGCCTATTCTCTTGCAAGTGGATTCAAAGTACTTTTTGGTAAAATTATCATGTGGGTTATGCAAAAATTGTCATATAGTTGGCTGTAAAATTCCTTAAAGTGAACGCATTCATGTTCTTCTTATCCTAGACCCAAGGTCAAGACTACATCAAGACAAATTTTCAAGCATCTCAACAAGCCATCTAACATTTCTAAAGCTATAACATCTTGTCAAGCCTCTACTACTTATGACACACTTTTCCTTTATGCATTTACATTTTAATTTCAAGGCTAATTCCTATATTGGGTATGACTGGGGCAAAACCCTTTCTCCCAAAAAGTTCCCCATTTTATGTGTATAAGCTACAAGTTGTAGAGCTTCAGATCTAGATTTGAAAATGTGTAATAATTTGTTTCTGATCCTCGGTCTTAGAATCAAATTTTGGTAGAAAAAGGGTGAATCTTGCATACTAGGGTAAGCCCAATTGCCCCTGTCAGTCTAGGTCACCCCTAATAGGTAAAATTGGTTGAAAATTCTAGTCCAGGTTAGGGGCTCTATCTACTTCCTAGATCTAGTCTCAAAATTATCACATCAGTTTGTTTGTTGTTTATATACACATATCTATGCTCCTCACATCCTATTGCACCCTATTTACTTCATTCACTCATTCCAAATTTAATCAATCAATTCTACTCATTAGTGGATGGGAGAAAACCTTACACCCATTCAATGCTTAAGTCCATGTTGAGCCTAGTGGGTACTTTATTCCTTTCCACTGTACCAAATGAAAGATGAAATCTGGGATGTGATGTTCTCTATCATCCTAGTGAACATTCATTCCATCTAATCTATAAGAAATTTCCTAAGGAAAAGAATAAAATTCCAAGATCTAGAAGCTCAAGAGATAACACAAATAAGAGAGACACATATGATATGATCAAATGAATAACTCAATAATGATCAAATGATGATAGATAAATACAAAGTAGGAGTGCCTGAATATATAGGCAATGTGATAAGACTACATGATAAGGAGATGATAAGCTATCAAACACACTAGGTGGAATCACATGTCCACCAAAGGTGGATCATCCTCCATTGTACATCAAATTATGTGCAATATGTGCAACAATGAGAGGATGATAATGTGATAAGAGCACTAAAGGTGGATCTCACACACAAAGAGGTATGAGATGACAACTATCACCGCCTAAAGTGGAATTTCTCCTAGCCATGAGCTAAAATGAAATGAAAACTCCTAGGTGTCTCAATGAAAACTAATATGCAAATGTATTATCCTAAGTAAACTTAAGTGAAGTGTAATTAGTAATATTTAATTACACTAACACCCCCCTTGAGTGTAAATTACAGGAATGCACTTAAGATCACAATGCTAGACGATAATGCATGATGGGTCTTAGCTACCAGGCCATGCTAGGTGATCATGTACAATATGAAAGAGAAATACAATGCAATCTCTCATAAAGTGGAGAAAGAGGGAAAACCTCATGGGAAAAACCATCCCCCAAATAGAGAGATGAAAAACAAGATGCATGGATGGATGGAGTAATCAAGACCCCCCCCCCCCCCCCCCATTATGACATACATCATGTATATACAATAGAGAATTATGAGAAGGACAAAACCCCATATGAGTAAAAAGTCCCCCCATAAGAGAGAAGTAGTAGAAGAAGAGAGACATGGTAGCCCACCCTCAATGTAGAATGCCCATTAGTGATAGTTTCTCTAGGATGAATGTAGAAGCTGGTCCAAGAATGTCGAACAATTTTCCTCCCCTTATGAAGAAACAATGCCATAGGTGTATATAATGTCTCTAAAAATTGCTCCCTTGTGTCGATGTCGAAGGCTGCCCCTTCCAAAACTGTTGAAAAGAACAAGTTAGGATCAAACAAGGATGAATGTAGAACATGTCCCAAAGAACCAAGTGTCTTCCCTAATGATAAAGAGACCTCTTGCAACTGTTGTACATAAGGATCCACAATCACATCAACCTTGAAAGACTGATCATGTAGAGAATGGACAAGAGGGTTAGAGTCTTCCCTCGCAACAACTGAAGAAGGATCTTCCCCATCAAAGAGAATATGTATATCATCAATGATGTCTCCCATATTGGCAACGTAGGATTCCACAAAAAAACCTACAATGTCTATCATGTAGTCATCCCCTAATGTTGTAACTAGAATACAAGGTGTACCCTATTGTGTTGAATCATATGGACCTATCACTATAGCAATGTATGCATGTAGAACCTACTGATGTTGTGACCTTGTCCTTCGACTGTCTGAAGGATCCCCCACAAGTGAACCTATTGAATCAAGAGTTTTTCTAACACAAGTAGGTCTAGTGGAAGATGATGAAGGATGATCCTCAACCTTAAGTTTACCAAGAAAAGGTGTAATCTTACCTATAGGGGTTGAGGTAGATGAACCATCTGAATCATTGAAACTATTGTCACTATTAGTTTCCACAATGTATGAAGTGGGGAGATGAGTAGAGGATAAGCTAGGTGAACTTTCCTCAAAGTGAACATTCCTCTCTATGAAGATCTCATGAGTCTCAAGATCCATAAGTCTATATGCCTTAACACTTTCTTCATATCCAATGAACGTACAAGGCCTTGGTGGAGATGCCTTGCATTTATGTGAAGATATGGTTACCCATGCTAGACAACCAAATATTCTAAAGTGTTTCACAACCGGTTTTCTTCTACACCATGCCGCAAAAGGAGTCATTACATCTAAGGCATTATGAGGAGATCTATTAAGGATTTTATTGGCACAACTTATAGCTTCTAGCACAAGTGATGGATCAAGAGACTTGGCTTCAATCATGCAACTTTCCATTTCCTTAAGAGTTCTAATCCTCATTTTTGTAACTCTTGTTTGTTGAGGACTAAATGCAACTAGATTCTAAAGATCAATACCCTCAAGCTCACAAAAGTCTCTAAGTCTTGAGTTCACATATCCTCTTTCATTGTCTACATGAATAACCTTGATGGATTTACTTGATTGCTCCTCAAAATGACTCTTGAACATTAGAAAATTATCAAACACTTCATTCTTGTGACCAAGAAAGTAGATCCATGTGTAGTGGGAAAAGTCATCAATGAAAGTGAGGACATAGCAATCCTTTTTGACTGATGTCACTAGAAAGGGGTTTGCTAGAACACTGTGAACCAACTCAACAATAACCGATGCTCTCCAAGACTTACCCTTTGCAAACTTCTCTTCAAGATGCATATCCATTGAACAAGTTGAACATTCACCCTTAGAAATTTTTATTGTAGGTAGGCCTTTGACCATTTGTGTTGAGATAAGTTGTTAAAGATAGTGAAAATCAAGATGTCCAAACCACTCATTTCATAATTTACTTTGTGATTGAGTATGTGTCAATAAGGCATGTGAAGGAGACTTAGGCACAAGGTGGGAGAAAGAATAAAGCCTTGTGTCATGATTAGCTTTACCCACTACAACCAATTAATCATCCTTGAGATTTCACACCATGACTAAATTAGGAGGGAGCTCAACTTTATTTCCACCTCCATAGTGAGTAATTTGGTAAATTGAAAGGAGATTAGTGCCAAGGTTAGGAACATAGAGAACATCTTTGAACTCTCCATTTTCCATCTCAACTGGTCCTTCCCCTTCAACTTCCACTTGTGTATAATTCCCTACAAAGATGCGAGGTACCTTAGATGGATCCAATGAAAAAAATTGCCCCTTTGAAGCACCCATATGATGCGTGGCACCCGTGTCAAGAATCCAATCCTCTAAAGAACTTGAACTTTCCATAAATGCTTGTCCTTTTCCCTTTGAAGTGGATGGAGATGAATCCTTAGAAGCATTTGGCATATTGATTTTTTTCTTCTTGAGTAAGTTTTCCAACTCATCAATTCACTTAGTCTTGCAATGATTCTTGTCATGATTTAGTTTCTTGCAATATGCACAAAATAGTTTATCCTTCTTGTTGTTGTTTCCCTTCTAGTTGAAAGAAGAATTGCCTTGTTGTGAGGAGGAAGATTTTTGTGTCTCTGATTATGATTTTGGCTTCCACTTCTTCTTCTTCTTCTTCTTGAAAATTTTTCCACCTTTAATTCTTTGGTTCTCATTATTAGCCACCAATGCCATAGACTTTGACAACTTGAGAATACCCATATCCATCAACTTTGACTATTCCAACATCAACATCTCTACAAATGCATCAAATGAAGGCTTGGTGAAATCACTTCCCATGGTCAACTTGTGAGTGTTGTAATTCAAGACAAAAGCTACATATTCTAAAGGTAGTCACTTCAAGATGTGATGAATCAACCTATCATCCTTCATGGGATTTCCACGATCCTTAAGTAGTGTTCTCAACTCATTGGCTTTGTTGACATAGTATTGAATTGTGTCAAAATTTATAGGATCCAAGAGAAGTAGACCATCCTAAATTGTGAAACCTTTTTCCTCATCCACCTTACCATACAAATCGTCAAGTTTTTCCCAAGCACCCTGGGAATCCTTAAAGCTGGAAATATGGAAGAAGACATCTTCATGAACACAACTCCTTATAATTCCTCAAGCCATAGTGTCTTTTATATGCCAATCAGTTTTTGCATTATCATCCACATTAGGACCAATGGGTTCTTTAATTGTTCCATTTACATAAATATTTAAACCTTTTTCCATTAGTTTACTCCATACTTTATCTTTCCATGTAGCATAGTTGTGTGAAGTTAACAATGGACATGTAGGTGAACCCATGATGCAAAATTGAAAGATAACGAGAGAGAGAGAGAGAGAGAGAGAGAGAGAGAGAGAGAGAGAGAGAGAGCCCAAATTCACTCAATCAAAGACCCCCCCAAAAAAAAATGAAAAAAAAATGATGCTTTTGACACTTTATATGTAGTGCGTGTACAATTACCACTTTACCAAAATGGGCCAAAGTGGCCTTCTAATTTTGATGTTTACAACCACCTCAATGAGGCCAAAACATACTCAAATCAATATTGCTCAAAATCAAAGTAAATCCTAAACATTACAATGATCATACAAGGCCAAAAAGGACCTAGATCTGAAAGTGATATTTTTTTCCTAAATAAGGCTATAATCTGATAGCAAATTTGGAAAGTACTCAAAAAATTATACACTTTAAAAAAAAGGGTACCTGAAAATGTGTCCATATGAGCTTGAACGGAGCCTTTGAAGTTGCAAAAATAGGGATTAGACAAGTACAGTTACCAAAATTTGCAATTTCTATCAAATTCGTGCACCAAAACTAGAAAATAACACCACCACTAAAACATTCAGGAAATTTTAGCCAAAAAAAAAATTGCACTCAATTTGGAGCCTAGATGACCAAGTTATGGTCTCCCAAAGTAAGATTGCAAAATTGAAACTGCAAATGGTGAGGGTTGCAAATTTTTCAAACCTCGTTGACATCAGCAATACACTATCTTAAATTTGACCTCCAAACGACTATCACTACAGTGCAAAAATGCCCAAAAATGATGGTCAAATGACTGTCAATTTTAATGCACCATAAAGATGATGCAATCACAAGCTTAAATTTGATAGCTAAATGCACATCAAAGCCAAAAAGAGAACTAGCTTCGTGACAGATGGATGACCGTCAATTTTAGCCCAATAAAAACTATGAAAATTGCAAATTTTTTATTATAAAAATACCATTTCCTAGGTTGCCACAAGTCGAGGTATTATTGGTTGCGCCAAGTGGTGAGTTGTGTTGGTTGTTGCATGTGTTGTGGTGGCTCAGGCCTTCGTTCTAAGTGAAGGAGGCATGAGTAGGGTTGTCACTACTGTTGGTGGTGGTGCATAGGATTCAAAGCAAGTGCAAGCGGTGGTGGTGGGCGCGCTGCTCGTGGCGGCTTGATCAGTGGGGGATGTGGGACTGTTTAGCCCCACATTCACTTGGGGGCTGGATGTTATGGTATTTAAAACCAAAGCCCAACAATGATTAAATAAAAAGAGTTTGTGAGGTTATTATTGGATTCAAGCTTTGATCCATTGGTAGGTATGGGCAGGTTGTTGCGTAGATGTGATCGCTCTGTTTGTGGGGTTGGGGATAGAATATTAATGTCATGTTTGGTCTCCATACAACGTACATGTAATATGCTCGCAATATTCTCTGAGCCTACAATAATGATTTGATAATAACCTAGGAGTGAGGACCCTAACAAAAAATAACCCCCAAATTTTTTTGAAAAAATGAAACAAAGCCTAGATTCAAAATTTTAAAAAAAAACTTGAAAATTTATACTGAATTGCAGATCAAACTGCCCAAGTCCAATTTGCAATTTTTTTTTGCCTCGGATTTGACTTTTGCCCAAGGTAGGCAAATTTATACTCAAAATTTATGGAAACGACCACCCGGACGCAATGGTGACGTCAGATCTTGCTCTAGATGCTCCCACAAGATGTTGCTCCTCTAGATCTGAATCATGGCCCTCCAAAAGTTGAAGCAAAAAACTCTCCAATGGCTATGCAATGAAATCTTCTACGACTCTGATATCATGTAAGAATTTGCCTAAGGTAAAGAATAAAATGCCAATATCTAGAAGCTCAAGAGATAGCACAAATAAAAGAGATAAATATGATATGATCAAATGAATAACTCAATAATGATCAAATGATAATAGATAAATATAAAGTAGGAATGCTTGAATATATAGTCTATGAGATAAGACTACATGATAAGGAGATGATAAGCTATCAACCACACTAGGTGGAATCACATGTCCACCAAAGGTGGATCATCCTCCATTGTACATCAAAGTATGTGCCACATGTGCAACAGTGAGAGGATGATAATGTGATAAGAGCACTAGGTGTATCTCACACACAAAGAGGTATGAGATGACAACTATCACCATCTAAAGTAGAATTTCTCCTAACCATGAGCTAAAATGAAATGCAAACTCCTAGGCATCTCAATGACAACTAATATGCAAATGCATTATCCTAAGTAAACTTAAGTAAAGTGTAATTAGTAATATTTAATTACACTAACATAATCCAACCAATTTTTCTTTGCTATAGTCATATTGCTTTATTGGAGATGACGTTTGATATCATTTATAATCCATTACTTAAAGAAGATGCATTTGTATATTTTCTCCAAAATAAAAAAGTACTATCATGATCAAGTGCTTGCTTAAAAGATGGAGTTAAGAACTATCTTTCATTTAATTTTGTATTTTCATTTTTTATAGATGGACATAATTAGTTATTTAAAAGACTATGTATATTTGTAAACTAAATCATGATGAGATAAAAGAGTCATAAATCTCACAGTTAAAAGATAAAAAAAACTAGTACTAAGATACTCACTAGATATATTGTTCGTTGAATACAAGCCAAGAGATTAAAAAAAGGTCGGTAACAACACTTGAGGATAAAACATGTGTATCCATATCATAATGTTTCTCAAGAAAATATGAAGCTAAAAATAAACATTTAGGATAATCCATTAATAAAAAAATATATTTATAATGGGATGGACAAATGATATGCTCACTAGGGTATAACAACATCATGTGGATTAAGAGCACTATATGTATGATGGGTGCATAGGGTTAAAGTATGATCAACATTTGTCTCACAAAGTGTATAACCATATTTTTATGGAGACAAAGAAAGTAAAAACCCCCAACATAGATGAAAGAATGTGCATAAATTCTACATATGATGAAATATTATACAAGTTATTAACAATGTTACACATGGAGTATGCAAGATCATCTTTGTGACAAATGAGATAATGTCATTAAGGAAAAAACAATAAGAATAAATGAAATGTGAAAATCGATCATAATCCACAATGCATACATCATGAAAATCCTAAAACATGGAATCCTAACAATCTACAATGAGAGCTATGATAAGAGGCACAATAAGAAATGATAGGAGAGGGGGTCCAAACCCTAGTAAAGGGAAATTAGATATGAAATAAAAGATGCAAGCAATTATAGTTATCATTTTATAAATAGGATGAAAGTTAAAATCCTGTGATAATTCAATGATTAAGATTGTCATTTTATGTATGGACATATAATATCCCCTATGGTAAATCCACAACAAATTAATGCATAAATAATGACAAGTAAAAAAAATCCATAGAGTCTCAAATTGAAGCTTATATCTTATTAGATACAAAATAATAATAAAATAATAAAAAGTAAACATGTACCTTGATATCGTTGAAGATGAGACCAAAGCATATGCTTTAGATGATGGCTACTTGAAATTTAATACTAGATTTGATATAAACAAATTGAGATGATTGCAGTTTGTCAAATTTAAAACTATGGATAAAATTGGTTTAGTCTTACACTTACAACCTTGATCCCTATTTTTGTATTTTTTTTCTAAGACATTTTGTACATTTTTTAAGCTAAGGTCATCACATCTTTAAAACTTGCAATAAAGCTTCATTTGTACCCACACTTATGATTAGAAAGATTGTGGTGATGAGGAACATTGTTAGGATTTTTATCTTGGTTAAGTCTTGTAGATAAATTTAATAATTTTAATAATAATATAAGGTAACTACCAACAAATGCAAATAAAAATATTGTAATTGTGATGATGTTAGGCGATTTAAACGTGAAAATTGATTTAGCATATAATGCAATTTAATGAATATTACAAGGACAAGCATTATTTTGTTTGTTGATCCAAAAGCTAATGTGGTTGATGTAAGCGACCAAACAATGAGTGCCAGTTGATACCTCATGATAGATAGATTTCATAACACTATCTTAATGATGGGTGGATTCTGTATTGATTGATGATTAAATGACACAAGGGTAACAACCTTTTATGTTGAACATGCCAAATAACTCAGAGTGGTGGGGGTGAATTAGTTATTCATAAATACTTCTTAAACTTTTACTGAACTAGTAAATAATTTAAGCAATCAAAAACTCATAACATGTATAAACATGAAAGCATAAAACCATCAACACAATGAACACCTAAATTTATGTGGAAACCAAAGATTGAAAAAACCATGGAGAAGCTAATTCTCATGAAAGCAAACATTGGTTAAGGTGATTTTTACAAGGGCTCACTACTAGTTTTCTCACTGTTGTTTGGCTCATCACCAGTTGGGCTAACTATCCTTATACAAAAGATGTATTACAAGTTTTATCGACAAAATGCTAATTGATAGAATTGCATCTGCTTATACATGAAACAGTTTCAGTTGATAGCACAATAACCACCAAAAACAATAGATATGATACATATATTTTGTTAGCATATACCAGACCTTTACAACATATTATGTAAGACTTTTTATCTGTACCACAACAATACTTCACTCATCTTCCTTTTGCTTACACATTGCTGCTAGATATACACCAAAATAGACTTTCTCTATATCACCTTCGTCTCTCTCTTTCTTACTCACATACATGCTCAAATACAAATGATATCTTTATTTATATATACATTTGATAGGGTACAACATATGTCATCCAAGCCACAAAACATGTCGACCACAACACAAAAGATATTACAATTATATTTAACATGCTACCATCGAACCTAAATATAGATCATACATAAGAAATATTCATACCACATTACTATAGGACCTAAATATAGGTCACCCTTAAGATACATACACTTCATATCACATTTACCGAAAGATAAGAAAATTTTGGAACTATTGAAACACCACAACCAAGTCCATGACACGATCGACACAACTTTCAAACTAACTGATAGATAGATTTCAATGACAATAGGCCACAATCTAGAACTCAAAAAATCAAATGAATACAATAGATTTCACCGTAAAAAAGTTCTTATATCTTTCTTTAATGATTGGAAGCTTCCTCTTCCACTTAGCCACAACAACACCCATCTAAGCGTACAGACTATCATGCTCCACCAGCATGTCAAAAGATGAAGTTTAGTATGGAGACCAGAACTGTAGTTCATAATCTTCAGCATTAGCAAGGATATAAAAGACATGCTCTAATCAGACTTCAACCAAGTCCTTCACCAACCAGAATATTTTCACTAAATATTCTCTTTGTCTTTGCAAATGTAACATCTCAACCTGAAGTTGACCAACCTTTATTCTCTACCTTCCACCTTCATCCTTGAAATAATCATATGTCTTTCCCAACTCATTCAATTTTGTTTCAATAGCTTCAATTCTGCCTCTAAAATTATCAACAATAGGCCATCAAAGACAATACATGTATATATCTACAATTTATTTTATGCATTCCTTTGTTTCACCGATCATCCTATATAATTTTTGTTTAGCATTTGTACATTTATTCTCAATGGATTCTTTTACCAGACAATAATATGCACTATATTGCAGCAACTTTCCTTCAACATATTTTACCAAATCAACAAGAAACATACCAGATATATTATAAACAATGGTCTTTTTACTGATCAAGTGATCAATCAACATACAACATATCCTTAATTTTGGTTTTTCTCACTGGAGAGAAACCAATCCAAATATCAATTATTCCATCAAACTCACCACTCTCTAGCATAGACTGAATCACATCAGAATCCACAAAATTAGATTTTGGCAAAGAAACTACATCTTTCTCAATCTCCTTTTTTCCTTCCTTTTCTTCTATTTCCTTCTCTTCCTCAACCTCTTCTTCTTCTTCTTCCCCCAAAATAGTAACAATCTCATTTCCTTTAGCACTAATTTTTCTTCTTTTAGGTTCTGGAAGGGAATCACCAATATCTATAGTCAAACTTTTCTAACTCAAGGAGGACCCCCCCTCAACATGACTTGTTGGCACACCACTAAATACAACCAAACCAAAGAAAATATTCATATGTAATGAAGTAAAATATGTTTTGCAAGCATCTACATTTTTCTCCAAAAACCCTAGATATTTATAGATTTTTTTCCGACAGGGATGCCAAACTTCCACTCTACATTCTCTCTACTCAGTAGAGACCTCAAGAAATAGAATATGAAGCATACAACCAAATACCCAAACTAAAATACACAACTATCTTCTACTGACATCTTGACATTCTCAAGAAAATTATTCATCAATAATTTACACAAGTCAAACTAAACACCTTCCCTAACCATTTTGTGTGCAATAAAGACTGTTACAATCGAAGTAGAACCATCATGATTTCGAAAGAATTTTTTGTAAGAAATGCCCTAGGAAACATACCTTACCACCAGATCTTCAAAGAGTATTTATCAGAAGTGTGTGTTGATCACATTCAATACCAATTAATTATACTTCCTTGTATCTAATCATCTTCTTCCCTAGAAGATTACTAATACTACACAACACCATCATATCCTTAATTACCTCTTTTGTTACTACATAGGGTTTATCCAACACCAGGTTTCCATTCCAAAACTGACTCAACAAAAACATGATAAATTCCTTGTCATTGAAATATGAAAATTCTCCCCATATATCGAAGCCAAAATTTTGAACTCTCTACAACTTCTCTTTAGACAATCCAACTTCTAGTTGTTTGATCTTGCTATGATCAAATTCCTCTAGTTCTACCTTCTTCAACATTTTTTATGCATCCACATCTATATCATGAACAACCAATTGAGACCATTTTTTTTCGTACTCGAATACCTTTCTTCAACCTCTCTCAAGATTTTCCAAAACTTCAATTTTTTCTTCAACGGAGTCAAATGATTTAAAAAATCCACTTTTATAACCATGATCCATCATAATTGCTCTTTTCCTTCTAAAAATTAATTATCACTGACAAAACCCAATCGTACTATGTACATCAATCAAATGAAACTAGTACAATCATTATTTTTTCATCGAACATATTGGAGATAAGCTAGTTGCAATGGGTATCTCCTTAGAGTGGGGGAAGTGATTGATATAGCATTTTAATACTCCCCCTAAGCTAGAGCATTTGGCTCGGTTACCAAAAGAGATAATACTAAGTTCCTGTTGCAGGAGCACCAAGGCCAAGGAGGAACACTAGGGTCAATCATTGATCCTATAAGAGTTGAAGACAAATAATGACCATGAAGGGTCATTTGCAATGTAAAAAAAGACCAATTTGGTCATTTGATGATGTTTTGTTAGAGTGTTGATCATTTTGTGTAATAGGATCATGAATAAGTTCATGTAAGACATTTTGGCACCTAAGGCTAGAAAAGCACACTTTAGGGTCACTTGATGATCCAAGATTAAATTAAGTTGATCAATACCTATAAGGTTACTTATTGATGTAATTTGGCCATTAGAGCCACCGAATGTTGTAAAATGCACTAAAGTGCCAAAAGGATGTAATGTTGCCTTATAGGCAAAATATGGCCTAATGAGGGCTAGTTAGAGGGTTTAAGGGGTATTTGAGGTCTAATATTAGGAATTGATCCTAAAAGACCTTTTGACACACGTCAGGTAAGGAGGATCCAATTAAGCACAGTCCAAATAAGCAGCAGAACACCACAATGCAGAATTACACAAAAAGAATATGTTTTCAACTGAATTTTCATTAACATGCCTGGTTGTAAGGCCTTCCAAGTTAGGGCCAAATACAATCAAAAGTATTTCTTCTATCCCCCTAGCTAGTTTAGCTCTGAAACAAATCAACAATTGATGGAAACACTAAGGCAGATCTGAACTTGAGCTCACAAGCCTCCAAGCAATCTCCTTGTCTCCAAACATGCAAACCACTGGCTCTGTTGTTACAATATCAGATAAACAGACTGATCTTCAAGATCTCTCAAGATCAAATTATGATTCTACTATCATGATACCAATATACCATCCAAATTTCTCCTAAACATCTACCCAAACTCTCAATATATAGCTAGCTAAGCCACAAGTCAGCCAGTCAGGCAATTAATTACAATATAGGTCCAATCCAAAGAGAGATACCAAAACTAATGCAAGAATGATCAAAACTTAATGATTCTTTGGATTTAGGTCCACACATGACCCAATAACATGTCATTAACCACACAAAGCCCCATCTCATCACACGGAACCGCGCAAGAAGAAACACTCCACATTTCGCGTGAAAACTGCCAGAAAATAGGTCTCGGGGAAAAACAATCATAAATTTTGACTCATAATGAATTAGGAGTTGCAACCTTGGGAAATGATAGTATTTTAGGTCCTCTTTAAGGACCTAATAGAAAAAATTCTGATTCATTAAGAATCAAGGTCGCCATGATGCGCAATCAACACCAAAACTGCAAGAATGACTTCGACAGGAACACTGGCAGAAAATAGGTCCCCAAGAAAAATGGTCATAAATTTTTACTCATAATGAATCAGGGCTTGTGCCCTTGGGAAATTATATTACTTTAGGTCCTCTTAAATTCCCTAAGAGAGAAAAGGCTGATTCAATAAAAATCAACGATGCCACATCACGCAATCAACCCCAAAACTGTAAGAAAATACAGTTCCGACGGCCAGTAAAACAAATCCAACTTTGAAACGGTCCATCCAATCCTTATGAGATCTTAGGAGAAGGTTCCAAAATAGGTCCTCAACATCATGTAATCTTCTCACACAATGAAACCAATAAATACAACAATTAAAATGCAAACAACAGAAAATAGGAAATGTTTTTGGTGATGCAAGATTGCTCAAAGCCTGAGATGCTCCTGCATCACCTTTAGAAGTTGATTCCAATAATATAAATGCAAAAGGGATAGGAAGTTTTTGAGTTTACAATTATGTTGTCAACTTGACAACATTAAACAAAATGTAACAGTCAGTTGTAACTGATTGCAGTCAACTTGAAGAGGAGTTACAAATAGTTGGTTGATTGGTAACCACTGAAGGAGGTCTATTTTTGTAGAGAGTGCATGAGGAATGAGTGGATTGTGAGTGTGACTCAAAAGGAACAAATGTAAACATGTTTTGATTAATAAACAAGAATATTCTTGCAACAATCATTATTCTGGCCGTAGGGTACAGTCCCTGATCTTGTGCTTTTAAATGCTTGAAACAATGTGATATTGTGTGGGAAATGAATTGAAAAGGTTTTGTTTTAAGTTGTTTTTATTTCCATGTCATTAGAGTATTTTTCTATTAAGTTTTGAGATAAAGAAACACATTCATTTACTGATTGTCCCTTAATAGTGTGTGCAATCAATCCTTAATTGTTTTGAAGTCTCCATGAGCATCTAGGATTATACCACTTTATGTGATCAATGTATCTTGTGGGATGATTCTATCATTGTATGTTATGTTCTTGTATGGGTTTGAGTGCAGAGATGTACAAGGATGTGGAGGGAGAGACCACAAATTGAGGAAAAATGTTGATTGAGGGCATGGATGAGCAACACCAGTTAAGGTCTGAGAGATCTTCATGAAGGAGTGCTACATTTTGTGATGTTTTATGTTCATACATGGTCATTGGAAGGTTTTGGATCCATTGGAGGGATCTAGAAGTGGTTGGAAGGGTAAATCCAACAAAGCCCTAGGCTAGTGTCCCTAGGAATGAGGGTTTGATACTTGGAGGGTTAAAACTTTGTGACATCTCCAATAAACCTTAAAATATATTGTTTTGCATCATGTATGAATACTTTTTCATGTTTGGGAGGTTCGGGGATGAATGGTTATAGGAGTTACTTTGTAAATGGAGGGCTAATAGGGCTAAATGCAAGGTTGTAGGGTACTGGTGTGTACAACTGATCCAAAGGGGAAATAGGTGAGTTTGACACATGTTGTGTAGTAGTGAAAAGGGTATTTTAATATGCTATTTTTTTTGTGAGTCTTTTGGTGATGTTTTGAGAAACCCTTGAATTACCTGTTGAACATGGCTACTAGGAATTAGGCCTAATTAGCACCTGGGTAAGGGATTACTGATGGATTAAGTGGGTTAGTTGAGACTAGTGGAAGGTATTTGAGGGATGTTGGGTTAGTTTTAAGATGTAGATCCTAGTGGTGGCAAAATGAAGTGTTTTGACCTTTGATTGGTCTATGGTGTTGGTTGGATCTAGAAGGATGATCCTATTGAAGAAGCTTTTATGGTGTTGTTACAAAACAAATGCAATCCCTCATGAATTTTCCCAATGGAAGTCCACCTAATCTCTGCATCAAGTGGTATCAAATCAAGTGAAAGGTTTGGGGTTTGGAAGATTTAGAGTCCTTTGTTGATGCTTGGAGTTGAATCATCCTCTAAGAGTGTTCCAAAGTGGTGACCCTACATCAGAAGAATCCTAGATTGGTGAGAAGAGATGGGCATGACAAGGAGTGAAAGAGAATTGGCCAAGTTGTTGAAGGAATACTTGGATGATGAGAGAAGAAGAGATGAAGAAAAGAAGCAAAGAGAAAAAGAGAGAAAGGAGAGGGAAAAAAAGATAAGAAGCTTAAAAAGAGCCTTAGAAGAATGTGAAGAAAGATTGAAGAATCTTGAGGAGATGCTTAAGGATGCTATAAGTTGGCACTTAAGGGTAAATAAGAAGGTGAAGTGGCCTATTCAAAGGCTAAGAGTAGTAGGAAGGAAGAAGGAAAAAGTCAAAGAAGAGGAGGGTACTAGGAAGGGAACTCTCGTAGAGGAAGTTGCACCTATGATGGAGGCTATAAGGACTCATGATGTAGTCTTGGTTGATGCTGAAGAAGACAACATAGAGGCAAGCCTAGAAGGGCTTGAGGAAGAGGAACTTGACTTATGGAAAAAAAATTATGCTATAGTTGAAGAATGGCAGAGTCATGGAGGTACTTTGGAGGCACCAGAGGGAGAAACCTTCAAGGAAGAAACTGAGATTGTAGAGGTGGGCCAAGAGGAGGCTCGAAAGGTGATAAAATTTTCTCCTGGCATGGAGATAATACAAGTTGAATTAGAGATACAGGTTGGCATGATGGTGACCATGAAGCAACAAAAAAAGAAAGCGATGTTCACATTGGCAAGAGATGCCAAGCCAAAATGCAAGATGAAGATGCAATAAGAAAGGACAACATAGTTCAAGGAGGACCTCTATTTGCCTAAGGTCAAGATGAATGCCTGAATTTTTCTCTAACCATTTGTTTTGCAGGATTGTTTCCAGGAGGACTTGGAAATATTTTAAACTTGGGGAGTATGGTGCATGAGCACCAAGGCCAAGGAGGAACACTAGGGTCACTCATGGATCCTAGAAGAGTTGAAGACAAATAATGACCATGAAGGGACATTTACAATGTAAAAAAAGACCAATTTGGTTATTTGATGATGTTTTGTTAGAGTGTTGATCATTTTGTGTAATAGGATCATGAATAAGGGTATGTAAGCCATTTTGGCACCTAAGACTAGAAAAACACAGTTTGGGGTCACTTGATGATCCAAGAGTAAATGAAGTTGATTAGGACATATAAGGTCACTTATTGATGTAATTTGTCCATTAGAGCCACCAAATGTTGTAAAATGTACTAAAGTGCCAAAAGGATGTAATGAATTGCCTTATACGCAAAATATGGCCTAATGAGGGCTAGTTAGAGGGCTTAAGGGGTAGTTGAGGTCTAATATTAGGAATGGATCCTAAAATACCTTTAGAAGTTTATTACAATAATATAAATGCAAAAGGGATAGGAAGTTGTTGATTTGACAACTATGTTGTCAACTTGACAATATTAAACAAAATATAACAATCAGTTGTAACTGATTGTAGTCGGCTTGAAGAGGAGTTACAAATAGTTGGCCGGTTTGGTAACCATTTAAGGAGGTCTATTTGTGTAGAGAGTGCGTGAGGAATGAGTGGAGTGTGAGTGTGAGTCAAGAGGAACAAATGTAAATGGGTAAAAGCACAATCAGGTGTCACCTTTCAGGCTAACTTATCAACACAACTAAATTTTAGTATTTCTAACTAAAAATTAATTTTGGTCAAACATATGGTCTAGCTAGATTCATTCTAGCTAAGTTAGATAAATTCTTTAACTTTTCCAATTCGAAATATCTATTAAATGCATGTTCTATACCACTTTGGGTCCAATTACCATAAAAATAAAATTATTTCAGAAAAGTGGCATTTCAATAACTCTAATATTTTTAAAGATATTTTTTTAAAAGTGAAAAAATACCCTTTTGTATAGATCAGAGTCAAGAATATCCTCATATAGATTTTATAGCGTTTTAATTAGACATAGTTTATTGTAATTAAAAAATATTGCAAGTAGGTATTTTAACAGTCAAGGAGATGTTGATTCGGAGAAAGAAAAAAGTAGTAAATCATATTAAATAAATTGGAAAAACATATGGTGCACTAAAGAAGAGAGTCCTCTTTAAGAATATATATTTCTTTTTTGATTGGGATAGATTTGTTATGAAAAATATGTTGCGAGATGAAAACTGTCGATTTCAGTGAGTTGGAATTTGAATTGTTATAAAAGAGAAAATATAGGTCACAAACCAATTTTCATTTCTTTGTGCACTAGCTATATATGTCATCTATGACATATTTTGAAATAAGGGGAAAAAATGTTTATATACATATAATTTTTGGGTGGGAACTAGACCCCTAATTTTCAGCATTTTTTAGCAACTGAAAAATCATCTTTAAAAATTAAAAAAACATATCAATTATTATTCAAATAAATTATTAAAAATATTAATCATAAACTTCATCCATTTTATCACATTTAATTAGTTTACATCATCTTCAAATTCCAAACATAAATGACATTTTTATACTATTGAAGTTGAACAACTTTGATTTTGTTAGCCTTTTCCTTTGTAAAAGGGTGACAACTTATTGTGCTTTTACCCAAACACATTTTGATTAATAAACAAGCACATTCTTGCAACAGTCATTATTCTGGCCGCAGGGTACAATCCCTGATCTTGTGCTTTTAAATGCTTGAAACAATGTGATATTGTGTGGGAAATGAAGTGAAAAGGTTGTGTTTTAAGTTTTTTTCATTTCCACGTCATTAGAGTATTGTTCTATTAAGTTTTGAGATATAGAAACATATCCATTTACTGATTGTTCTTGAATAGTGTGTGCAATCACTCCTTAATTGTTTTGAAGTCTCCATGAGCATCTAGGATTCTCCCATTTTCTGTGATCAATGTGGCTTGTGGGAGGAGTCTATCATTTTACATTATGTTCTTGTATGGGTTTGAGTGCAAGGATGTACAAGGATGTGGAGGGAGAGACCACAAATTGAGGAAAAGTGTTGATTGAGGGCATGGATGAGCAACAACAGTCAAGGTCTGAGAGATATTCAAGAAGGAGTGCTACATTTTGTGATGTGTTATGTCCATACATGATCATTGGAAGGTGTTGGATCCATTGGAGGGATCTAGAAGTGGTTGGAAGGGTAAATCCAACAAAGCCCTAGGCTAGTGTCCCTAAGAGTGAGGGTTTGATACTTGGAGGGTTAAAAATTTGTGGCATCTCTAATAAACCTTAAAATTTATTGTTTTGCATCATGTATGAAGACTGTTTCATGGTTGGGAGGTTTTGGGATGAATGGTTATAGGATTTTCTTTGTAAATGGAGGGCTAATATGGTTAAATGCAAGGTTGTAGGGTACTGGTGTGTACAATTGGTCCAATGGAGAAATAGGTGAGTTTGACACATGTTGTATAGTAGGGAAAATGGTATCTAAATATGCTATTTGTTTTGTGAGTATTTTGGAGAAGTTTTGAGAAACCCTTAAATTACCTGTTGAATAGGGCTACTAGGGATTAGACCTAGTTAGTACCCGAGTAAGGGATTGTTGATGGATTAAGTGGGTTAGTTGAGACCAAGGGAAGGTATTTGAGGGATGTTGGATTAATTTGAAGGTGTAGAGCCTAGTGGTGGAAAAATGAAGTGTTTTGACCTTTGATTGGTCTATGGTGTTGGATCTAGAAGGATGATCCTATTGAAGAAGCTTTTATGGTGTTGTTATAAAACAAATACAGTCCCTCATGAATTTTCCAATGGAAGTCCACCTAAGCTCTACATCAGTTCTAGTACCACTAAACTCTCTTCAGTAGCATCTTTCTTCTTCCATACCATAACTGTGTTTTGAGATTCACTTGAAACTGCAAAGCTATTTTCATTCCCAGATTTTACTGGAGCATCAATATATTTATAGGTGTTAGCATAATGATTGGTCTGTCCACATTTAAACTAATTGGCATTCCTCTATCCTAATCTCATTGACTAAACTCTAGATCTGCACTATTTAGCCTTGTGACCATAATTGTAACACACATAACAATTCACATGAAAGACATTATTCATTCCACTTTTCTTAACTGGATTAGAAATTTGACTTCTACACTGATTTTATTTATGATCAAAATTATGACAATTAAAGAACTAAACCTTATAATCCTTCCTCATCTTACAATTAATAAACTTATGACCAAAATTCTTGCAAATGAAATAGTAACCATTAAAAGATAAGTACCTTTGAGTATTTGTTTACCTAACTAGAGGCCTTCTTGTAGATGTATTTAGATTCTTGACCTTGCTTGCTACCTCATACTTTGCTTCAACATCAACTTCTTTCTCTTGGTCTTTGTCCTTCATATCTGAACACTCACTGATAAAACCCAAACCTTCCTTATTCTTGCGACTCTTCTATAGGGATAAAGTTGATCCAAAATAGTACTGCTTTCGCAAACCTTTGCTTCAGATCTCATCTTCTTTAATTCTTGATCCAAATTTTCATTTTCATTCGATTTCTTCTTGATAATATCCTTGAGATTCTCTTCAGTTCTCTTCCATTCGTCTATTTTTTGATTAATAGTGTTCTTCAGATCTCCTTTAGTCTTATTCCAATCTTCCATCTTATGCTTGAACTCTTCCTTAATGATTTCCTTAGTGTTTTTACTATCACTCAAGTACTTTTCCAGATTTGCCTCCTTTTCTTTAGACTCCTTCAATTTATGACTAAATTCCTTGTGCCTCACCTTGAACCTTCAGATATGATCCCTCAGATTTGAGGTACACGCATTTGATTCCTTAAGGTTTTCTTTTAGGTCCTCATTTTATGATTTAGTTGATTCAATGTCACTCATCATGATTTGCCAATCCACATTAGAATATTACTCTTCTTCCATCTGTTCAAACATCCTAGATCCCTCTTAAGCATTTAAGCTCTATCTGTAAGGGACTAGGCTCTGATACAAATAACTAAGAGGGGGGTGAATTAGTTATTCACAAAAAATTTCTTAGACTTTTATTGAACTGGTAAATAATTAAAGCAATCAAAAACTTATAACAGATATAAACATGAAAGCATAAAACCATCAACACAATAAACACCCGAATTTATGTGGAAACCCAAGATGGGAAAAACCATAGAGAAGCTAATATCGGTTTAGGTGACATCGATTAAGGTGATTTTTGCAAGGGCCCACTATCGGTCAGGCTAACTACCCTTTTATAAAAGATATATTACAAAATATTTTACCGAAAAAATGTGAATTGATAGAATTGCATCTACTTATGCATGAAATAATTCTAATTAATAGTACAATAACCATCGACAATAGTAGATCCGATACAAATCTTCTGCTAGCATATACCAGACCTTTGCAACATAGTATGCAAGACCTTCTCTTTGTACCACAACGATAATTCACTCAACTTCCTTCCGCTTACACACCATTGCCAAATATACATTGTAATAGACTTTCTCCATATCACCTTCATCTCTCTCTTTTTTGCTACACATACATACTCAAATATAAAGGATATCTCTAATTATATACACATTCGATAGGGTACAACATATGTCAACCAAGCCACAAAACATGTCAACCACAACATAAAAGATATTATAATTATATTTAACACGCTAACACCGAACCTAAATATAGGTCATACATAAGAAATCTTCATACCATGTTACCGTAGGTCCTAAATATAGGTCGCTCTTAAGATACATATGTTTCATATCACATTTATTGAAAGATAAACAAATTTTGGAACCTTGACTTGATCAATAAAACTTTTGAACCAACTAATAGATAAAAATTGATAAGACCTATCTAGAACAAGATATAGCCATTATATCAAAAATATTTGATGAACTGCAAGGATGTCCAACTAGTAGGGATACCCAAAAGAACTCTGAAACACAATAATCAACTAAAACTCCATTCATTTGCAATCACCGAAACATCTAGGTGTACCAAAAAGATGTATTCCAATAGTAGGAACAAGTACACATGACATCATACCCCAAAATTGCACGAACTGAATTTGTTTTGCACAAAATCGTACCACTGGCAACTTAATCAACAACCAATAGACATCCAATCAATACAAATATACAACTGGTATAAGGTTTTGACATCAATAACAACAATGCCAACATCTTCTCAATATGTTTAATATTTTATTCTTATCCTAGGTGCATAATTCAAATGCATTGGTGTAAGATAAAATAAAGAGTGACTGATTGGAAGGGGATCAACTTGAACCTATTACTAAATTTGAATAATAAAAAAATTTGGTCAAATGCACACATGCAGTTTTGGCTATGTCAAAACCACAACCAAGATTTTAATCCCAAGAAAGGAAACTATAACTTAATACCTAAAAATGCTTTGCGCAAGAATATAGTAATATTTTTAATGACCAATCTAAATTTAATATTAATAGAAATATAATATCTATCAAAATTATTTATTAAAAATAGTATATGTAAATCACCCACCCAAAACATAGAGATAAGAATATATATAAACATTTTATATCATTGAAATGTTGAAGGAATGAGTCTTTAAATTCCTAAAAATGTGTACACAATTATGCTTTAACCAAAGAACCCCACAAAAAACTATTTTCCACCCAAGCTTAGAACTGGTCACCATTACCAAGCTCCACGTTGAGTCCAACCATGGTAACCACAATTTAAAATCACAATCACCCAACCTAAAGCGAAAAGCGACTTTTGAACACTGTTCAAAATCAATAAATAAAATGTTAAAAACTTCACAGCTAAACAAGCGCTGGGCCCTACGCTTGAAGTCCACTAGTTGTCAGCAACTCGACTGAGTGAAAATATCTGTGAAAATGTTCTCCCGAACATTTACGCGTTTACCGTAGTAAATTTTTTATAGAAAAGACTAGGCAAATATTTATTTGTTTTTTTAACCATTTAAAATAAACATTATAATTTAACTTTATATTTTTTCTTTCGTCGATCACTTGTCTTCCAAACTGGAATTCGGCCTTGGCTTTTATTAAAAAAAGGCCATTCCAGACGACGAAACGATTTTGATCGCATCTTCAATCGGGCAAAATTTTCAGGAAATTATCGAAATCCTGCAGATTCTCGAAATTTTCCCGATTCTCTTCTTTTTCCTTTTTCAAACGACTTTGATTTCGTTGTATTTGAGCCGTTCTGCAGCTCAAATTCGCTGCAAGAAAGGGATTCGATCTGGAGACCTGTTGAGACCATCGGAGCGCCAGATCTAGGAAAAATAACGTATGGAAGACATATTGCGCGACTATGGCATTAAGCCGCAGGGCAAATCCGCTCCTATGGGATCAAGCAAGAGCCTAAACACAACCACCAGCAGTTTTAATTTCAATTTTAACACCGTCGGAGGGTTGAATAATTATAACAACACAAAATCTTCTCCTTCAGTGAGCGCCGTCGATGATATTTTTAGCACGGCAGCAAATCAGAGCACAAGTACGCACGGTAGCAGTGGCACGGATTTTGGTGCGGTCTACGATGATGTCTTTAGCGGGCCTGCGCAGCCAAAAACCAGCCCTTCGACCATGGGCTACAATGATATCTTTCAGAGCTTCTCTTCTTCCACGAAACCCTCAATGGCCCCTCTATACGATGCCCCGCGTTATGACGAGGACATCTTTGGCGGCGTAGAGGGAGTGAAGAGCTCGAATACGATGCAATACGATGATGTTTTTGCCAGCGTTGGAGGATCTGCTGCTAGTCCTGGGCGTGATTCGTTTGATGATCTGCTCGGCGGCTTTAGCGTCAAGGAACCGGCTGCTAAAGCTCGTAGTCCTTCTCCTCCTGCGATGGGAGGCTCGGCATTTGATGATTTGCTCCCAGGGTTTGGGAAGAGTGAGCCTGCTGAACCACGGTATGCATGTACATATGCTGTCCCCAACATTTTTTAAGCTCTTTCATTTCTTATTTTGGATATTTCATACTTTCAACAAGTCTTCTTCTGGATCAAAAATCGGTACAAATTTCAAACAAACAATGGCTACTCATACTTGATGATAGACAAGCGTTTTTCTTTTTTGATCTTTTTTCTTTTGTAAGCTCAAAACCTGCTGCAATCAGCTTACGATTCGAAATTGGGTCAAGTTGTCTTATCAATGGCGGAGTCAAACGTACACTACAATTGAGCAAATGTATCTGTAGATTCAAAATCTGTCGCAATCTTATTTTGGATCGGATTTTGGTCGACGAAGTGTGATCTGAAGCATTGATATATTGTCCCTTTTTACACAGATAATTTTGGATGCTCCTTTTTTTTTGTATATGGATTGTGAAAGCTTCAAATCCTTAATAGCTGTAGACAGGGTAATGGTGAAATTTGGAATTTTTTGTTTCTAAGCTTTGAAATACTTGTTCTTCTTCATCTGAATTGAAATTCAGCTCAAAACTCTCGATAAAACAAGCATTATCATGGTTATGGACAAATGTACGACCAAGCTTGATCAAAAGTTTGGTAATTTAACAGAATTTTTTCTGATCCTTAGTCGACATCTGGGTTAGAAGTTATTTCTACTAAATTCTTGTATTTGTTGATATTCTGTTTCAATCTTCTTTGAAATGAAACCCCATTACTTTATTTCGATCACTTTCAAAATGTTGAACTCATTACAGTTATGGACCAAAACATATCAAACTTGAAATTAAAATTCTCATTTATATATCCCAAAATTTTAAAATTCCTACAATTTTCGTCTAATTCTGATTTGTGGCCATTTTTTTGGAAAAAGCAAGCGTTCTTGAAGTGCTGGAGAGATAATGTTTTAAAAATGAATATGTATTTTTTAAATATTAAAAGTGTTCCTATTTTTTTGCTGAAATTAAATATGGACTAAAATTTCCTGTTCATAAATTTGAGCATTTTTCTTTATTCTGGCATTTCAAATTCAGTCCAATCTTCTTTTACATGAAATTTGGATTTCGTTTTTGACAAATCAAAGTTTTATGATATATATGGTTAATAAACTCTCAGATTTGATCAAAATTTTTGGTGACATCTTATTTGGATAATTTTTCTTGATAAATTTAGCTATATGACTACCATGGATGAATAAACTCCAAGGTTTGAACAATGTTGATTTCCTGTAAATCTGATTTTTCTTTTTCCAGTTTGTTAAAAATTAATTTTTTCCCAATCTTCCTGCTGAATTATTTCCAATATTTAGCTCATATATTTGAGCAATTTTTTTCGTACTTCTAGAATTATGTTCAGTCTTCTTTTTATCTTTTATAATGAAAGTCGAATCAATATTTTTAAAAAATTAAAGCTTTGTGAAAGCCATAGAGAGATGAACTTTCAAAGTTGATGAGATCTTAGTTAAAATTTGATTTGATTTTCATTTTAAAAGAAGACCGAACACATCTGAGTTGATCTTTTTTTAGAGTGAATGTTTTATTCATCTTTTTTTTATAATTAAGTTTTATAAGGATGGAGAAATAAACTGCTTTTGACACAAATTTGCTGTAGAACATAAAATCTCCAGAATTTAAGAATGTTTTTTCAAACTTTGATAATCTTTTTGATCTTCGATTCAATGTTTTGACAAATCAAGCCTGGACAGTGGAGACAATGATGGATAGACATGTTGCCATATCTGAACAAATGGCTTTGAGGTTTGGAATTTGTTCCACTCTTTAAAATTTGGTTCTAAGATTTTGATCAATTATGCCTTCTGAAAGTACAGATAAATACACTCCCAAAACTCAATATTTTAACTTCTAAAGTTGTTTAAATTCTCATTTGTATTGAGGTTTAACCGAAATGTTTTGAGAAAGCAAGCTTTTTTGACTGTAATGGACAAATAAACTCTCAAATCTGGACAACATTTTTTGTAAATAATAAAATTTGCTTCAATCTTCTCAACTAAAATTTAGTTTAAAATGCTGGGTAGTTGGAACCTTGCAACAGTTATGGACACAAATTACCATCATTTTTTGACTAGTAAAATAATATTTAATAGAGTTAAAGAGGAAAAATGTGATCACCTTTTTTTTTCAGGTATGTTTGATGGTACTTGTGAACAATTTTTTTTCCTTGAAACAAATCATCATCTGATAAGTAGGAGATATTTCCCACAGCGTCAAATTGTGATACTGCTATCAGCATTCAACTGTGTAGTTTTTGAGTCAAACTCATTGACCCTTGTTTCATGAGTAGCGGTTCACAAGAACCCATCCCTCATGAGAATGAATAGAACACTTAGCACTCATTGCATTGGAACCCATCCCTTATGTGATGAGCATCACCTAGGTGCTTCACCTCTATGAGTGTAACCTAGATGCAATGAGTGCTAAGTGTTCCATTCATTCTCATGAGAGATGGGTTCTTGTGAACCACTACTCATGAAACAAGGGTCAATGAGTTTGACTCGAAAACTACACAGTTGAATCCTGACAGCAGAATCACAAATCATCATCTGATAAGGAGCATAATTTTTCCACAGTAAGTCAAATTTCGATATTGCTACCAAGATTCAATTGTGTAGTTTTCGAGTCAAACTTGTTGGCCTATGTTTCATGAGTAAATTTTTTTTTCTTGAAACAAATCATCATCTCCTCAGATAAATGAATATAATTTATTTTTGTATTAGAAAATCACTTTTGATTACATCTTGGTTGCCAAATTATATTCTGGACAGTTTCAGAAAATTAATTTCACTGAAATATTAGTTCTCTTCTATACTTTTGTGCTGAATATGTAATATATTTTCCCTGTATGTATTTATGGTTGCTACATAAGTTGATAAATGTGAAAATTTTCAAGCAGAGTAGAATATATAGATCAGATATTTGAATATACTTGTAGAAATAGCTGTCTGGGTTCTGGGATCAAGAAAATTCTTGCAGGTATACAGAATAGGTACAGACTCTTGGTTTTTATTTTATTCTCTATTTTGATTTGAGGAACCTTGACGCAGAAAGTACCACTTATAGCTTTTTTTTCAATGAGCTACTCTACTTTTTCTCCCAAATTATACATGCACTAGCTAGCAGATGCTATTACAACATTTATATTCATGGTATTGGTCTTCATTCAACTTTTAAAGTACATCATTCATGCAGTTATGCAGTGATCGTTGTGTTGTTTAATTTTATTGCATATTTGAGGACTACGAAATAGATGCATCTTTTCAGCTCTGCCTATGCGTGGAATGCCATAGATAGATCTCAAGACAGCTTGGAAATTCCAGAAATGAAAGCAACTTGAATCTCTATAATTTCAAATTGGAATAAATGCAGAAGGGTCCTATTAGGCAGAATAATGTGATTATTGTAAGTACAACCCAGTAAATATGCAACACGAAAACTATTATCATATGAACCTGCAAACAAATGTAAGATGCTGTATACAGTCTATGGATTTTGAAGGTGATGATGCTTTTTAATGTCCTCTAGATTAAATTGGCGTGTAGGACCTAGTGAACTACATCATTCAGTTGATGAATTTGGCATGTCTTTTGACTTAATTTTATGTGTCATTAGAATTAGTCTTGTTGTTATTGCTATCCCATCAATCACCCATGGTATGCAATTCTGCATAGCTGGAAATGCCATCTTTGTGATTGTTCTTGATATTGCAATCCTTATGTCTGTCCTTGATCCTGTTGGGCTTTTATGTGTCAGGAATGACCTATAAAGGAAGAAGAAATATAAGATAGGAGTCATTCATATTAGATGGATTAAATAGAAATGAGACTAATTCCAATTTACTATCATTTCTATATTTGAACATGGTGGAAATGAATAAAGTACCCAAGTTGACTTGGTTTTTGTATCCTAGAAGCTCTTGAATATCGTCCGAGTTATCAAATTAGATGAATTTGTTTATTGCATGATGTTCATCTGCAACTTTGTGAGTGTGTTTTTGCACTAGTCCAACAACCAGTGTCACTGTGTAGGTTACAGGCATAAGTGCTTGTTTTAACAATATCCATTCAGTTTTTCATGCTCACAATGTTGGAAAATAATCAGATCATGCTTAATAAAGTCTTTGTAATACTTTTACTTCCACTTATTGATAACTTTGATTTTCTGTTTGAACTTAATAGGGATTCAAGAGTTGATTTTGTCAATATTTGTAGATTTAATTTTTATTTTTGAGTATTCCAGTTTCTCAGTTAAGTTTCTCTAGCCTACCCTTTTTCCTGTCAATGGTGGCTTCTTCTAATTAAAGGCCATAACAAGGATCCTATTGATACATATTTTGAGAAGAGCTCATTTATATTTATTATTTAAAAAATTAAATGTCTAATCACAGATTTAACACCTACCGGTTTTATGTCTGTGTGTAGGAGACACAGTATGTTTTATGTTTTGATGGAAGAAGTCATTTTAGTCAAATAATTTTGCACTTTGTTGCAGGGCCACATCCAAGACTAAGTTCCAGCAGCCCAATGCTTCTTCCCAGAAGCCTGCAACTGATCCTTTCGTAGTTTTAGAAGCAGATTCTTTTTCCTCGAATGCATCTTCAGCTACATTTCACGACCCTCTTGAAGAATTTGGCATGCCAACTGAGTCTGCTAGTATGAATGACAGAAAAAGTTCCACCAATGGAACTATTGGAATTGATGATATCTTTGATGGCTTTTCTCAAGCAGTTCCCCCAGCCTCATTTCCCATCGATAATTTTGGCAAAGACCAAAACCCATTGAAGACAAATCAATTCTCGAGTCCTCAAACTAAGGATAGCAGAGAGGCTGTGGAAAGCAAATCTCCAAAGAAAGCCTCAGCAGATAACCTAGAGAAAAATCACGCCAAGATATATTCAAGTGACCCTTTAGCAGATTTTGATATACCAAGTGGCACTGCTGATGCTTCTATAAAATCTTCTTCAAATACCAATAAACATTCTTTGCATGAAGACTCTGCATTTTCTAGTAACCTGAATTCGAAGGAGGCTTCTTCACCTGGAAAGCCTAATGACAGCTCAGAGATTGTCCATGATAGATGGATTACTGTAGATGACATTGAACTTTTTACGCAACCTACATTAGCCCCACCACCATCAAGGTTACCTCCTCCTCTAGTGATCAAGCAGGGGCCCTCAAAATCATATAGAGAAGCATTTGGTTCTGAAAAACTATCTGTCATTTCTTCAATGGATGAACTTGAAGAGTTTGCAATGGGTAGGTCTCAAGGTTATGCTCAACAGAAAGAGGATATATCATCATATGAAGAAGACATTGGCAGCAATTCAGCAGCAGCTGCAATAAACGAAGCCATGTACAAGGCTGAAGCAAAACTAAAAATGGCCAGGAAAGTGAGAGAGAAGGAAATGGAAGAAGATATGGTCAAGGCCAGGCAAAGTGAAAAGCAAGTGAGAGAAGAAAGACCAGTGGAAGAGGTTGCTGAGCAGGAAGAAAAGGAAAGGGTGGCAAGGGCAGCTCGGGAGGCTCGTGAGAGAGAGGAGAGAGAAAAAGAGGAACGAGAAAGAGAAAGGCTCAGAATAGAAAAGGAGAGAGAGAGAAACAAGATTGCTGTGGAGAGGGCAACAAAGGAGGCTCGTGACAGAGCAGCTATTGAAGCACGTGAAAAAGCACAAAGAGCTGCAGTTGAGAGGGCAACCAGAGAGGCTCGTGAGAGGGCAGGTGCTGAGGCACGAGAAAGAGCACAGAGAGCAGCTGTAGAGAAAGCAGCTGCAGAGGCAAGGGAAAGGGCAGCAGCTGAGGCAAGGGAAAGGGCAGCTGCAGAGGCAAGAGAACGAGCAGAAAGAGCAGCTGCAGAGGCAAAGGAAAGAGCAGAGAGGGCTGCTGTGGAGAGAGCTACAGCAGAGGTGAGACTTAGAGCTGAGCGTGCTGCTGTAGAGAGGGCCACTGCTGAAGTTCGAGGGCGTGCTGCAGAAAGAGCATCAGCTGAGAGGGCTTCTGCAGCAAAAGAGAAGCAAATGAGAAATGACAATGACCTTGAATCTTTCTTCAGTATGGGTGCTCGGCCAAGTAGTGCCCCTAGGCAAAGACCAGCCACTCCGGTGAGATGTCTTAAAATAATTTATGCGATTATGTAATTGTTTTGTAGTCTATAGTGGCTGCTCTCTCTATAAGTAGCTACTAAAATAACATATACATCATTGAGTCTTTGACTGAGATTTACTCCTTGACAGGATGTCTTTTTTAATGCACAAACTCAAAGCAAGGGATTTTCTAGTGAAGCACCCCAGAAAACATCTGCAGGGGTTCCATCTGGTCTTAGGAAAGCGTCTTCTGTAGCAAACATGACTGATGATTGGACATCTCTTTTTGGTAAGGACAAAAGATTAGAATGGCTACTTTATTTTATTTGTTCGTGCCAAGAACTTACAGTTTGCAATATTGTAGCTTTACCCAAGCAGGTTTTATCTCTTACCATATTGGAATGCTTATCAAAATAAATGTTTGCTTCTCAAGGCACTCCATCAGCTGATGAGTTTCAAGATGTTGAAGGCGAAACTGAGGAGAGGAGGAGAGCTAGGTTGGAACGGCATCAGCGCACCCGTGAACGAACTGTATGACATTCTGGCTATTAGTATGAGGATATATGCATTGGTGTTAAGGATCTTGAACTTTAATTATAATATATTATTGATATCTATCACATAGGATAACATAGAACTATGGATATTTATTTAGATATATTCTACCTGGGCTCTCTGTGCATATGAAAGATGATGTTCTGGCATGTACATTTGTTCATGAAAATTATTTATTTACCGATTGTTTATTTAGTTTGGCTATTTATCTGATACTCATTTTCTACACTTTCAGGCCAAAGCATTAGCTGAAAAGAATGAACGTGATATGCAAGTTCAAAGAGATCAAGCTGAGAGAAATGTAAAGTCTTGAATTTTCTTCAACATTCTATGAGATGATGACTAATTCTAATGTATTTGGTATCAATATAAGATAAATGGCAGCACTAACTTCTGTTTCAACTATTCCTCACCTTATTAAGGTTGAGTCCAGCAGCAGATAATGATAATTTTTGTACAGCAGATGACTTAATACTGCACTACTACAGAAACAAATTAGATTCCAGTGCCCTCTGTAAATAATAGAAGCCTGAAATGAGTCGCAACTTGAAAGAAAAACACATCTTATGGACTTTAGTATTTTCTATGTTTTAAATTAGTAGTTCTATTCCATTTATTGAGAAATGTTTTCCATTAAGCTGCAGAAAGACATTAGAGTCCAAGCTGATTGGATGCTTCTCTAGGCTGCTTCCTGTTGAATTTCCATAGGTTTTAGCTATTTTATTTTCCAGCTAGATCTTATTCTGAATTTGCTGTGTAAATGAATTCTCAAAAATAGAAATAATAGGTAATGACTTTGGTATGGAAGAGATTTGTTAAAAATTAAATTATAAGTGATCTTGGTTTGAAAGGGTATTTGAAAAAAAATGTATAACTGCATCTTATTTGTGAGGCAGTTGGAAATGAACATGTTACTTTCTTTACATTGCAGAGATTTTCAGAAACTTTAGATGCTGAGATCAAACGATGGGCGGCAGGGAAGGAGGGAAATTTAAGAGCTTTGCTTTCAACATTGCAATATGTAGGTTTTATTAATGACTCAAATTTAAATTTCTTCCTTTTTAAAAAAAAAATTATATGGTGGCAAAGCATATGGGAGTTATAAATGTGTCCCTTCTCATATTTCGGTTACACCCTCAATGAGGGATAAATTTTAAGCTATTTTTCGAGGGATATTTTAGTCTTCTCAACTACGTTTATCCACTCAAATGACTAGTTGCTATGTTAACCTATTATTGACCTTTGCAAAAGCATTTCTGTATCTGTTTATTTATTTATATTTCAATAAGGTAATTAGAGCTCTCCATTCTATGATTTGTTGATTCTGCTTAGAGATTGAAGGTGTTCATATGAGGTGTGCAGGGATTCAATTGTCTCTTCTGACAAAATATATTTGCTTTTCTCTTCCAATTTTATGTAGATTCATTGTTTCTGAGAAGGTTCTTGTATTAAATGGAGAAGTTTTCTGCCAATATTTTATATGTATTGATGATTACATTAAAAAATGCAATTGGCCAATGGCCCAATGCCTCAAATCATCACTCATCTTTGCATTGAATTCCTCATCACTCGAATCACTGGAGTCCTCAAACTTCAAATCCTCAAAAGCAATACCAACCAACCTTGTTTGTGCTACATCTTCATCAACTCATGTTGGCTCCTTTGGTTGTATATCCTATTGCATTGTTGTATTTTTGTCCTTGTACACAGATGTGTCCTGGTCAATGAGACTCAAGGCATTATATGTAGCTACAAGTTTCTCCACTCTCGTAGAGGTAAAATCGATACACAAAATACAAAATCCTAAATTGTAAATTTTGATCAAATTTTTAAAAATTTACTCAAATTTGCAAATAAAAATAAAAATAAAAATAATTAATAAATAAGTTTAAACACCTAAATATTACTGTTATAATATTTTAAAATTTCTAAATTTCATATATAAAACTAAATTGTAAATCCCAAAATTAGTAAAATTGAAATTACTAAATTAAAACAAAATTTTTATGAACACTATCATATAATCACAAATTTGATATTTTGTATTTAGGAATGAAGGGACAAAACTGTTGAGATTTGAAGAATGTGTTGATTTGATGGCCGATTGATTAAGACTTAGATCTTAGCACTTGCTCCAACTCTCATTCCCCCCAAATGCTCTCACTCAACCAAATAAGACTTGGTGAGTGGTTCGCTCTTCTTGTTGCTCTTATTCTTCCTAGCCCAATGTTGTTACTCTTGCAAGCTTGTCGCTTTCCTATGGCAAACTCCAAGCTTGTTGTTGAAACCTTGGTCGGTGGTGTGGAGTGAGGCTTAGATGTCTATTTATAGTTTTTCTGATTGCTAACCCTTAGGGTTAAGGTTATTGACACTAAGCTTCAGAAAAACTTTTGATTTTAAAAAACAAACTTTTTGTTTAATTGATTTGGGGGATCCTTGTGAGTAAGTTTGGCAAGAGGGCTTGAGAAAATTATAATTCTGTGGTTGTTTGTAGAGTTGCTGAGTTAAGATGCATTCTTGCAAATATATGCAAACTTGCTTGTCGATCCTACAAGTCTGCATAGTCTACAAAGCATCATGGGAGACTTGTTAACACACAAAACTTAATACACTTGCAAATGTTATCGCTGCTTCCATGGGACATAATTCTATCAACTTAGTGTAAAGATCATAGGTGCAGATTCAAAGTGCAATGATGTACAACTTGCATAGTTTCCATATGTTTCTTTATCCCATTTTCCCATGCATAATTAAACAGGGTGCATATGCATCAAGTAATCTTGCAACAATTTAATATTCTGTGCTTGCTTTTTATTTTTCTATTTTACAATGTTTGCTAAGCATATAGGTTAATATGCAGATTTGTGTTGTGTGTGTACATGGTAGTGCCCAATATCAATCCAATCCCCCAAATTTATCATGATTTGTGCCTGATACTGACTTAGTCCATGCGGATATGGTTGATTTCTTGAAGAGGATGTGTGCTGGAGATAGAACTACATGTGCTGGGTGTATAATCGATAGTGGGATTGTATAAGGTAGTTAATTTCCAATATTAGTCAATCCCCCCAAATTGATCTTGGTCTATGCCAAATATAATTATCCACAAACTAGGAAAGTCATTGGTCTAGCAAATGAGGTTTTAATAAATATCATGCTAGAAAGCATAAAGAAGACAATTTAGATTCCAAATCACTCATAATAGGCTACGTTAATGTTTGAACTGTTAGTAAACAGATTTGTCACTGTTGTTTTGTCTTGAAAAATGACCCTAAATTTCCCAGTGACTAGTAACAAACTGACCAACATTTGGAGAGATCACTATCAATTTAATGAGGGATAGATTATACCAAAAAGAGAATGGACACACAAATTCCCCTCTCAGATACATATAGAAAACTTATTTAAATGGAGGCAAATAACTGGTATTAATCATTTGCCTAACTTTCAGAGAAATGGTTGTAAATTGGACATCAGATCGATTGACAACATAGAGAACATACTTAGATTCACAGATCAGAAATACTTTTTCTTTATTTTTTCTCAAAAATCAGAAAGCTCAGACTTTCTCTTTGTACAAATGCCCAAAAATCAGTCTCTCCCTCTAGCTAAACTTGATTTCCTCTTCTCCTTGGAAACTTTACAATAAATGATAAAAGGAGACTTTTAAGTTCTTGTAACTGCTACTTGAAAATCAGTTACAACAAAAAAAAACAAAACTTTTTTTTTCATGTGCAGAACTCTGTCTTCAAAAATCTTTTAAAACATCATAAAGTTAAACTTCATAATAAAATAATATGCCTCGTCTTGAAATTGACAGGTGAAAGGAGAGGTTTCAAAACCTCCTTCAGGATCCTGAGCATGTTTCAAAACCTTATAAAAGTGCTGAAACCTTTTAAAACTTTATCTTAGAATATCTTTTCCCACTCTTAGAAATGTTTGTCAAGCTTTTGAATGGATGTTTTATAACTTGCAAAACTTCTGATGAATTGATGTCTTCTTTTTATTTTTTTCTTTTAAAAGGCTGTCAGGAATTTTGATGGTTATGACAACAATGTTGGGTTTTGACAAGGTTGTGACAACCTTGTTGGGTTCTGACAACATTTTCTAACCTCTTCCAAATTTGAGAACTTATTATTTTCTTGAGACCAAAAATGATTGTTGGAGAGTTTTTGGATCATTTCAAGTTTGAAAACTTGACTTTGGGATTTTGGGTGGTTGTCGCGACCAAGGCGGGTTTCAATGAAAGTTTGATAGCCACAAAAATTTTGACGCTTAGATTATTTTTAAAACCACTTAAGGATTTTTGAGGTCTTTGCAACATTTAAGGTCTGATTTGAAAATAACTGGGTCCACAATGGAAAAAGATAGGTACTTTGTTTCAAAAACTCAATAGGCATGAGAAATTTAGTCTTGGTATTGTTGGCATCTAGGAGGCACAAATTTTTTTTTAACAATGGGTGGGTTCAAAAACATGGACAACACTAACACCCCTCTTAAGACTTACTATACTGAAAGCAAAGCATACTAACACACTGAATGAAAACTAAAAACATAAAACAATACAAAACCATATATTCTTCAAAAGCTTCTCTTTGAAAATAGTTCTTGTACTAGGTAGAGCTCCATTAAGCTACCTCATAGCCCTCGTAAGGGTGTACTTCTCAATCAAATTCTTGAGTTCCTAGCTTCCATTTTCCTGAACTCCCAAGTTATGAATCTTTCAAACTATTAGACAACCATCAATGTGGAGCTACATCCATAGTGCTTCACCAATCTATCTCATGACCCTTGCAAGGCTACAATTTTCGAGATCCACAAGCTCTTGGACTATTTGGGCAGACACCCAGGCTGAGCTTCATCTACACTAGATCCTCTCTCATCTTCAAAGTGCTTATTTCTTAAAATATGTATTCTTTATTAACAAAATCTTCACCACCGTTAGCATTTGGTGTATCTTCAACAATGGCTATCTCAGTTTCATCTGGTTTGTCTTTGTGCTTTCCCTTGAGAACGTCATTGGATTGCATTTTATAGTTCTAGGCCATGTGACTTGTTTTGTTGTAATAATAACCTTCATTCTCCTCATTGTCTTTATTTGATCTTATACAATTGTTTCTTGAGTATAATGCACTCTAATGTTGAGGCTCACTATCTATTTCTGCTATAGTTACCTACTTCTATTCAGCTAGAGAGCTGAAGTCATATCTTCAAGAGATTGAGAATGCATCTATTTAGAGTAAAAATGACATTGTGGTATTTAGGAGACATGCGATATAATGAAATGGCTTTCACATCCTCGTCATTTATTATAGCTTTGACTTCTGCTAGCTATTTAATGAGAGATCTTAGATTGCTTATTTGGCTAGACATAGTGACTCCGTCATCCATCTTCAATTTGAGTAGCTTAAGCATTAGAGAAAATTTTCTATTAACCATTTTTGGTCCAAACAATTTATTCATATTAACCTAGCTTTGCTTGGATGATTTTTCTAGATTGACATTATGCAACTTAGAATTGGAGAAAGAAAGATCAACAATGGCTTTGGTCTACAAAACCAATAACTTATTTGCATATGTATGTGGTTTCTCATTTCCCACCAATTCTTGGTCATTAGTCTCATCTAGATTTTTACATTCCTCGTTTTGAAGTTGAGGGCAAAATATTTTTGAATGGAATTTCCATTCTAGAAAAAATTATAAACCCTCATAATTTTGGATTTTTTTTTAATGTAGATGCCTCAATTGCAACTTTGGTTAGTGCGACATGGCTAGGGTTTTGAAGCCCAATTTTCTGCTCGCATGCCCTAGCTGTGACTTTAGAGGTCCCTTGATTGGCCATGACTGATAAATGCCCTTCCATTTTTCAGACACTATGACATCCTTTAGATAGTAATTGCTACAAATAAATATTGTGACTGGTAAATCCTGTAGTTGTGATTGTTGAAAACCTTGCTTGTGCAACTGAAAACCCAATGTAATTTCTTGCACTCTAGAATTTGTTATGGAACATGTCCTTGAAAGAAAATGCCTACATGACCATGTTTAGAGATGCTCATGATTATATAATAGGGATTAAAAAAGATCAGGCTTTAGGACACCAGTCTTGACTATGCTCTCATGTTGATCTCGTTTGACTCCTTCAAGATGGTGATGCTGATTTCTTCCTTTGTCTACACGTGATTGGGTTAAAATCCTTGCTTTGATGCCATATTGAAAAATGAGTAAAAGGACAGGTAATATCGTAATGTGTCATTATATTTACCAATAGGTTCATATCCTAAGTTGTCGGTTCGGATTCGGGGACGGATTCAGGTTCGAGAATTCGGTTCGTGGATTCGTGATTTTTTTTTTCCAATTATGATTCATATGGATTCGTGTGTGTGTGTGTGTGTGTATATATATATATATATATATCCAAAAATATAAGAGAAATGTACATAATTCTAAAACTAAATCATTTCATACAATGAATCTATGATGCTTGATCATTGATCAATGCCAAATGTCAAAGATAAACATTAAAAATTTAAATAGTATACTTGATCATTGATCTATGTTGACGATTCTAAAGAAAATCAGCACATTGAATTATTGAATTACAAAATGACAATTCAAAATATAGTTCATTAAAGTTTGAAACATGATTCAATGTTCAATGGTTCATCAATCATGAAAGACTAAAGTTTTCATTTCATCAATCATCAAAGTAGGGTGGAGATCTCTTCCTGAGATAAATGATCCAAATTCTCTCCTAACACTTACCTTAACATCTGGATCGCGAAAGATTTTATCAAATGCCCTCTTATACCCATTAGCAACCTCAACATCTCTATATGGTGCCACTCTACTTGGAATAGCAAGTACTTCTGCGCTATAGTACCTGGGAGATAGAGCATATGCTAGGAGGTGCAAAGGTGTGGTCATCTTGTTCCAACGATGAAGAACAATTGCTTCCACCTTTTTGTATAAGGTATCCTCAGGATCATTCTCTCTCCTATGTATGACCTGGGATATCAAATGATGTTCATGTAAGTTATCTTGATGTAAGTTATCATTATGTTAATTTCGAATTTAGATATCTCTCAATAAGCAAAGATAGAAGAATGTATTAAATTTATAACTTACCAATTTTATCTTCTCCAACATTGTGTCCATGCTATCATAGATATCCCCCAAGCATGGTTCATCAGTGTTGGCAAATCGAAGCATAGACATGATAGACTCAGTTAATTCCAACACATACTCCACACGAGCTCACCAATCATCATCTAATAACAATGCCTTCACCTTTTGGGCCCTCACTATATTGGACTACTTCCAGATGCTCCATTGGTTACTAATAACCATTTGTGATAATGCTTCCTTCACCTTGACAAGACGTCTCAACACAATTGTGTGAGAGGCAAATTGGGTTTCAGCCACCTAAGAACATGTTAATAGTGAGTTAATAACACATTTAAAATATGTAAACAACACATACAATATTTTATTCAATTATGTAAAACATGACATAAAAATTATAAAATGATAAATGAAACTAATAAATTATAAATTAATTTTTAAAATTTACCTTCAACAATTCCAATCTTGAGAAAGTTCTGAAAATTCTTGTGACATATGGTGATTTGTCACAAACATTTGAATCTCCTCACCCTCCTCATATATCTGTTTCACCCATTCTACTTGGGTGCCAATTGCTTTCATCACTAGATTGAGAGAATGGATAGTGCACGGTGTCCAAAAGATGTGATTATATCTAGCCTCTACCAAAGCACCTACAGCCTTGCAAACTTTTGCATTGTTCGTAATTACTTGGACAACATTGTCATGACCCATAGACTCTATGGAATCAATGAGAATCTTGGCAATGAACTTTGCATTTTTTACTTCACCTTCACTGTCAACCGTCTTCAAAAACATTGACCCCTTGGGGGATACAACAATTACGTTAATTAATGGATGGTTTTTGCAATCTTTCCATCCATTTGAAACAATAGACACATCCGTTTGAACCCAGTAATCTCTTATTGGTTGTAGTTGGGCCTCTACATTTTTTCTTCTCACTATGTAATATGGTGGTGCACAACTTTTCATATCTAGGGCCATGGACCAAAAGGTGCATCATTTATTGCTTCACACATCTCCCTCCAATAAGGTGATCTTAGTAAGTTGAATGGAACACCATTCACAAAGAGGCAACGTCCAACTTTGAGATCAACAATATCTCTTAACTCATTTTGAAATGCCCTATCTAATGGGCCTCTCTTGCGGGTGGTGTTTTGTGGTTGTTCTACATCATCATCCCTAGAAGGCATAGGCAAGAATGGATGTGATCTAGAGGTTAGTTGAGTGGGTGGTGGTATTGTTTTATGTTTCCCGGTATAAGCGCCTTGTTTCCCTTTTGCAACTATTTTGTCAGCTTCTTCTTGTTCTTTTACCAAAGCTACTATTTGTGCTGCTGACAATCCCTTCTTATCTGCCCTTGGGCCCTCACACATGTTAATCCCTTGACCCCTAGGGCCCAAAAAATGAAATTTTACTCGGGATTAGGAGCTTCTATATTGTGTGTTGCAAAAATTACATTTCCATATAAACCCCCCACCTCCAGAACATTGAGAAATTCTTGTGGCGTGTCTCCATAAAGGAGACCCTTTATCAATTTTATATTTTTGAGACCCCTCCCCACCCACTGAGCCTTGACTACTCATTGTATGATTGTTGCAATCTATAACAAAAATGAAAAAAAAAAACTTCAAAACTTATACAAAAACTTGAAATTTTTTAAAAACTTTTAAAAACTTTTAAAAACTTGAAATAATCTATCAAAAAACTAGAGAATATGGTTCAAATACATACCTTAATCACTAAAATCTGCTCCCTGGAAGGTATTTGCCACTCCACAATCGATGTCCTTCGAACTTGCAAGAATGAGAGAGCAAAATGAGAGAGGAAAATAGAGAGCAAAATGAGAAATGAAATATGTTTGGAGACCCATAATAAGGGTCGTTTTAGGGTTACATGCCAAAAAAACAATATAAAATTGATGTTTTAAAGTGTTTTTTGAACTTTTTTGAAACTATGAGCCATGGGTCCTTGGGGATTTGCACGGGATCCTCGAGGATTCACGTGGATCCCCTCGGGTCCGCGCTGGATCCGGGCAGGGTCCGTGCTTGGACTGTGGGTCCGTCTGGATCCGTGAGCCCGCGGAACTGGACGGACCCACAGGTCCACGCACAGACCCTGCCCGGATCCGGCGCGGACCGGTCCACGGACCCGACCCGGACCCAGACCCGGTTCGGGGGGCCAGGGCGCGAATCTGGCTTCTCGGTTCATATCCATAGAGAGTTATAGAGATGTAACCTGAAATAAACAGGCCTAAAACTTGTCCAAAATTCTAAAAACTAATAATAGCTAACATGTTTACATACCATTAAGTCACTATGGTGACCTTGTTACCAAGGGTAAACACATTCTAACAAAATAGAGATGGAGTAATAGCTCTAGGACAGAAGGAAGTATATGGTCAATATCCTCAATTGGAGCCCATAGAGTGCCAAAAACATTTCAAAAGGGTCAGTGTTGCTCTTCTTTTTATTTTAAATGACTTGAATAAATGCTTGCCTCTTGAAGCCACAACAGTCATTGTTGAACAGGAAATCAGTTTATTGAATTATTGTCTTTCACATACATCGCAGAGGGCAACTTTATGAAGCGCAAAGATTCTTGTCTAGCAAGCATAGACCAAATATTTAGCTTTGTATCACTGTTGGTTCATATTCTTGAGGTTCTTTGCTTCATGCAAGTACTCTAAAGTTGAGATGTCAAAACTGAATCTGTATCTCTGTCATAAAAGAACAACATTTGAACCTTAAAAGGGTTAATGGTAAAGTATGTGGGAACGTTGTTCTAGATTCATTTCTTTCCGGATCAAAGCATTTGGAACTAGTGAAGTTCCCAAAAGTGTTTCTGATGATGGAGATGTGTTAGATCACTTTCAATATAAGGGACATTTTTGATCTGTCCATCCTTCAAATGAATCGGTCTATAGAAGAAGATAGCTCCTTACTCAACAAAAGTCAAGAAGTTGTTGACAGGAGGTTGACATGGTTGAGTAATTAGAGGAAGGGTCCTAATTTTGACAAAAAGAAGGGGCTAGAGAAACATATAGTTGTTAAACACCCTCATAAGTAAAAGAAAGGTACACCAAATCAAGCACAACCAGCAACGCAGGAGCCTCTGTTTCCAGCTGTAAATATATTGAACCCTGATCAAGAGCAATCAGAAGAACAATAGCCACTTCCGAAGAACAAAGAATCAAAGTTCATTTATAAGGTGGGAGAGAATGCAGAGAAAATATCTTCTGAAGCTTCCATCCCTTTACAATTCATCACTCCTCCACCGCTTGCAAATCCGACTTAGGTACATACTCCCATTGCTCCTTCATATGAATCTTCTCATTTACAAGATGTTGTTTCTCCCAAAAGAGCACCTCAAAAAGAGAATGTTTCTGAAAATATTATTCTCAAAGGTCATCCCTCTTCGCCTCCTGGGAAAATACTCAATTGCCTCCACTTGCTCCTCCCCTTTGCTAACTCTTACACAAGATGTTTAGGATATTTGAGCAAGTGCAATCAGTGAAATGATGCTTTCTTCCAAAGGTTCCTAATATAAGACCAAGCAATTGCTAAAAGTGCAAATTAAACAGCTAGCTATTTATATAAAATATTTGGTTGGCCACTTCAATCTTTATCAGTAGCAGTTGCTTCACCTACCTTTATATCGATAAAGATGCATTTGCTATTGAAGAGATGAAATGCATCACCCAGGCAACAAAACAATGGATAGATGACCTTCTGTCAGAAGGGTGAAAAAATGTTGATGATGCAATGGTTATGCTAAGTAGCGTGGAAGAAGATTTTAGATTTATCAGACAAATTAATTCAGATTTGAGGAAGAACTGCAAATTCACTAGCATAACTGCCCCCAAATTAAACAGACAATACGAACTGATTATGAGGTACTTGTAAACCAAGGTAGTTTGAAGGCACAGACCAGAGTACAATCAAAGAAATATTAAATGTATTCGGCGATTATCAACAGATGATTTGAGAAAAGGCAAAGGAATACACAATCATCATTGAAGAAGATGACTTAAGCAATTACTTAATTTCACAAGGATATGTTGACAATCATATGCATGTCAAATTTAAGAAGAAAAGTAATATTTTAATCTGTTGCTTGTTTTGTAGGTTTTAAAAAGTTAATATTTATGTATAAGACTGAAATATCATTATTTTATTTCATAACTGCCCAACAGTTATGAAGTTGGGAATTGGCTATTTTGCACATTGTTTTATAGGAAGAGAAAGAAGCTCTGGTCGCTTTTATTTTGAGAAGATGAATACAATCTACAAACCTGGACTTTGCATCAGATTTTCATTTCTTCATTGCATTTCTCTACTGTTAATGCAATGGTTTATTTTCTTGAATGCTTCAACTATAATTTCCAAGCATAATCACTAATCTCCAATTTATACTTCATAAAAACCATTTCTTGGTGTGGGTTAATCGAAGTCTACATTCTATTTGGTTATACCTTGTGCTTTCATTTTATTCTTCAAATTTAAAGCATTTCTTTACACATTTGCAAAACCCTAGAAAACCCAAACACAGTCCTGTAAAGTATACTGTTTTCGAGTAATTTTCAAGTTTGGTTTTCAATAAGGTGGCCTCACCATCTTGAGGAGGGACTTTTGCTCCAACAACTGTTGGTGAATCCGTGGTTTTCAATAAGGTAGTCTCGTTGTCACACCTCAAGCGCCCAGTGAGTCTAGCGGCTCTTCTGCTAGCCTCATCACACATAACAGACATCTAATGCTACTCCTAGTGCCTCAAACGACTTCCCTTTGCATAATTTGCTGTAATCAAACCAAAACCTGCCACAGTTTCTGTGCTTGCCTGTTCACTACATATCTATGGTTTTTTGTTCATCTTAATTTTGTGTAATGAAGAGGAGAAAACTCTGATGTTTTACTGCTGCAATTGAATTAGAGAATCTTCAAATGAAACTGGGTCTTGTCATGGAAAGATCCTATATTGATTCTGTAGCATGATAAATTTGAAAACCAAAACATGGTCAATGAAAAATGGTCTCTCAATTGGTCCCTCTGTCTGCCATTGAACAACACCCACCACTTGCTATCTTCCTATTGGTCAATTGGTCTCAATTGACACTCAACATTGGTATCTTTAATTCTACAAGGGCTTGCCACATAATATTAGCAATTAGCTCCTGTATATTAAAAATTTAAAATCAAAATTGAGCTGACAATAAACACATTTGAAAGTCAAAGTCATCTATTTAAGGGCTATGAATAATATAATTGGCACATGTTAGATGATGTCTTACGTAAAAAGCATTTGGAGGGTGCAAATCGGAACATGCTTCATCATTTTTTGTTTTGTCACACATTTAAAAAAATAAAATTGAACTTACATCTTATTTTAACGCTAAAATGTTTATATTCAGGATTTTTATATGCTTTTGTACAGATGCGCCCAACCCAATTTTTTCTTTTGCCATACTAGCATACCTGAACCCTATATTCAGAACTGAACCAGATCCATAACTCTAACTTAGTTGTTAAATATATAATAGATAAAACGTTTTGATAAATGTTAAGAAGGAACTTGTTAGGAGGGAGTGATTGACTGCACCTTACATTTGAAATCACATATCATCATTGACATGGCTCATTTGATACTCTACAAAACTTATTTTTTCTACAATCTTTTAGGGAAAGAAGATTCATTTGATTGGTGGAAAATTTGTGGAGAACAAATGAATGGTCATTGTCTTGGCTGGTATAGTTATATCTGGTTGACAATCCAAATCAATGATGGTTAGGGTTGATTAGCGAGTAACAAAATTTAACTGCAATAAACTTGAAGGAATTTTCTTAGATAGGCATTCTACAACATTTGAGACTAGACATTGGGAATTTACTGGTTAAAATCTAATTAAATAGTTGCAACAAAGATTAGCTTGCAAAAACAATATTTGATATTGGTCAATAACAGAACTTGACTGATTTTATTTATCTTTCAATGGAAAGAATTCAAAATTTTCAGATTAATATTCAGATATCTTGTGAAATGGAACACGTATTACATTAGTTGGCAAAATCCACATCCAATTTCAAAGATATGTAATTCAGAATTCTTATTCATATAAATTTAATTTGAAGATATGTAATTCAGAATTCTTATTCATATAAATTTGGAATGGATGATTCCAGATTCACTTCATCACTATTGTGGAAACCTAGTAAAATCATATTGACTCTTCTATTCCACCCAAGCATTGAGGATGGAGGCTTTTCAACATGGTCAAATGTATAATATACCTAATTATTCCTTATGGTCACTCTCACCTTGTAGTGACATGACCTATTGTATGTGTCACTTGACTTGTACATGCATCAGTCATGTCCACTCACATATTAGATTATATATTCTATTTTTTATATTTCTATATATTATCCCATGCATACTTTAATGTGTACTTGGTATGGAAAGTCTTCCTTTTTATAAAGAAATATGCTGAAGCCGGAACAAGTAACCTGATTCTCCATAAAAGGTTTATCTTGGTAGGAGCGAAGTAGTCATAAGATTTTGTAGTATTGTGCTCTATTTGCTGTGCTTGTCCTTGTCATCTTTCCTGCAGTTAGGTTGTGTCATATTTGTGATTAATTCTAATCTGTTTGTGTTTATTAGCATAAGAATCGAGGATGCCTGATATTTTTTTGTAATGCTGTCTGTTGCGTTAATTAGTATGATGTTCTCATTGACAATTTTAATTTTCTTTCTTGTTTGATATGGGCAGGTACTTTGGCCTGAGGCTGGTTGGCAGCCAGTGTCACTGACAGATGTTATCACTGGTGCTTCTGTCAAAAAAGTTTATAGGAAAGCTACTCTTTGTGTACATCCAGATAAAGTGCAGCAAAAAGGGGCAACTATCCAACAGAAATATGTTGCTGAAAAAGTTTTTGATCTCCTAAAGGTAATTTAGTCACCATCCAGTGTCCTATCAAGGAACCTGTTACTGGATATAGTGTTCTGTCTGACATTTAGTAAAAGGGTCAGTTTTTGTGGAAGTTGGCCTTTGAACATTGCAAGCTAGTAAAGCTAAAGTTTCAATTTTATGCCTTTTTTTAGTTTAACCATATCCATTTTTGCAATCTTGGTCCATGGTAAGCTCGTATCCATGGCATAGTGTGTTGGAAATTCTTAAAATGTTCAGGAACATTTTGTTATTGTTCTTGAGCTCTTAGATTTTGTGGGAGGATGTTTGTTCACCAGTAGCACATATGCTGTCCAACTTGGGAATATGAGTCACAACATGAATATACACTTTCGCTACAGAACATTTTCTGATAATATAATGATAAGTTTGTTAATGTATAATGATAATATACATTAACCTGGATCTAAAATTTGGAGCAAAAAGTGCTTGTCACGAGTGTCGGGTGTCCTGGTCTGAAGGTGTCTGAAACTGAGGAAGGTGATCAAGAATGCAGTTAAGAGGCTTCAAAACATCATCTCCCAGAAATTCAGCTCAAAATAGTGGGATAGGGGTGTTGGGCAAATAAGTCCACAGTTTTTCATTTGTTTGAAGTCCATGGCAACCTGTAGATGTTTGCTCTACACTCTTCCAACTCTCACTGTTGGATTTGAACCTGCACACACAGAAAACAACAACAAAATTGTTGTGCTGTATAGGGCTTTGCCTAAGTCAAATCTCGTGTTGGTGTTCCCACCTCCACAACATCTATGATGCTGAAAAAGAGTGCATGTTCTTGCAAGTACAGAGACTAAACAAGTAAATGGAATGCTGAATTCACAAATGTTGCCTCAAGCATGAAACTGTAATGTCCCCTTCCAGATTTGCCCTAGAATTTGCCCTTGGTAATACTTGATGTATTTGCTGATGGAATTATAGATTCGTTCTTAATTCTATTAAATATTTGCTTCCTTGATTGGAATGCTTCTTGTTCGATTTGTTGTCCTTCTTTGCCCCTTAGCCTTCATTATCTATCTCCCTGATCCCTGAAGGTGTGCATCCTTTTAAGATAGCCATCCCTTTGTTAAGGGATGTGACTTTTTGTTATTTCTTTAGTTGATTGCTAACTAAAGAGTAGTTGCTTTAATAACACCTCGACATTTATTATTGTAATTTCCTTGGATAATGATCACCGGATAAGGATAATGACCGTTCCTTAATGAAGAAGGATTGCTGAACAATTGCCATTCCTTAATGAATAAGGATTGCTGGATAATGATTTCTGTTCCTTGTATAATGATTACTGTCCCTTAATGATGATCTCTAATCCTTAAACGCTGATCGTTGTTATTGCCGTTCGTAATCAGCCATCCGTCTATTGGGGTGGGGGCATGACAGTTCGCCGCTCCCGAGTTTGCTTGCCTTCAAGCAATTTCAGATTTGGATGATTGAAGATTTCTTCTCCTTCCCAAGTAGCATCTTCCATAGGCAGAGCCTTCCATTTGATCAAGGATTTTGGAACTCTTATTCTTTAATCGGTTCTTCCTCATATTGAGGATGGCTTCAGGGTCCAAGATTAGTTTACCTTCATCATCAAGCAGGGGTATAACTCCACACATGGGCCAATGTGTTGTACTAGCACTCTTTTGAGTTGGGGCATGTGAAAGACATTGTGAATTTGGCTGTTTTTGGGCAACTCCAATTTGTAATCTACTTCACCTATCTTCCTTAGGATCATATATGGCCCATAAATTAGAGGTTTTAGTTTCTCCGCTTTGTTGACCTTGATCAAAGATTGTTTGTATGGGTGTAGCTGCAAGAAGACTAAGTCTCCCACTTCAAACGTTTTATTGGTGCAATTTTGATCAACATAGACCTTTTCTTGATTCGGTGCCCGATGCAAATTGTCCTTGAGTGTGTTCATGATGTGATGTAATGTAAAATTGGGGATGGCTAAGATAGGGCATGATCTCATTGCTTCTTTTAATTTTTCGAAAGCCTGTTAAGTCACTTAAGTCCATAGAAAGGCCCCTTTCTTGGTTAAGTTTGCGAGTGAGGCAGCTAACTTAGAAAATCCTTTGACAAATTGTCAATAGTAACTGCATAAACCCACAAAGCCCCTTAGCTATGTTAGAGTTCTTGGTTTTGGCCATTCCTTAATGGCTTTAATTTTTTGTTTATCCCCACTCACCCCTTGCGCATTGATTTTGTGACCAAGGTAGAGGATCTCTTGTAGTCCAAATTCACATTCGGAGCCCTTGGCTTATAGAGATTCTTGGTCCAAAATGTGTAGGACTTCCTTGATATGTTTAAGATGTTCTTCCCATGTCTTTCTATAGATGAGGATGTCATTGAAAATATGAGTAGGAACTTCCTTAGTTGTTTTCTTAATATGTTGTTCATGCACGATTGAAATGTTGCAGGGGCATTTGTCAGGCCAAAATATAGGACCAAAAAATTCAAAGTGTTGATAGTGACACCTAAAGGCTGTCTTGGGAATATCTTCTTTTCACATTCTTATTTGATGATAGCTGGACCATAAAACAATTTTGGAAAAGTACCTAGCTCCATGTAGTTTATCGATTAATTCATCAATTCTTTGAATAAGGTAACGATTTTTTATTAATTTTTGTTTAAGGTCCTATAATCTTTACACATTCTCATGTAACCATCTTTTTTCTTGACTTGTAGTATGGAGGATGTAAAGGGACTAGAACTAGGTTGGATATGACTCATTTCTAGTAGCTCCTTGATGGTTTTCTCAATCTCTTCTTCGAACTTGCAGGGGTGTTGGTAGGGGGTAGTGATCACAAGTTTAGCCCCTTCTGATTCTATTGTATGTCCAAATCCTCTTTTTGGAGGTAGTCTTGGGAAAATATCACCAACCACTTTCTTATGTTTATTCAAAATGGATAGGATATCTATGTGAATTGTTTTGCCTTGGGTGGAGGTCTTGTTGAGAATCATACATTGTGCAGCTCACTTTCCTTGCCCATGTCTAGAAATCCTCTCCATCCTTTTGGAGGAGACTACCTTTGGGGATCTGTCAGGTATCCCTCTCAAGGTGATTTCTTGTCCATTGTGTTGGAAGCAAATTCCTAGATTTGGGAGTTCCATAATGAAGCGTCCCAAGTAGTGTATCCAAGGAGTTCCCAATATCACATCAGCATCTAGTTTTACCACATAAAAATCCTCTATGATGGTGTTCTTCCCCAAGGTAATTTCTAGCTTGGGTATTGTCTTAGTGCATTGAGCTATAGCAACAGTAGCGAGGGCTACGGTAAACCCTTTAAAGTTCTTGGTTTCCAATTTCCTATTTGCAACTAATTTCTCATCAATGAAGTTGTGAGATACCCCGCTATCCATGAGGGAAATAACCTTATGCCCTTTCAGACTACTTTTGATTTGGAATGGACAGTGTTTGGAGGCTTGAGAGATGGTAGCTAAAGTTACATGCTCTTCATCATTGTACCTCACCTTCTTGCTAGGGTTTTCTTTTGTTTCTTCGTTAGAGGTTGCTTCTATATTATGAGCTTAGCTTCCTTTTCCACATGCGTTTGGGTTCCCATGATTCATTATACTTAAGCACAAATTCTTCTTTTTTAGGTCATCCCATTGTTTTTTGTAGCTATCTTCTTGGCATACATGTTCCCACTTCCGTTTCTTATTACAATGAAAACTTGTTCTCCCTTGGAGTTCCTTCTTATGCCTATCATCTTAATGAGGATACTTTGAGTGTGTATTTCTGAAGTCATTGTGGGTTTGCTTTTAAATGGGAAATAAATGAGCATCTATAGTTTTTGTAGTGGGATCTACCAGCCTATCCCTAAAATTCCAGAACTTGATATTGATTTTTGAAGTAGAAGAATCTTATTTCTTTTCTAACTACATAAGCTTATGTTATGGCTGAAGTACCTTGATAACTCAAGAATAAATCAGACACATTATATTGGGCATTACAAGAGCTTCTCAATATGGGACGTTCAATAAATCTTGTATTGTATGTAATGCCCAATACAAAGATTACAGTTAAGAAGCTCTTGTAAAGCTCAATATAATGTGTCTGATTTATTCTTGAGGTATCAAGGTTCTTCAGCCATAACATAAGCTTATGTAGTTAGAAAAGAAATAAGATTATTCTACTTCAAAAATCAATATCAAGTTCTGGAACTTTAGGGATAGGCCGGTAGATCCCACTGTAAAAACTGTAGATGCTCATTTATTTCCCATTTCAAAGCAAACCCACAGTGACTTAAGAGAGTCTGTACTATACATTACATATTCTATGTATTATTTGTATTGGGCATTACAAGAGCTTCTTTGTAGAGTGCCTTTGTGGCCAACAAGAAATGTGATGGTTTCCAACTGCAATTGGTGCTCGTCTGAAAACTGAGTAAATTATCTCAGCTAATTGTTGTTGAAAATAGAGAAAGGTAGCCTCAAGATGAATGATAGAAATCTTCTTGTGCAAGTGAGGTGGCTTGTACAAGTTGCTCTTGCTCACATTGACAACACCTTGGATGCCAAGCTGAACTAGAAGATCAAGTGAAAAAGGCATTAGGTTTGACTACCTAGCAAATAGAAAGATTTGTATTTGATGGGCTTCAACTTGTGATGTTTGTTGTGAAACCTTTGTTAATCCATTAGAAGCATGATATGATAACCAAATTGGAAAGAATAAGGTATCCCATCTGGGTCATAAAATGCCATGAATTTTGTTCAAGTTTGTTGTAGAATTCCCATTTTTGTGTAATTTTTTTTCTTAATTTGGCACCATTGGCAAAGATTTATCTTGCTTCTTTCAGTGGGACATATTGGGAGATGGAAGGCCAGTTGAATCTAATAAGGCACCACAGGATTGGAAGCTAACAATTTTTTAAGGGAGAATGCACTATATAAATATGGGCAGGTGTCCCACTGGCTACTTTTTTGATGAGAAATGTATAGAAACACCCAGTCAGAATTAACACACTCTGATTTTTTAATAATATATGATATGACTACACTATGTTGAATCACAGAAGTGTACATAGGTAGTCAATAAATAGAAACCAATTTCCCTATGTTTCAGAAATAATTTGCAAATATATTCAATAGTCAACCTTCCAACTTCCAACTATCAGCTTCCTTTTTAATTTATTTCTATATGGCCACCAGTTTGTGGTCAAAATTAAGCGGAGCATTGCAATCAACGACACAGAAGCTTCCACAAAGTTCTCTAAAAGTGAGTCAAAAAGCACATGTCATCATCTGAAATTATAGGGGGCATAAGATTATTGATGAACAAGTTTGTAGTATGTAGAGCATCAATGTTCTTGATGCAAGGCATTAAGATAAAATTTTAGAAAATAGGTAGACAGCAAAAAAGATGCATTCAAGGTCTTCCATGGTTGTGAATGTACTAGTAATTTTTGATATAATTGATCTTTTGATTGGAAGGCATAGATTGATTGCAAAAAGAGCCTTGATGGAATTTGCATCAACATAGAAGGCCAACAAGAGTAGCATTGAACGTTTTCTATCGCACGCAAGGATGACTGAATTTCCTTTAGCAAACGTTGCCAATAATGGTTAACAGAATTGCAAAGCTTCATCACAGGAAAAAAAAGTCTGTGAATTAGAGACCTTTTGATTCATCATATTATACACACTTGAGCATCCAAAGTGCTGATTACCCAAGTAGGACTACTAAGCTGTAATGTCCCCTGATAATTTAAGTTCAACTATTATTTATATTAATTTCAATTCTTAAATCCCAATTTGAAATGCATTGATTTTTAGTTTTTACCAATATAAGTAGGGACAATCATCTATTCATATTTCATATACTATCTAAATTTCTTGTTGCTAATTCTGATCTGATATTACTTTGTTGTAAGGAGAGGGGAGGTCTGAATACAATCCAAGGCGCTTAGAGACCACTTGATAGATTCCTTCAAAGTTTACAGATCCAAGCCCTTATCCTATCTTGGGACTATGCCCGCAAGGCGCTCAGGGTTGCTGATCCCCACCCTATCTTGGGAACTGCCCTTTTGGGATTTAGATCGCCATTCCTTGAGTTGCTTCAGCCTTCCTTCCTTACTACCAAAGTAATAACGAAGATTTCAGCATTATTTATATTACTATTTATATATGTGTGTAAGTGCATGTATACTTTTCTATGTTTCTTCAGATACATATTAATTTATTTTAACTGTAAATAACAGGGCCAAATGCATACCCGTGGCTGTAACAAACAGTAATTAATCTCTGCTCTGCTATTATTTATTTATATAACTGACTGTTGATATTCTTTCTAGATTATCTCAGATTCTGATCTGAAATGTTTTATATTTCTCCTTCCATGCGACGAGCATCAAATATATTTATCTTCCTTCTTCTGATGTCCATCTTTGTAATCCCTCCCTCTGATAACCAATATATATCTTCTAAATGGATGGGATATCTCCAGGGGATATGTCCGCTTGTTACAATCTGAATTCTGATTAGTTTACTTGAGATATAATTTGTAATTGTTGCTTATATCAGGTCCTTGTTTATCGATTATCGCTGACCCTTATTATTAGCTACAATATCTTTAACACTTCATAATATAATCTCGGTGCTAATGACCTTTAGATATGCAACATTTGACTAACCCCGGTTCGTTGTTTGCCATTCGCTGTTCTAATCTCAGCTGTCGTTCACGTTACTTATATGAACCGCTGGTATTCATATTTATTCCTTTGTTTGTTACTTGGCTGATTAGACTCTGACGTGGAGGGGAGATGGTATTATTCTGATTCATCTGCTTCATCGACTCGTCTGAATTGTCCATTTTGTTTGTATAGTTTATTAATCATATCCCTCTGATGTTCGAGCATATGACTGAGGTCTTCACCGTTGATGAATCATATTATTCCTTGTTATGGTCATATCGGGTATAAATATTTTGTCCCTTATATGGTGTTATTATATTTATTCCTTTAAACAATATTATTATATTAATTTATTCATGAATATTGTTTATTAATTAATTATTCATTTAACAATTAATAATATATATGTATTATTGACATATTCATTGATAAACTACTTAATTATTTATTTATCAATAACATTGATTAAGATGATCAATATATTTAATTAATGTACTTTTAATTATTTATTTATTAAATTCTTATTACAAATAGGGGATATCACCTAAGAATATTATCCACTTTGTCTAGGTCACCCTTACCAAATGGATTTGCTGAATGTAAGATGTGTACTTCAAATGCCGACATTCTTAAACTAAGTTACTGGTTCGAAGTTTGGGTTCGAAGAACTGGTTCGCAAGTTCGAGAAAATTTTGAAAAGGGGTTTGGGTTCGGGTTCGAAAAAAGATGAAAGATTTAAAAAAAATATATATATATACATATTTTGAAGCCTAGAAGCATGATTTAAAATTAGAATGTCACATAGTATCATAAAAACAACATTTAAACAACAAAAACACCATAAACTTATAATCATAGCATCATGAATTGTGATCATACCATCATATACTTTAAGTTCAACATCAAAGATTCAAAACATTAAAACTAAAATTATCATAACATCAAGTTCAACTGTTCAAATATCAATAATATCATTGTTTCGAAGTTCAAACTTTCAAGTTCAACTAATGAATTAAAAATCAGTATTCATCTTCCTCTTCCTCTTCCTCTTCCTCGTCATCTTCATCTTCAACATTAGTTGACTCAGCAATAGAGTTAAGGCCAATGGGATCAGCAGCAACAACAATAGTATTGGCATCAAAATCTGCAAAATCATCTAGTGAAAGCTGAGAAGTGGAAGCATCCAAGTGCATTTACATCCCACCTCTTCGTGGCCCCTTCTTTGTATTCTTTAGTCTCGTGTGAGAGAAGGCGCAAGTTGTAATGCACGAATACCAAGTTCTCTGCTCTTTTTGATTGCAATCTATTGCGCTTCATTGAGTGGATGAAAGAATATGTGCTCCAATTTCTTTCCGATGCAGATGAACTAGCAACCTATGAAGACAAGACAAGGTAAGCAATTAAAATAAAATTATAAAAATTACTTGCTAGTCATGAAGATCAAGTAAATTAAAAATAAAACTTACTTGTGATATGATTTTTATTGCAAGGGGCTGCAATATTTGGAATTTTTGGCCATGGAGGTACCACCAACTATGAGCATCCTTCCTAAACCGATGACGAAGAGCATCATTACTTAGACCTCTTGCATTCACAAACTCTATGAACTCATCCGTAATCATATCTCTCAAATCATCATTAGGAAAGAGTCTTTCAAATGCTACCTTGTATCCATCAGACACTTCTAAATCTCTATAGGGTGGTAGCCATCCTAGTAGATCAATATATTGGTTGCTATAATATTTGGGCGTCAATGCATAGGCAAGCAAATGTAGAGGTGTGGTCATTTTGTTCCACCGTTCTACAATAATTGTTTGCAATTGTTTGAAGAAGGTCTCTTCGGGATCTTGCTCTTTTTCATTTACAATTTGCTTGATCTTCTCAAGCGTCGAGTCTATGCCATCATAGATCTCTCCAAGGCAAGGCCTATCCATGTCAGCGTACCTAAGTATGCTCATAATGGGCTCGGTGAACTTAATGATATATTCCACACGTTCCCACCATAAGTCATCCAATATCCTGCTCTTTATTGAAGCTGCCCTCTCAGTGTTGCTTTGCTTCCATATAGCCCAATTGTTGCTAATTACCATACCGCAAAGTGGCTCTTTCACTTGCATAAGTCATCTCAAGACGATTCTATTTGATGCAAAATGCGTTTCAGCAACCTGTAACATAAATTAGAGCAAAAAAATACAACTATTAGATACATGCTTTATAAAAGAATACACATTACACAATAAAAAAAATAAAAATCAGAAATTGTAAGATACTAATTTTTTTTAAAAAATCACTTACCTTCAGTAACTCCAAACGTGAGAACATTCTGAATATTCCTTGAGTCATGTGATGGTTTGTGATGAACATCTGGATGTCCTCAGCCTCTGCATACACCTGTTTGATCCACTCAATTGTTTTCCCAATCTTTTGTAGCATAAGATTGAGTGAATGGACTCCACAAGGTGTCCAAAAGATATGAGAATAGCGCTCTTCAACCAACAAACCAGCAGCTCTACAATTCTTTGCGTTGTCTGTTATGACTTGGACAACATTACTAGCACCCACTTGTTCAATGGCAGAGATGAGAATATTAGCAATAAATTGCCCATCTTTTACTTGTCCCTCACAATCCACCGCTTTCAAAAACATTGCCCCTTTAGGGGACACTGCTAGGACATTGATCAAAGGACGGTTTCTAGCATCTTTCCACCCATTTGAAACAATTGTTACCCCTGTCTCGATCCATGAATCCTTTATGGGCTTCAATTGATCATCAATCCACTTGACCTCATTATCTAACAAGGTGGTTCGTATTTTCTCAAAACCGGGGCCATCATACCTTGTTGGAGCTTTATTGGCACTTCTCAACATTTGTTTCCAATATGGAGAGCGAGCAACATTAAAAGACAACCCATTTGCAAACAAGCATCTTCCCACATAATGTCCGCAATTTCCTGACTTTGATTTTGAAATGCAGTTTCTAGAGGTCCCTTTCTTTTGTGTGGAAGGCCAAGGGGTTCTTTTTTAGGCTCACGGGTAAAAAATGGGTGGTCTTCTATCACAACATCTGTGGGGGGTTGTGTTACCCTTGCTTTTTTTTTATTTTTACCTCTATTGCAAATGCCATCAGCTGAAATTTGCCTACGTTCTTCTCTCTCTTCTGCTGCCTCATGCTCTTGAATATACTTAGTACAGTTTCATTGGGTATAGGTGCACCTCTTTTTCCAGGGCATTTCTTGACTCCTCTACTAGAGTATCCACACAAATGGCCTACTACACGAAAATATGAGCTATTTCTTTCTACATCACAACCCCTACATTTCCAACGGAATGCACCACCTCTAGGAAGGGCTCTTATAATGTCAACATGTTTCCACAAAGGAGAATCAGAGTGGGGTTCTATTCTTTGTTCGGTATTGCCTACCGAGGATGAGGTAGATGCCATTGTAGTACCTTTTCCTATGGGAAGAATGAAAGAGAAATGAAAAAAACTAAAAAACTTATGGAGAATGAAAGAGAAATGAAAAAATGAAAAAACTTAAACAAAAACAAAAAACAAATGAAACAATAACTTACCTCTACTCATTGTAAGCTTGCAAAGGTGTACGTATGAGGCACAAACTCTTGAAGAAAGCTCACAAACCAATCTTGAAGAATCTTCCAACTCCTCCTTGCACAATCACGAACTTGCTCTTTTGCTCTTGCTGAAGTCAAATAGCCTACTTGCACACAACAAATGATAATGAGAACCACAAATTAGGCTTTTCAAACAAACTTTTAGGGTTTTGGACTCCAAAAAACATTAAAATTTTGCGAAATCGGTCACTTAAGTGACGTTTGGATACCGAAGTTCGTTGAAGTTCGTTCGGGGTTCGAAATTTTGCCCCCTGGTTCGCCCGGGTTCGAAATTCTAGGACCCAAGTTCGAATTGGGTTTGAAAGTTCGGACCCTGCATGAACCCACAGGCGAACGGGACCCGAACTTCGGACCAGTTCTAACTGGGGGGAGTTCGGAGAGGGTGGGGGGGGCGAACCATGGTAACTTAGTTCTTAAATCATAATCACTTCTTCACAGAGAAGATAATGGCATCACTGATTGAGGACTTGGACCAAAGCTTCTAATTCCTTCTCATAGGTGCTTTAATTGAGTTTGGTCTCCATGCTTAACTATTCTGTCTCTGGTGTATTGTGAAGCATTAGTCTCAAGCTCAATTGGCTGTTGCAAGTTGGGGAGAGTAAGAATTGGAGTTGAGCCCTCTTTTAAATGACTAAATTTTTGAGTGGCATGATGGTTAAGATCATTTTGATCAGTGAGTTGATGAAGAATGTGGGCAACATGTAAGCAATTACAAATTAACTTTCTATAGAAGCTATCAATTCCCGGAAAACTCTCAAGATAAATGATGGATGGTATATGATGCTTTTGAATGACCTTTACTTTATCTTGATTTGTATGTACTTCATGCTAGCTTATGAGGAACCCCAACTACTAGAACGACGTTTGGCAAAAGGTCTCATTCATCTTGGCTTGGACACGATGCCAACAAAGAAGATCTAGAACTTTCTACACTTGACCAAGTGGTTAATCCAAGAGTTTTTGTAGCTCAAGTCATCTAGATGGTCAACAACAAATTTGCCAAGATGGGGTTGGAAAGCATAAATTATGATGCACATGAATGTGGCTGTAGGTTGATGTAGCCAAAAGGCACAACAAACAACTCATCAAGTCTAAATCGGGTCTGGAAAGATATTTAAAATTTTCCAAACATTATAGGGCTCCATGTGGACTTTTAGTGATAACTAGTCATGTGAAGTTCTTACCTTGAAGATGGTTAAAACTTTAAGTTCACTTATCTTAGGAAGCGGTTAGTGATTATTCCTGGTGCTTTTGTTGAGATCTGATAATATTTCACTAAATAATAAATATCACTCATTACAATCTTTTCTTTTGAATTCTGAGTAGGAGATATGCAAGGAGAAGTGTTGGGTTGGATCTTGATTCTTCAAGCAATTGCTTGGTTTGTCATTCTTTTTTCCCATAGAAAAGGCAATATATTAAACTAAGAAAAGGCAGCCTTTTGCAAATAATCAATAATTATTCTCCATTTTGGAAAACAGGGAATAGAGGGCAAGGATGTCTGCCTAGGCAAAGTACAAAAGTTGGGGATAACCCAGGATACAAAGTGCTGTAAAATATCCTATGAAGACAGACACAAGGGTACTTGAAATCCATCATTTTATGGATCAGCGTTGAAATGCATAGCCATAGCCCAACAAAACTAAGAAGATAGACTAGAGCGTATGCATAGAGAAAGACAACAAAAGAATTGCTATAAAATCCTCACAACAAAAAAGTGATTGTCATAGGACCCCCAAAAGCTCCTTCATCATTGTTTAACTTCTCCTCCCTTGGGATAATCCTTAAAACGGATTGTTGGGCCTTGTAGGAGGTTCTAAAAGGCACCAAGAGCTTTCACAGTAGTGTGTTAGCCATTGCTTGTGTCTTGGCTGTTTGTCCACAGCTTCAGTGAGCTGGCATTTTTTCTTTCCATTAGTTAGAATTTTGATTCAATAGCCTTTGATCTACTTAGAAGATTTTTGAAATCATGATTCAAGTAAAAAAGTTAGTCCAAAAATTTCTCATTTTTCTTTCGGAGCTGTATGATGCAGTTAGATTGGTGATGTAAGCAATCTACTTCCATCTTCTGCAGGCTGTTATGCATTCCGTTGTCATTCTGACACACCTCAATTTTCTTGGTGACTTCAAGTGTAGTGTTGATGTGAGTTTTATGACCACTCCATTCAGGATGAAACACTTAGTATTCCAGGACGAAACACCAAATATCAAATCCTCTCTTGAATATGGAAGCCCAATGTATATGATTGTGTGATTAACTAATACAACCCCTAGGTTCCTTCTAATTGTGGACTTAACTTAGTTATATGATGTGATATGTTAGGTATCACAAAGGGACTTACGCTGTTCATTCAATGGTTAAGCTATCAACTTTCTAATGATTTGGCAATGAACTTTTCGACTACTAACAAAACAAATTGCAAAAGAAATGGGTTTAGAGAGTTTAATCCAATTCTATCAATGCAAGGGACTATTGATGGTGAGGTGAGACTAAACTAGTCCTTGCTTTGCCAAATCAACTACGCAAAGGAAGGTGCTATCTTCTAAGGATGCGGGGATGATTTTCATATTGTCAACACTCATTCAAATACCCAATAATGGCACAATCCAAATGAACATTTCCAATTGAAGTTAAATGTTTGCAATTAGTTCAGAGTTCAAACCAACCTTACACTGTTACTTGCAATCAACAAGTACCAAAAGGTATGAACATAAGTTTCACCATAAGTCACCATTAACAATATCTTCCATTCATCTATTTCTACTATTTCTACTCAACATAAATGAAATCCTACTCTAAGTGAAGAAATGTAGAAACCATGCAATACTCCAAAACTTCACAAACATTCACCATGATAACAACAATGAAAAAGGAATGATTTTGGCAGTATATTAGCAATAGTTTCTGCAAGTCTCTCACTTACAAATAACTTGAGCAAGGCTTATATAGTTGCTCCAAGTGCAATGATTGGTCACGATTGATTTGGAATCAATGATCAAGATCAAGCCATCACAACCCTAATGTAACTACTAGCTACAAGCATTAAATGCTTATCCAATTACATAAAAGCACCAACTTGTGAGCCAATGAGAAAATTACATTGCTTTATGGACCAATGAGAAAATTGGTTAGGTAGAGGCATTAAGTGGACTCTACATGTACATTTGGAATGACTTGATTGGATGAACTTTGACACGTGGAACTAGGACCCTTTGATTGGTTGAAGATGAGTGAGTGCCACCTCAGCATGCTTATCTTGTAAACTTGATCAATTCCTTGGAGGTGAAGAAATATCTCTTGATATTCAACATTATTAATCCTTCAATTAACTGTGATGGCTCATATTCCCAAATTGCTTCATCTTCATGAACTTTCTCCATCTTCTTCGAAATCTTCTCATTGAAATGTCTTGAACTTGCTTGTACTGGTATCTCGCCTTGATCTTGTTCTTGTGGAAGCAATGTAGGTGCTTCATGTTGTTGGATTTTTCTAATTGAACTTGGATTTTTGAAGGAAATTCAAGTTTCTGATAACCTTGTCCATCTGCCAGTAGGGTTGTTCATTTCCTTTGGACAACTTGCTTTTTTGAATTCCATCTTGATAACTTGATGCATGACTTGAACCTGGCTTTATATCTTTACTTTCCCTTGGCTTGAAGACTCAAACATTTGTATTTTGCACTTCCTCTTTCCTTTGATCTTGAATCCACGCCACCTCCTTGCCCTTTGAATTTGCTTTGCATCTTGATTTGCATCTCTTTGATCTTGAATTCCTTTCCTTGAGCACCTTGCAAAACAAGAGAGACTTTATTTAATCTCACAAAATGGTAAGTGTAAACAACATTAAGATAATCTGAAAGTTCACATGATATTACTTGATATGAAGTCGCATTTGCCAATTTCTGATATTGAATTAAGATTTCCAACCTTCTGAGTTCAGATCATTCAATTTCCTTATCAACACTACCAGCAAACCCCCTGCTTACATGATTTTATCATTGCAAAATCTGAGTTTTTCATCAGCAAACCAGAACTTAGGCTGAATTTTGCAATGATGGTTCTTAAGGGTCAAATTGAAAAATCTGAGTTTTTCATCAGCAAACTGACTTGCCTTGGGCTCAGCCTAAGGGTCAAAATTTTTAAGTCTTTCACCCAGTCAAACTTAAATCTCTACTTGCTTGTCTCGATCTTAAGGGTTGCAAATTGATCTCTCCTCCGTTGCTTGATCTCTTCATATGCAACTCAAACTTATCTTCTCCTTTTGCTCAGATTTCCACCCTTCTCATATCAGATCTCATGGTTCTTAAGGGTCAAATTGAAATTCAAATCAACCTCCGTTCTCTTGGTATCATACTTCATCTCTTCTCAAAGATTCAAAACTTTGACTTCCCATTAGCCTCTTGGATGCTTTCATGCCAACCTTTAACTAAGGTTCGCTCTTGGCATCAAGAGTCTAAGTATTGTATGCCTTGTTATAAACTCTACTCTCCTCTATGGCCTTGACTCTCAAATGGACAAGGGACTTGCATCTAAAACTGCTCAAACCTTGCCTATTGACTTAAGGACTTCGAAATTGTCACCAAACTAAGGCTACTTGAGACAACTACCCTATTGCTAAGTGGAAAAGAGGGGGTCTCCATTGTGTAATGGGGCGATGGTGTGAAAATGTCACAACATGTAGCTGCATTGGTGTTTGAGAGGACAATCCATAGATTTTCTTTGGAGTGAGCCTTTGTTTGAGAGTTGTCCAGGGATTTGGGTGATTGTTCAAAGGATTTTGGGTTGAAGTACAGGCTTGCATTATTAGGAGTCAGGACACACAGGTTTTTGCATACGTAGCGCGATTGCCATATTACCATGGCAGGATGATTCTTATGGAATTTGAAGATGAAACGAGAGTTCAGGTGAGGAGCAGAATTATTTTGCAGATTTTTGTTGACAGGCTCTCTAAAAGATTAATTGAAGATCCAAGTGAAAAGTTGAGTGCGTCTGATGAGATTTTCTTCACTTATGAAGGCTTTATATGAAGTGTAGTTGTGCTGAATGGAAGAAGGTAGACAGTTACCTGAACTATAGAAGAATGCCTTTATCTATGGACTGTCTTGTGTGTAGGGTTCCTCTTCCACATTGAAGTTTGGATCTTTCTTACATTTGCAGATTTAGTTTTGTTATTGAGAGCTTTCATCACGTTGGCTTTACTGTTAGTCCTTTTATACACTTTCAAAGGTGAGCTAGGATGGTGAAGGCATTTGCAGTTGCAGTAACACAGAGTGCCATCATAGATTTTTGAAGGAGATGTTTCTGGTGTGTTTTCATGACAAGATGTATGGCAGTGCCGAGATTTTGCAGATCAAGCTGATAGGACCTATGAATTTTTGGGAGCTTGAAGACCTAGGATTTGAATCTCAATAACAGTAAAGCTGATGCCACATATCTGAATGAATTCTGCACTTTGGCATGAGATAGTTCTGGTAGGTATGATAGGAAGTGGGACACTCTTGTCTACTGTGGCATTCTGCTTGAAGAAATTTAATTGGCACTCTATATGAGCAAATAGGTTTTAGTGGGCTGAAGGGCAGTGAGACCTGCCTTAAACTCAAAAGAATGATGCATAGTCATTAGAGGAGGAAGTTCTTTATGTTCATCAACAAGAGATTTGATTGCATTAGGTGGGAGCTTTCTAAGTTTCTAGCATTGTTTTCCTACGCTTCTTGAATGAGAGGAAGTGTAATGCCTATTCAAATTGACTTGTTTAACTAGTGACAAAACAAATAATAAAAGGACTAACATAAAAAATGACATTAGACACTTAACTATTTTGGTGGGTAGGCCTTGTGGAAAACGTGCAATCATAATAATCAGGATCTTCAAGTATCATACTACAACAATGAATGGGATTAACATCACCATTAATTGTATTTTTGCTAGGATGTCGGTTCGGGTTCAGGTTTGGAGGACCAGTTTGCCGGTACAGCAAAATTTTGAAAAGGGGTTTAGGTTCGTTAGTACAAAAACATGTAAAAATTATATATATATATGTATACATATTTATGAAGCCTAGAAGCATGAGTTAAGATTAGAATGTTTCATGGTATCATAAAAATATTTAAACAAAAATACCATAAACTTGTAATCATAGCATCATGAATCATGATCATACCATCATATACTTCAAGTTCAACATCAAAGATTCAAAACATTAAAATGTCAAGTGATAAATAACATCAAGTTCAAGTATCATTGTTTCAAGTTCAACTACTGGATTAAAAATTTATTGATATTCTTCTTCTTCTTTATTGGCATTAGTTGACTCACAAACTGCACCAATAATATTATTGGTGTCAAAATCTTCAACTTCATCGAGTTTAAGCCAAGAAGTGGAAGCATCCAAGTCCACAAACCCTGCATTTATATCCCACCTCTTCGTCTCCCCTTCTTTGTATTCTTTATTCTTGTATGAGACAAGACGCAAGTTGTAATGCACAAATACCAAGTTCTCCGCCCTTTTTGATTGCAAGCTATTGCGCTTTATTGAGTGGATGAAAGAATATGTGCTCCAATTTCTTTCTGATGCAGATGAACTAGCAACCTATGAAGACAAGACAAAGTAAAAAATAAAATAAAATTATTAATCTTATAAAATAAACATTACTAGCAATTTATGAAGACAAAGTGAACTAATTGTTTTTAATTTTTTTTTACTTGTGATATAACTTTGATTGCAAGGGGCATTGAGGTACCACAGACTATGAGCATCCTTCCTAAACCGATGACGAAGAGCATCATTACTTAGACCTTTTGCATTCACAAACTCTATGAACTCATTCGTAATCAGATCTTGCATATGATCATCAGGAAAGAGTCTTTCAAATGCTGCCTTGTACCCATCAGACACTTCTAAATCTCTATATGGTGGCAGCCTTCCTGGTAGATCAGTATGTTGGGTGCTATAATATTTGGGCGTCAATGCATAGGCAAGCAAATGCAAAGGAGTGGTCATTTTGTTCCATCGTTCTACAACAATTGCTTGCAATTGTTTGAAGGTCTCCTCAGGATCTTGCTCTTTTTCGTTTACAATTTGCTTGATCTTCTCAAGCATTGAGTCTATGCCATCATAGATCTCTCTAAGGCAAGGCCTATCCATGTCAGTGTACCGAAGCATGCTCATAATGGGCTCGGTGAACTTAATGAGATACTCTACACGTTCCCATCACGAATCATCCAATATCCTTTGTTTTATTTTAGTTGCCCTCTCAGTGTTGCTTTGCCTCCATATAGACCAATTATTGCTGATTACCATATTGCAAAGTGCCACTTTCACTTGCACAAGCCATCTCAAGACGATTAAGTTTGATGTAAAACGCGTCTTAGCAACCTGTAACATAAATTAAAACAAAAAAAATACAACTATTAGAGACATACTTTAAAAAAGAATACACATTACACAATCAAATTATGAAAATCAGAAATTGGAAAATACTAATTTTATTTTTTAAAATAAATTTACTAACTTGAGTTCAAGTTCACTTACCTACAATAGCTCCAAATGTGAGAATATTCTGAATATTCTTTGAGTCATGTGGTGGTTTGTGACGAACATCTGGATGTCCTCAGCCTCTTCATTCACCTCTTTGATCCACTCAATTGTGTTCCCAATCTTTTGTAGCATAAGATTGAGTGAATGGACTGCACAAGGTATCCAAAAGATATGCTGAACCAATAGCTTTACAATTCTTTTTGTTGTCTGTTATGACTTGGACAACTTTTCTAGTTCTCACTTGTTCAATGGCAGAGATGAGAATATCAGCAATAAATGACCCATCTTTTACTTGCCCCTCACAATCCACAGATTTAAAAAACATTGCCCCTTTAGGGGACACCACCATGACATTGATCAGGGACGATTTCTTGCATCTTTCCACCCATTTGAAACAACTGATACCATTGTTTCAATCCATGAATCCTTTATGGGCTTCAATGCATCATCAATCCCCTTTACCTCTCTATCCAACAAGGTGGTCCGTACTCTCTCATAACTGGGGCCCTTAGGCCCTTATAGCCTCTTGGAGCTTCATTGGCACTTTTCTCCATCTTCTTCCAGTATGGAGAGCGAACAACTCTAAAAGGAAGCCCATTTGCATAAAAGCATCTTGCCACATCAATGGCTCGGCAATTTCCCGACTCTCATTTTGAAATGTAGTTTCCAATGGTCCCTTTCTTTTGTGTGTAAGGGGTGCTTCAATTTTAGTATCAGGGCCAGCTGAGGTAGTATAAAAGGGGTGGTCTTCTATCACAATATTTGTAGTCGGGGGTTGCATTCCCTTTGTTTGTTTTTACTTTTATTGCCAATGGTTGTATTTTGTCTACGTGCTTCTCTCTCTTCTGCTGTCTCATGCTCTGCAATATATCTTAATACTATTACATTTGGTATAGGTGCATCTTTTTTTCTAGGGCATTTCGTGACTCTTCCTAGGATTCCACGCAAATGGCCTACCACTCGAAAATATGAACTATTCCTTTCTACATCACAACCCCAACATTTTCAACCGAATGCACCACCTCCTGGAAGGGGTCTTACAATATCAACATACTTCCACATAGGAGAATCAGAATGGGGTTCTATTCTTTGTTTAGTATTTCCTACGGAGGAAGAGGTAGATGCCATTGTAGTTCCTTTTCCTATGGCAAGAAATTTTATACATATTCAATATAAAAGCAAGAGAATGAAAAATTCTAAAAAAAAAGGTAGATTTGATGGACAATGAAAGAGAAATGAAAAAAAATAAAAAACTTAAAACAAAAACAAAAGCAAATGGAAAAAGAACTAACCTTTTCCACTCATAGTAAGCTTGCAAATGTGTAGGAAAGAGGCACAAACACTTGAAGAAGATCCACAAATCAGTCTTCCAACTCCTCCTTGCACAACCAAACTCTTGCTCAACCACCTATTTGTTCCAGCTCAAGAGAAAATAACCAATTTGCACACCACAAATGAGAGTTAGAAGTCAACATAAGCCTTTAGAATCCACTTTTTAGTGTTGTGAATGTCAAAAAGTTATTAAATTTGCCACAAAAAACAACTTGGTGCTGACTTTGACCATCTGTGGGACCAAGTTTGATGCTGGTTCGCTTTTTTTCCACGTGGTCCACCCGGGTCCAAACTGGCCGTGGACTGGTTCGAACCAGCCCCCTGTGGACCAGACCCACAGGCAGACCGGATCAGAACCACAGACCAGTTCGTACCATGGCTGGTCCGGGGGCCCAAACAGGGGAACGGGACATCCTAGTATTTTTGTAATGGATCAATTCCAAATGTGATAGAACAATTTGTAGAGACAACTGTAGAATAGGTATGAAGGTATTGCAGTTGGCAGCTGAAGATCATCTATTAACATCTTTGAAATCAGGTCAAGGTTGGCAGGTTGCCATCGCCAAGTGTTTGCTCCATAACTCTTATTTGAATTGATAGGTGTGAGCAAGAAGAGTCTTTGATCAATGATATTGGGCTAGGCATTAGAAGCATTGGGATTGGTTCCCTGAATATCCCAATCTCAAAGATGTGAAAGCTGCTCAGCAAGAAGGGTCCTTTAACTTTGATTTGAGGAAACAAAATTCATTGGTAGAATTTTCACTGTGTTACTGGGACAAATACAATACTCATTGTAGATAGTGGAGTCCTTAATGGATCTGTTTGCTGAGAAATACCTATTCCTTGGAGATGAGCTGACAGTCTGAGAGGAGCTAGTATGGGAAAAAGATAAAGAATGACTCTTTTTTTAAAGATTTACCTGGTTTTGAGAGTGCCTTTGTTGCTTAGCTTCCACCTTTAAAGCAAGTTGGAAAGCATGCTTTTAGTGATAATGTAGAGCTCTTGTTCCTACTTAGATTAGGAAACTATCCTGAGATAAAGTTTATACATAGGACACTGTCAATGTGATGTATGTCGATTTCATTTGGGTGTGGATTCAAATACTTAATGCTTGTTGGATCAGTGCCCAGATGTTTGGGAAAAGTGGAGTTATCTTGTCAATAGCTCTTGTACCTTGAAGATAAAATCACGCCCAAGCACAGTCTCTTGGAAATCTGTCGAAGTATATATTTCTGTTTTCTTGTTTTCTCAAGAATTTGGATGTGAGATTGCTACCAGTGTTGAATTGATCATTTGTGTCTACCTTAGCTATCATCATTTTTTGTCTACCTTAGCTATCATGATTTTTTGTCAGTCCATGAGATTTGATTGTCCCAGAATATGATTGCAGATTATGAATCCACACATCTACCTATTTTATTCCAATCAATTATGCCATCAAAATGGGGAATGCATCTTTGTTTCCAACTTGAAGGAAGGTTGAGAGATCAGGTTGGTCAAGGAACTAGAAATGGTGCTCTGTTGTTGACCTGCGAGTTGTTTTCATATGCTTGTTATTTGCATCATATGTTTAAGACTTTAAGTCGAGATGCATTTTGTTGTTTCCGTTGGTCAAGAAGCTCATGCTAGCAACTGGACCAAGTTGGGTTTTCAAGTTAGAGCTTGGACGTTATATTTTCACCATTCAAGATTTCGAGGAAAATAAAATTTGCAGCAAGAGAATTCTGTTAAGAGCTCCCTATATAGAAGATATTGCCCAAGGCTACAAAAAAACGAAAAGCTAACCATTAGGAATTAGACCTCAAAAAGGACCTCATGGTAATGAACTGAAATAACTTTCAGTTTATGATCTCCAATGGCATGTTTCAACAACTCATTTTGGCATGAAGACCGAAGTGGACAAAATAAGTTTATAATATAATTTCAGCAACTTCGTATATCTCAAGAAAAGAAAAGAAAATTACTTTCTTTGGAAAAAGAGGTGCACTTGTGAAGGGGAAAACCAATATTTAAAAAGGATATTCATGACTATTGCTTTTAAAATATTTTACCAGCTTAAAATGGCTACCAAAATATTAGAAGGGAGATTACTTGAGTAGAAACCTATAAAACTTTAGTACTTTAATAATGGCAGAGAGACTTTGTCCTCATTAACAACAGATTGCAGATCTGTGGGTGTAAATCCATCTGGCAGGCACTAGGAAAAGATTTCCATTTTTAGAGTCTATCTATCAATAATAGCAGGAACTGGGCTTGATTTAACAAACTCAGGCCTAGTCTTAAGATCTCTACATGACCCAGATATATACATGACCAAATTTTGAAGAGTCAGACAAGATGTTAAATATATTTTCACATCCTCATATTTCAAACATATCTCTATTAAATAGCCATAATGAATAGCCTCAATCCTTATCAATTTGGCACGAGGACAGTATAGAATCAATCTGAAGATTTGCAAATTCAGCAATTATTATAATAATGACTTAATGTATGTTGGGAGTTCCAATATTTCCCTAGATTGATGTTTACCTACAATACTTGATAGCTTTTCTTTCCTTGTATTCACTTCAATATTTACAAAACTATTGTAATTAAACACTTCTATTCACAATAATGATGTATAAATCTTATATTTTAATCACTTGCGTAACAACTGAAAAGTGCAATTTACTGGTTTTGGGTTCTCTACCTTTATTTTGCATACAATGAATGATAACTTATCTCTTTTATCAAATCAATATACACATACGTCCAGAATTGAACACTTCTCATTCACAAAATAATATAGAAACCTTAAATCACATTTTGCAAACTGAAGAAGTGCATTTTACTGGTATTTTCTTTTCTCTGTCTTCGCAATTTCTCTTGATAGCTCTTGCAAGCATTTACACGCATTGCCTTTTTACCATACTGGCAAAGTTAAGTTGTACTTGTGGTACTTAGTGGTTTGTTTAACAAGTTGAACTTGGTTCTTTTTCACAGTAATTTCTTATGTGCTCTGGTTTTGTTTCATAGCTTGAGTGCATGATTAAGCATTTCTTTTCCTTGCCATTTGTCATCCTATAATATACTTCATCCACTTAAATCTACTTGATGTAAGATTGGACATTTCAGAGTTGTTAAAGACACTGTTTTTACACATTTTCTAATTTATGCTATTGGTTCTTTTCAGTATTATAACAATTTTAGACAGACTTTGTAAGAAAGAATAGAATGCTATTAAAGATCGAGTATGATCCATTTTCTTTTTAATTTCTCTCTAGGCTTATTTGTTTGTAGTGTCACAACTTTCCACAAATAAATGCTATAGCCAGCATTTTCTGGAACACCTGCATTTGTACTTCTAACTAGTAATTTTTTTTGTTTATCACATTGAATGTTTTTTCTGTTTTAATTTGTTTAGCACACTCAAATTAGTTTACCTGTTCTAACCTTTCATTCTGTGCACATGTAATGTAGGAGGCTTGGAACAAATTCAATTCGGAAGAGCTCTTTTAGAGATAGACTGATAGAGCTTTAAGCAGCCTTGTAAAGGTCAGGTTCACAATAGCTTGATTTAAAAGTTCAAACTCTCGTCCAGAAGTACAATGTGCAGATCCATTGAACTGACTTGCCTGCCCCAAGAAAGATCTGGGAACACCTTCCGAATCATGTTCACGTTCAGCAGTCAGAAAGCATAAAGAGTGGTATGGGTTCTTCTGTTGTCCTAGTTCTGCGATCATGTTATGGGCTTGCATTGATAACGGGCTCATGTTGACTTTGGATTGTGACAGAGGGCAATTTATTATAAATAGCATTATTTTTTGCCCATTGTAATATGCGCTAGATAAGGGTCATTAAGTAGAATGATTTGTGTCTAGATATTTGCAGTTTAATTATTCTATGTACTGTAGATGTCTGAATCGATTTATGTAAATGCTGGTCTTTGACCACCCTGCCAGAGGAGTATAGTTTTGTTCGACGTGTTGTTATATTAATCTACAGATTCAGAATGAATGGATTTTGTCAAGATTCATCGTTTCAGTGGACTGAGAAAGCATGCATACCAATTTCAATGAATGAATTCCATATCTATGTATTGGTGATAACAATTAAAAGAGAGGTTGCATTGGTATTCCATGGTATTTTGCTTGGACTATTTCAGTAGACTTTCTGATGCAAGTTTGCTTATAGTTAGCAAATTAACTTTGTAATGTATGCATGTTAGTAAATACAGTAACTTATTCTTTTTCCTTTTATTCTGCCATCTAATTCTGTGTCTGCAAGTTAATGTTTTGAGGTTTACATTTTTTTGGTTCATTTAGGTTTTTTTCTTTGCACCTTAATTTGCTAATTTTTCCTTGTATTTTTGTTGTTTCACTGTTTTGCATTTATTATTCTGAATCTATTAAGGATTGCTGTTTTGGTTGATTTCATTTACTTTATTACTGTATCTCTTTTCTTTTGATCATCCGCTCAATGAATATGGGAACATTGGTTTAGCTATCATATTCCCACAGGTTACAGAATGAACAGATGTTCACAGAAAAACGCTATCTATTAACTTGTGCTTTGGATATCAGATTTGTATGATGTGCTCCATTAAGATAATGTTATTATATTGTGACATTTAAAAAAATGTTTTGTAGAGGTACATGACATTCTCTGTATTGTATGATGCGCTCCATTTAGATAATGATATTATATTTTGACATTTAAAGAAAATGCATTTAATATGCAATATTTCAAGAGGAATGAATTAGAAAATTTTATTATTAAAGAGATGCACAAATTAATTAGGATCGATGTTGCTTCTTCTTGCAACATTGGTTTCAATACATAGAAGGGAATTAATCTCTCGGTATTTGATAGCTTCAAAGCAAAATTAGATGAGTCTGAATTTTGTAAAACCAAATTTTATAAAGGATGAATATTCGGTCTGTTGTAGTTGTGAACGTAATTTTTCCTTTATTATGTTAAAAAGTTACAAAACTATCCATGAGATGACTATTAATATACGTGGTTAGTTAACGGCAGTTATGTAAGTCAAGATATAATAATATAACTATAAAATAAAAAACTTCGAAGGATCGCAAACAATAGTTAGGACATATTAATGTAAAAAGGAAGCTCACTCCATTTCAATTAATTTCAAGAAATTGAGATATTAATCATGTTAAGGATTTTGCAAATAATAATATCATAATAACTTTAAAGAATAAGTGAGCTAGTCGGATTATTGGTGCATTTAAAGGTTTGCATTTCTTTATATACTTTTCTATATCAAATTGATATATTCCCATCTTTTGAAATATACTGTATAATGATCTTGTCTCCTAGAAAATAGTTTGCTGTATTTTATAAAACATCAAAGAAATAAGAAGGGCTTTGAAAACGTCATGAATTACTTCAAAACAATTGCAGCAGGCTGTAAGAATGGGTGTAAAGTAAGTGTAGATGACATTTAATTGCATATTACCATTGTTGGAATGGTGACACTACATTTGAATGTGTTGTAGGTAGTGTTTTTGCATTAAAAGGTTAAAGCTTTTAAGACTTGGACGATATGGGAATTTGGAGAGGAGGAAATTGTTGACAATTTGACAAGAAAATGCAAGTACTGTAAAGGCCTACACTATTTGGCTTAGACGTGCTTGTGATGTATGTTGCTTTTGGTACCAACAACCTTGCTTGCTCAAGGAGAAGCAGGAACTGATTTAACAAGTTTGTATAATTAACAAATAAAGCCCACACCTTGAGAAAATTGATCACTCTGAGACCATCAAAAAGTGAGACTAGTTTCAAAGCATAGAGAGAATACTTGGCTTGGCTAGCTACCCAGTGAAAACCAAAATGAAATACACCCTTCATTAGAAGCGATATTTTACTGAAAAGTTTCATATCCTTTTGCCTCGAATTCATTTTCAACTGCATAAACCATTGTTGCCAGAAACAACTTTATGCTCAAAATTTTCATATGCTTTAGCCTCCTATTCAATTTCAATTGCATAAACTATTGTTTATTATGCCTACAAATCCCAGTTAATCAAAATATAAATTGAAATAGAGACTTGAATATTTTTAAAGCTACAATTGCTGATTCAATTCAAGTGCTAATTCATAAATACAGTGAAATATTTGAATGCATTGCATCAACTATTTAGTTTGTCCTTGAATATATTGACACTTAACATATATTGAACAATATAAAAAAGTGTTGGAACATAAAGGATGTGGAGAAACATTTTATAGCTTGTTCTAAGCTTTCTCATTATATGATGAAGTTTGAGATACATATAATATCTAGATAAACGAATCAGGTTTGCATTTTTACAATAATCTAAAATGGATGGCTTCCTTAATAAATAATGACGTGGATATGGGAGCTTAGGAGTATCCATCAAAGCATAAACAATAGAAGAATTTTATCAAATGTTGTAGTTGCAATTGCCTTGGAAGAAATGTATGCAAAATGTGGAAGCATACATGAGGCACATAAATTTTGTGACAAGTCATGTCCCATTTCTAGTCAGTCCGGTATCCTCTTGTTCTTACTTGTTCCATTTTCTTTGTGTTTTCCCTTCTTGACTTCTTTAGTATGTCTTTTCTATTAAATTTGTTCCTTCAACCTCATCACTCCCATAGATCACTCACAATCAAACACGTATGACAGACAAAAAGAGAGAGCCTATGGAGGTCGGAAAATTGATTTAAAAACATGAATCATATTGACTATCTCATTAATTGAATCAACAACAATGTTACAACATGTCATTGTAAAGGACCAATGAATAAAAAATAACATAACTTAAGCATAGGAAAAGCACACTTAAGTTTAGCTTAACTTAATAGAGTATAAAAAACCTAATAACTCAACTCGCCCTTTAAGTACAACCTAGGGAGCAACTAAATAACTCTAATTACAAATGCATAAAATGTAGAAGATGGGTACCAACAACTAAAGGCTTGATGAGATTCCCATGAACAAATGAAAAGATCTTTGATAACTAGAGAAAAGGATAAAAACTCCGTGGTAGAAAACTCCTCCTCCAAAAGAGAGAAAAAATGAATGAAGGACTAAGGAGCCTCCAAAACAATGCCTAAAAAAAATAGAACACAGAGAACCTCATCTGAAGCACAAAGAAGTTGCTAATAGCTATTGAAAAAACATTGCTATAGAGTTGAATGATGAGCCTCCTTTGAAACTACGATGATGATTAAGATCAAGAAGACAATAAATTGCATGAGTGCCCCAAAGACAGTACTTGAACAATGATCAAATGATAAACAAAAGGTAAACATATGATAGGTGATGATATAAATGTTAATAGCTAACTACAATAATCTGTATGAGTGCCCCTAATGATACTACTCAAACAATGAACAAATGGAAAACAAAGGTGAACATTTGTCATTCAAAAATATATATGGCATATGAATTTGCATGAGTGACCCAATGACACCACCCAAAAAATGCAAGAGTAAATTGCAAGTTGAAAATATAGGTGCCAATCATTTGAAAAATTGATCAATTGAGGATAGATGACGTCCACAAAACTATAATGTAAGTGTGTCTATATAATAAATGCTCCATCTTGACAAAATACATGGGTGATCAACCACTACACTCATCTAGTACAAAGGAACAAATACTAGATACATAGCTCACTCCAAAGGGAAACCATGGAAGCATTAGCACCAACAATAGAAACTCCCAAATAAGGCTAACAAGGGAGAGGCACAACAAGTTATTGAAACTATGTATCACCATATAATCCATGAAAGAGAATCCGAATGTACAAAAATGAATGCCTACAATTGAAAAAAAGGGTATGCAAAGTAATGCACACATGAATGGGACAAGAGTCAAGTTAGGATTCAATATCATTGTGGAGGGACACTTGTTGAACAAAAGTGTGATGGAAAAACAAGACACTACACAACCCCCTCATGGCACTTTATAATGCAGTGCATGTACAAAATAAGGTACAATATAATGTGCATCTACAAACAGAGAAGTGCATGCAAAAGATGCTCAAAATGCTAGAAATAAATGTAGAGTAGCTTGAATGAAGTCATCCAATGCAAACAAAAAGTTTTTAGGAGCCAAAATGACTAAGTACTCATCTAGAATATGAAAAGACAAAATTGAATAAAAAATACACGTGACATAATTTGGAAAAAGTGCATAAATAACGTGATTAGCTCTGAAAAACCTCGCAACATTGCAAGAATCGTAAAAAATGATGAAAGTGACAAAAATATACCAATTTGGGAGTGGTAATTAATTGAATTATTAATAATGTTACATGTCTTTATAAAGGAACAATAAGCTAAAAATAGTGTAACCTAAGATAGGAAAAACACTCTTAAGCTTAGCTTAGGTGTAATAGAGTATAGAAAACCTAATTACTCTTAATATTATCTTTTGACTTCACTTTTGTCTTCATTCTTTTGAACTTTTGAACTTCTCCATCTTGTCACACCTTCCATTGTCATTGTATTTGTTAGACTTCTCTAGCTTGTCATTCATGTTACTCAACCCCTAATGCCTCATCCTTTAGTTGAGTCTTTATGTTATGGTTGATCCTTGATCCCTAATATTTTTTCCTATGTTAGTTTTTCCTTCCCAACTTCCCAACATGCATCATTTTGTTTTTAGTAATCTATTTGTGATGTTATTTTTTCCAAAGTGGAAATTTTTTGCCCATGACCACTATTCAAATGTATATGGAGGATTAAATGAATTAACACTTATATTTAGATGATCATGCACACTTAATTAAATTCCTTTCAAAATTGATTTTAAGAATTTATGTTTGAGTGTGTGGGTTTGAGGTAGAAAACTTACAGAGCTATTAGAGATTAGCATGTAGAATGCCTTTGATTGTAAAGGTTAAAGGACATCATTTCTTTGGCTAAAGGATGATATCACTCAAATATCAAATTGAAGCTTCCTTGTTCATAGATTTAGTCACATTACATTTGTGCTACTTGTGGTTTATCGGGGGCATATCCATATAGTTTATTGTTCTTACATTCATTGAAGTTATAGTCTATTTTGAATGTATTTTCTAGATTTGAATGTAAAATTAGGGGTTACACTTGTTATTTTTTTGTTCATTGTACATAATAAGATCACAAGTTATTTCTATCTTTTGTTATTTGTAATGTAATGATATTACTAATGCATACATTAATTTTAATTGATTTATCTAAGATCTAAGTAAATGCTAGGGTGAATAGTTTGTTATTCAAATAGTAAATGTTTGTGGAAGGTTAAAAATCAAATTTGCATTATTGTTTTAGGTTTGAAATGATTTTAAATTATTTACATTTTTGAAATAAAAAAATATAATTATTTATCATTATTTACCACTTATTATAAACTGCTTTATTTTTTGAGATTCAATTACAACTTATTATTTTATATCTAAATATTATAATTTTATGTATAAGAAATGCTAAAGTTTTAAAATTTAAAATATTAAAAATAAAATCAATAATGATTAATCATAAACTTAATAAAAAATAAAGAAATTACATATATTATAAAATTATAAATTATGTATTAATAAAATAATATAAGAGTTATCATATTGTGATATTGCTATTAGGATTCAATTGTGTAGTTTTTGAGTCAAACTCATTGACCCATGTTTCATGAGAAGTGGTTTACAAGAACCCATCTCTCATGAGAATGAATGGAACTCTTAGCACTCATTGCATCTAGGTGATGTTCACAGGGGTGAAGCATTATGCCTTCTAGGGAGGTCACCCATCCTAGTAATAGTCCAACTCAAGTGCACTCAACCATGGATTTTCCTCCTAGGTTAAGCCCACTTAGCTTGTTACCCTGTTTACAAAACCTCTAAAAAGTGTTGTGCCTTATTAACCATTGGCTCGAAAACTACATAGTTGAATCTTGATAGCAACATCACAATTTAATTTACTTTTGAAAACACCTCCTACTTATCAATTGATGAACTAAATGATCTCTATAATGAATGGTTCATAAGGCACATCACTTTTTTAAGGTTTGAAAATGGGGGTAGCAAGTTAAGTGAGATTAGCCTTGGAGGAAACTCCATGGTTAAGCACACTTGAGTTGAAATAGTACTAAGATTGGTGACATCCTTGAAAGGATTGATGCTTCACCCATGTGAGCATCACCTAGATGCAATGAGTATTAAGTGTTCCATTCATTCTCATGAGAGATGAGTTCTTGTGTACCACTACTCATGAAACATGGGTCAATGAGTTTGAATAAAAAACTACATAGTTGAATTGTGATAGCAATGTCACAATATGACTTGTGGAAAATATCTCCTACTTACCAAATGATGAGATAAATGGGATATATATTGAATGGTTCATAAGGAACAACATGTGATGAAGGTTTTATAAACAAGGAGTAGCAATCTAAGTGGGCTTAATCTTGGAGGAAACTCCTCCATGGTTAAGCGCGGTTGAGTTGTACTGGTAGGATGGGTGACCTCTTGATGGATCAATGCTTCACCCTTGTGAGTATCTCTTAGATGTAATGAGTTTTGGTGATGCAATGAGCACCAAGTGTTCCATTCATTCTCATGAGATATAAGTTCTTGTGAATCATTAGTCACGAAATATGGGTCAATAAGTTTGACTTGAATACTACACAGTTGAATCCTAATAGAAATATTACAATTTGACTTGTGAAAATTATCTCCCACGTACCAATTGATGAGCTAAAAGGGATCTATGGTTCATAAGGCACAATTTTTTTTGAAGGTTTTATAAATGGCGTAGTACACTAAGTAGGCTTAGCCTTGGAGTAAACTCCATGGTTAAGTGCTTTTGAGGTGAAGTAGTTCTAGGATGGGTAACTGCTTGAGAAGGCTTGATGCCTCACTCTTGTGAGCATCACCTAGATGCAATGAGTGTTAAGTGTTCCACTAATTTTCATGAGAGATCAGTTCTTGTGAACCACTAGCTACGAAACATGTGTCAATGAGTTTGACTCAAAAACTGTACAATTGAATCCTGATAGCAATAATACAATTTGAGTTGTAGTTGAAAATATCTCCTACTTATAAATGGATGAGCTGAAGAGGTTTACACTGAATGGTTCATAAGGCATAACACTTGTTGAAGGTTTTGCAAATTGAGTAAAACGCTTAGTGGGCTTAACCTTGGAGGAAACTCCATGGTTAATGCACTTGAGTTGGAGTAGTACTAGAATGGGTGCCTCTTGGGAAGGCCTGGTACTTCACTCTTTTAAGCATCACCTAGATGTAATGAGTGCTAGGTGTTCCATTCATTCTAATCAGAGATGGGTTCTTGTGAGCCACTACCCATGAAACATGGGTAAATGAGTTGGACTCAAAAACTACATAGTTGAATCATGATAGCAATATCACAATTTGACTTGCTATGGAAAATATCTCCTATTTATTAATTTATGAGCTAAAGGAAATTTATAATGAATGGTTCATAAGACACAATTGTAATGTCTCCTTTCTAATATACGTATTAATAATAAATAACACTAATAAAATTAAAAACTAAAATTAATACATAAAATTAAATAAATAAAAATGTTAAATAAATTATAATATAATATAACTACAAAATGACTAAGATGTACTAATAAATATAAGATTGGAGATAATGATTAAGATGATCAACGTATGACTAATTAATTATTTCCACATTATGAAATGACTCTATACAATGTGATATACATATTAATGAGTGATAACAAACAGATACCTTGGGGAGTCATCGATTAGCAGTGTGACATAGGTAATAATAATAAATATTATCTATCACCATATATTCCTTTTAAGATACCAAGAACGTTAGAATCAAAGCTATAGAAGGGAGACAACAAACTTATCATTATTAGGGGATCATAATTGTACAAGAGAAACAGACTCATTAAACAATAGTTTTGATCTTACTAGAGCTACATGTTGTATACAATGAATATGAAAAATATTATAGATAGAATACAATGTGGCATTAACCAAGTTAATTGGACCAGGTCTTGAGTTTGAACAATACATAGTCTATCTAAATAAGCCAAATGCGTATTTCTATTATCAAAGAGAAGAGAACCTTATCTATAATTTCTCGTTCTGTAAATCTAAACCATCTCAGCCATATAAGGAAAACCCCCATGTTGTTGCGTCCTCATCCCTTAAAAGTCCCTAGGATGTTCTCACACCTTCCCATCTGTCTCAATTTGATGCAGTGGCATCTTGGCTTATCGCTTGGTGCCTGAAGATTCTAGCAGTCTCGGTAACTGTTTGGTGGAGTTCAGTTACTTGGCTGGTAATCTCGATAGAAGACTGGCGTTTCTTAGTCTTTGATGGTGATTCTCGGTCGAAGTTTGTTAGGCTTCACCGATGGAGCTTGGTGGTGATTCTCAGAGGGAAGTTCTAGTGGATCTTGGTTGATGTTGGTCACTCAGTGACTTGGTGTTTTGTTGCTTGGTGCTCAGTTACCGATGAGGTCTCGGTGTTTATACCTGTTGCTCGGTTGTTGAAGTGGCTTGGTCGCTGAAGGGAGCTCGGTCATTGAAGGAGACTTGGCACTTCTGGTGCTCAACAATGTTTGTGGTGCTCGGTAATAATTGTGGAGCTCGGTTGGTATGGTTGCTCGGTAGATTTCCTGGCGCTCGGTAATTTGGCTTACCGACAGATGTTCTTGGTGAATCGGCTTGGCCGATTGGTGCATTTAATTTGGGTCACATTTCTTGAGTTATGGATTGACTATTGGACGTGTGGGGACCTAGATCTGGCATGTTGCATTCTCCTATGTGGATCTGGAGGCCAACTTGGTGAATTAAATATTGTTGAAGTTATTTGTGAGCCGATTGATGTTTGGCATTTAATATTTGTATATTTGGGAGCCGACTGGCTTTTGGGATTTAATTGTTTCATCCAGCCAACTTGTGGCTTGGATTAGTATTTAAGTAGATGCTTGGGTAGTTGTTTAGAAGGAGAGTGGGAGTAGTAGATGTGTGGATCTATGAAAGCAGTGTTAGTAGCTTATGAGCTTAGGTAGCAGAAAGATTGCTTGGAAGTTTGAGTACAAGTTTAGATCTTTCTTGGAGTGCCTACTAGTGTCCTGTTGTGTTGTAGACCTAGGATAGATGAGGAGGAGTGTGTTGGATCCTTGGTGATCTTGTAGAACTATTTCTTGCATTGTATTTGGCCGTAACTAGGAATGCCTTACAGCCTGACACATTGCATGTAATCAGTTAATTGATGAATAAAGACATCTATTTTCTTTCAGATCTGGTTTCTTGTTGTGTATTTCTACTATGTTGGTGTTTGGCTACAAGGTCAGACAGTCCTTAATTGGATCCTCCATCCTTGACTGCATCACAATTTCCCTCTTCTCTACCCCATCACATTGCCCCTCCTACCACCAACTTGCCTACTTCATCTCCCTCTTCCACCTCTCCCAATTTTTTGCCTATCAGTTTTGAATTTTTTTCCTACAAATAATCTATGTTGGTATCCTGAGATAGAGCCTCCAAAAGGAAAAAATATACTCCATCTCGCAACAAAAATTCATCTTCCAAGGGTAAATCTACTTCTCCCATTGATAAATCTCCATCCCAGCCAAATAAACCAGGGAGAAATGAATCTTAATTTGCTATTTGTAGGCCCATGGATCATGATAAATATCGATCTCATCCAAACAACCCAATGAGAAATTAATTTGAATCTACTATTTGTAGGCCCATGATCATGATTTCACAACTGTCTCCCCTGGGTCAGATCCCATGATGGTCATTCATGATGGTCTCTTAGTTAACTAGTTCAATGTGTTGCAGTTAGATGAGGAAACCCTCCCTGATTGAGTCTAATGAAGTCCAACATCCAATCTTAGAATGTGTGGGGACTAACCCTCCCACCACACACTACTATGTCAAACAAAATATTTAGAAAAATTATATTGATGTTTTATGCTCCAAGAAGTGAAAGTTGGTGCAATTCATTTAGATGTTACCCTTGCCTCTATTTGGCCCGAGGCTCATTTTATGCATAGTAATCATATGGTGTAACCAAGGATGGAGGGACCTCAGAGAAGTCTATCCAATTCTTGCAACAAGAGTCACACAAAAGAAACAATAAAGAACAATTGAGAAATATGCCAGATCAACCTTTGTATTATCAAAAAGTCAATTACAATGGACCTGCAACATGTAGTCTTACATGCCAGACATACAAGTTTGATTATACAAAGATATCCTATCTCCTAACCTTCAAGTGGTTATCTAAGAATAAATCCCCTAAGGATCAATTACAACAACTTATAAAGCCTTCACAAGCATCAAGTTGGCTTGAGAAAGATTACATTCTCAAATAATAGGAAAATGTGATACAAATATAGGTCAGAACCCAAATCATAAGGATCTCCCTCAAACAGATGAAATATGACATGTGATCCCTCAAGTAAGTTGGCCACAAGTGTAGAAACATCGAACAATGAGTCATGAAGCTTCACTGATTAGGAAAATCCTTCATGATATTGGAAAAATACAAACTAGCTGCGAAATACAAAAGAACACTAATGTCCCGCAAAGAATCTACGATATCTCATACATGAAGAATTTAATCAAGGTACGAACCTAGGTGAAGGTGCAACATGATTCCAGGAAAACTCCATGAGGTGAGAAATAGTAACATATCCAAATTAAAGGAACCCTGAAAGAAACTCATAGATTGAGCTAACAAGAAAAATAAGAGAACAAATATTTTTGGTGGATGAAAGATTGCCAAGAACCCAAGGTGATCCATGAGGTGTGGAATAGTAACAGATCCAAATTAAAGGAACAATGAAAGAAACTCAAAGATCGAGCTAAAAAGAAAAACATGATTTTTTTTGGTTGATGTAAGATTCCCAAGAACCCAAGATGCTCCTTCATCATCATATAGATGGTAGTGGTGGTGTGGTTTTGGATCTTTCTTCATGGATTAATAAACACATTGTTGTGTTTCGATCGATCCCTAGAACCATTGAGTTTGGGCTACTATTTTAATTAAGGATATGCTTGTGGGGTTTTTCTATATTTAAGATCCTAATTATTTTGTGGATAGAATTATCCTTTGGGATTGGATGTGATCCTCTCTTCCTAATGCTGAATGGGTCTTGGGAGGAGATTTTAATATGGTAGAGTAGCCTATTGATTGAACTTGGAACCCCCTTAATATTGGAAAGAGTCACCTGATGATGCATGATATGTTTCATTAATGGAAACTACATTAACTACTCTTGGCCATATTTTAGTTTTGTAAGTTAATCGAAGGTTTGGATGTAAGAAAATGACTAAGTACCAAAAGCAGAGTAGTATACAGTTAGATAGAACAACTTGGTACATATGGATGATAGAGAGTTAGAGGTTGTGATTGTAGAGCATGAAAGTAGACATCCTAATATGTCTAATTTGATCTTCACAGATTTTGAAGTTTCGATATGGATGAGATGTTCACTGGTGAACATCGGTTTGACAATTGTTTGGGCTAGAACATAGCAGTTCGGTAATATCATTCGATGTACTTGGTTAATTAGTTTAGAATTTTGGTTTATTGATTAATAATGCTAGAGATGACTATGGAGGACATTAAATTTTCTTAGCAAGATTTGAATTGATGATTTGATTGAGACTTGGCGCAAAGGTTGTACATGTTTCATTATCTTATTTTGGGCTAACAAAGTTACACTTTTGAGTTTATGATCTCATATATAAGATCGAGTTTTTGGATGCGATGAGTAGAAATGAGTAGATGTAGATAGAAGGATTTGATACATAAGCAAAATGATATTTTTGGATGTGATACTCATGTTGTACATCATCCAAACTGTATTGGCATAGTTGATGCTACTTGTTAGTTTGGTTTTTGAGACTGTGAAGTCCTATCTAAATTTTATAATTAAAGATAGATCGGTAAACTTGATTGAGGGTCAAATCTTTATTTTGTATTGAGAAGTGTGCTCTAAGATGTAAGATTGAATACATGTTCATTCTCTCTTATGTACTATTACCTTTAACAAGGTACTTATTAGAACAATAGTGAGATATTTTAGTGGGTACCATCCCCACTAGGGTTTTTTCCTTATCAAGGTTTTCCATGAAAATAAATCATGGTGTTATAATGTTATGTGTGATCATTCTATGTTATTTTCTTTTAGTTATTTGTGCTTTCAAGTTTTGGTATTGGATTAAGAAATTTAATAATATTGCTGCATCGATTCACCTCCCCTCTCGGTGCTCCCTAATTTTAACAATTGGTTTTAAATCCTAGTTCCTTGGAGAAAGTTTAATAGCTTGAGGAAGATCTTGATGGAAGTACTCTAATGCCCAAAATATAAGGACAAAACACAACAATTTTTTTTTTTGAAAGAACACTATACGAAAACTATGGTTACATACACAAAGCTCATTTGATGTGAAGCTTGAGACATGATGACTAGTCACCCAACGTCTCATAAGGGAAATCATGGCATGCGCTGGCGTGCCAACATCCCTTGTGCGTCAGACGTCATTAGGTGACATATTAATCCTAACTGGGTTGGGTGTGAAAGATTCATTAGGATATATTACAGTTCAAATTTCAATTAAGAATTAGGAATATTCCCTCACTTAACTAGGATATGGAAATTATAAGTCATCGATTCAGGATGAAATGAGTTTAGGGGACATACCCCTTTGAAAGAAATGCAATAAGCATAACGACTTAATTTAAATAGTTTATCCAACACTAACTTCTTAATTAAATTTATTATTACCCTATTTGACAAGATGAAAGGATTTAATTGAAACTAGATTAAATGAAATATCTTCACTATTAATCTTAAATTGAAACATAACCCTCTAAAATAGAATAATAACAAGGTCTTTAATTAAATAAAAAATAATTATAATAATATTCCCAATTTTAAAGTAAATCCTAGAATCCCATTTCTATTTTTTTTAAATTTGCAATTAGATGCAAAATAAATAAAAGAAATAAAAATAATAATATTAACATTAGTTCCTTATTTAAATTTCAATAATGTTCAAAATAATAAATTTTAATAAAAATAATTTAGTACTAATTCAAAAGGTAAATAAACCCAACTAATTTAATTTCCTAAAACTCAAACCCCCAAGAATATTTTAAAACTAATAAAAGTTTGTTTAAAAATTAAAGGGAGGTGCTCACAAAATCCCTTTATATAATTATTAAATTAAATTCCCTAAATCTTAAAGAAATTAGATGCCACGAATAACATATAAAAAAACAAGAATATAAAATAAAATAAAGGAAACATTCCTAAGTGGCTTCCCTAACCCTAATTTGAAATTAGGGTTGGGAACACTTTTATAAACCACTAGAAACCCTAATTTCTCTCATTTCATTATGCAGGCTTCTGGGAAGGAAGATAGGTGATTTCAAGCTTGTACACACAGGTGTACATGTGTGCATATACACACCTATGGTGTGTATATTCACACATATACACTCTTGTGTATATGATAAAGGAGGCTTAATGAATATCTATACTCCAACAGAGGCTAGATTCGGGTATCCATTACTACATACCTAGTTTTACCACAGCAAGGTAAAACAACGAAGTTTTCTTTAAAAATTACATTGTTGTGCATTTTTAAAAAAATATTACTTTTATTAGTTTAGGGTTTTATTTTATTTTATTTTTACTAAAAAAAATCCAGCGTACTGCTGGCCCTGTGCGCACATTTCGGCAAACGCACGCGGAGGGGAGTCGAGCTCCTCACCACCAATGGTGGCGGGGCTCCTCCTGCCCATTGCCCCCAAGGGGACGATGACAAGGACTGCTCCTCGCACCCTGCAAGAGGGCGGCAAGAGCAAAGCTCTACCGCAGGGGAAGGGCTTCGGCCTGACCCCCCCTAAATAAAAATAAAAATTATAATTTTTTTTTAGTAAAGTTTGTTTAAAAAGAAACAAATTTCAGAAGCATTTGGGGGTTTAAAACCTGAGTATGTTAGTAAATTTTTTTTAATAGAAAACTTTATTTTATATAATATATAATATATATTAATATATATTACTATATATATATTAATATATATTACTATATATATATTAATATGTATAGTATATATACATATATTATAATATTCTATATATATATATATAAAGCTTTAGAATAAAGAATATTATAATATATGTATATATACTATACATATTAATATATATATAGTAATATATATTAATATATATTATATATTATATAAAATAAAGTTTTCTATTAAAAAAAATTTACTAACATACTCAAGATATATATATATATATATATATATATATATATATATATATATATATATATATATATATATATATATATATATTTATTTTCTTTTTTTAGTAATATAAACTATTTTATTTTATATGATAAAAAAATTAAAGACTAAATAGATTTAAATATAATAGTGTTTACATATATACATACTCTGTGTATATATATGTAAATACTATTAAATTCATATTAATATATTTGCACAATAATTTGTACAACTCATAGTTTGAGAAATCTGTTAATTGTATAATAGTATTATACTGTATACAAATCACATATTCTTTGATTAATAGGGGAAGTTTGATTAATGAGTTTAAATTATCTGTTCTTTTTTTTTTTTATGATATTCAGTTCTGTTGTAGTTTCATGCATATCTCTAAATTTAAATTAATAGATTACATGGAGAGTAAAACTTTTTTAAACACAAAAAAACAACAACATTGCAATATAGTTTTAATTCAATAATAGAAAATACTACTTATATGAAAGTGAAATAAGACAAGTAAAGGTGAACATTTTAAATGTATTTCTTTTTTTCAATTTCTTTAACTTAAGTAATGCAGGAATTTAAACAATTATGAATTCCTGTAATAATCTCATAATTGAAAATGGAAACTAATAATCAATATTACATACAAATTCATTTTATGCATACCCATGATAAATTCATATTTTCAGGAAAGTTTTAAAAAAGAAATTTATACCCATATATGAAAACAAAACTAAATAAATATTAATTTTGAAATACTCCCTCAATATGAAATCCTTACTTAAAGAATAGTAACTTGCTACAATTTCCTAAATGCAAAAATTTTCACAATTCATTCTCATATAATTCAATCTAATTTCCAAAACTAATACAATTAAACCCATTCCTTACAATTTAAATTTACAATAATTAAACCAGACTTATATGATATCATTCCTTAGTTTCAAGTACTTCAAACTTCCATGGGAGCATAGCAACTTGAAGGCTCTTCAATTCAGCTTTAAAGCAAACCTGCAAACCACACCTTTTCTTTTCATGACCATGGAGGCTCAGCTCCCAACCAAGGCCATTACATTTCCACCCGCGAGCTAGGGGAAATGAGGAAGATAGGTAACAAACAAGCCACACATTCACACAAGAACATGAAACCATAACAACACATTTACTCCCATTCCCAAGTTTTGCACATAGGATCAAATTTGATCCATCATAGGGTGAAGGTGGGAACAATCCTTGGAGATGCCATACTCAACAACAACAAGTATCTTTTTCTTTTCAAATACAACATGCCTTCACAAGGATTCAACCCAAACAAACTAGCTCATCACATAGAGCACAATTCTCTCTCCTTATGCCTCCCAATAAGCAATACAAGTAGGCTTCATGGATGCTCATACATCCATGCTCTACACAAAGACTTTCCCAACTAATCCCTTCACCCCCAAGATTCTCAATCCTCCCAAGGATGAGTCTAATCTTGCACTCCCATAACAAACACAACAAAGCAAGGAGGAAACAAAATAAACTCCCTGTAAACAATTGAAAATACAACACAACATAGTCTCACAACATTTCAACTAAACAATACAAATACACAACAAAACTTCCATGATAGATGCACCTACCTTTCTTCAAAGCTATGGAAATGGTGAATTTGATGAAGAGCTCAACTATCATTTCCTAGCTTTCCTTGTCCTTCTTAAGCCTCTAGATCTCTCAAGGTCAATTCTCCTCAAAACAAGAATGCATAGTGTAGAAGTATTTTTCCTTCCTAGTCTCTATTTCCTATTAGAAAATATTCCTCTCTCCTACCCTCATCCCAAGGTAAAGTAGATATCTTGGTTCTTGTTAACTTTCCAGATGCCCCTAACTAAGGAATGGAAGGTAATTCAAGACATGGGAAGAGAGATTATCCTTATAAACATACCCAATTTCGTCACTTTCAAAGAAGGCTCTCTTTGAGAAGCCTTTTGGAAGCTTTAGGTGAATAAAAGGGTAAACGTTGACCCCCAAACCTATGCACATTCCTTGGGGTACTTAAAACTAACCCTAATCACTCCCTAGGTCTCAATTTAACCCTTCAAAAACCCATGTGAAGTTAACTCACGAAAATGGGAAGTGACGAGACACATGCCTTGGTTCCCTAACCCACTAACTATACTTAGGGACTCACAAGGTGACCTAAGGGTGAAGTAAGGTCAACTTTCCACTTAGGCATGCCAACACATAACACTAGTATCAAGTGACACAACAAAAGAAAGTACACATCACACCACTGAATTAAACACATGGCATGCCTAATGGATAATCACATTTTCATTTACACATTTAAATTTACATCCAATTATGCACTTACAACACTTACAAATAACATTCACTCATGCATCACATTTACGAAATTAAAATCACATAACAACGAGGTCGTTCTCTTCCTAGAGTCGACCTAGGCCATATATTATTTTCACATAAATCCATCCTTGTTTCCCCACATTTAAAACCACGGTCATAATCCTGCACACTCGATTCAGATATCAGTACCTCATGAAATCAATGCATATATAAACATATCAAAAGAGAAATAGGATCTATGATAACATTCAAATACGAATACATTTGAGAAATTGCATTTCATGATTTCAACATAAACATAATCCATATTGTACCCTAATCTATAAGCATCAAAATGTAAGTTCAATTTCACTTAACAAGTAACCCTAAGTCAATTACAGAAACATTGTATTAGGAAATCAATCATCATAACTAACTAAATTTATCTTCCATAAGATAACGCAAATCAATATACAGAATCTAGGATTCAATTATCTTTCTTTATCATAAAGTTAGTATGAATCTAACATACACATGTAAAAGTACGTATAACATCATCATCCATATAAATATGTAAAATCATCACATAATGTCTAAAGATAAGAAGTCATAATCAAAATGGGTCTAATGTCATATAACAATGTATCAACTAGATAGTCCATGTTAAAAATATCAGTCGAGCTAAGATGGGTTGGGGTAGGACCTCACAAGTACCTAGAAATATTTAGAAGAATCTTTTGAATGCACTTGAATATCTAGACAGATCCAATTCTCGCATCTTTGATTTGGAAGAAAAATTGAAAACTGCTAATAGATTCATTAACAATCTGAAAGAGCAATTGAGGCAATCCAGAGATAAGAGGAAAAAACTTGTGGACTGGTTATCACAAAAAAGAAATGACTCTACATCTCATGGAGATGAAAAACCTAAAGAATATGATCTGATTGTGAAAGAAAGAGACAACCTAAAGAATGATATGGAATCCATGGCAATCAAGATGACTAAAGAAATAGAAGAGAAAAAGACTCTTGAGAAATACTTGAAGGCTAAAATTGAAGAATGCAACAAGATGAATGGTGAATTTGGACAGTTGCAAATATACCTTGAAGAATCTAAACATAATGAGCAAGATTTGGAATGAGTAAATGAGATATTGAGAAGAGATCTAGTTGATGCTAGATAAATTTAAAAAAATCAAATCTAGCTCTGCAAAGGTTGATGAGAAAATTGCAAATCAGAGAGCACCCAGAGAAAAGAAAGGATTGAGATTTGAAAAAGGAGAAAGCTTTGGATCTGGATAGGAAAGTAGTGATACAGAAAAAATAAGGAAGAACCTAAGAAAACACCTTTTAGGGAAGCAAATGGACAAAGATTCAATGGAAGATGTTTCACATGTAACATATTTGGTCACATGACAAGAGAACATAGAAGCAACACCTCTTCTACACTATTTCTAGGCTACTACTTCACATGATGGAAATATGGACACAAATCTAATGAATGAATATCTAAAGTCAGACTTAATACAAGTCCTACAAGAAAAGATAATCCTACATGTTTCAAATGCAATAACTTTGGTCACTTAGAAAGGGATTGTAGGTTGAGGAATAATTAGACTAATAAGAGGTATGTGAATTTGAATGTTACTTGTTACAAATGTAATAATATTGGTCATATAGCTAGAAATTGTAGATATAACAATGTTGGAATGAGAATGAATGGTTCAACTGAAAAGAATAGTGCAAGAAATGATAATAAAGGAAATACAAGATATCAAAATAGAGACAAAACATATTTTAATTGCAAAAAGATATGACATATTACTTGATATTGTAGATCTAACAATGGAGGAGAGAAAAAAAATGGATCAGATGGCAAAGGAAAGTAGATCATGTGAGTTGATGAAACCCGAGAGAAAATGAATAAGACATGGGCTAAGAAAGAGAAAATTGATGCTTCTGGACAGGTCACACTAGCTCTTGGTGTGGACACGTCGCCATCTAAGTAATTAGTTAATAGGACATAAGGGGGATTTTTCATTAGAAAAATCTTTTGTCACCCCATGAATCAGAGCGGTAAAGACTGCAATGGAGGATTTAGTTGCAGATTTATTCAAAAAGGCTATGTTCAAAATCACATATGTTTTCATGATCATATTATGGATCACAAGAAAACTTAGATTTCACTAGTTATAACATATTTTTGGAAGCTAGGGTATAAACGACATTAAATGAAATAATCTAATTGAATTTAAGGAATAAAAAGGGTGTTATATAACTTCATTTGAAACTTTTCTATCTTGAGAATGAGTGATTACCTAAAAGAAGGAGATCTAACAATGAATCAAGCAATCGATTAGATTTTGCAAGCAAACCCTAAAATGATGATAAAAGGTATTTATCTTTGTAGAAACTTGTTGAATTCATTAGAGTAGAATGGATACACCTCAGATTGTTGATATGTTAGAGAATAAAAGGTATAAATTCAAGAAACATCCATTTAAATATATGGAAGATGATCCAGACATCACATTTTCTCATGTGCCCTACAAAGTTTTTCATATTGAGGATATTCGTGCATACATTTAGAATAAGCTTGAAGAATTGGGAGATTATGATATTCTAAAGAAAAATATAACACTATGTGTTGATGGAAATTTGAAAGATGAGTTCAATAAGATTGATGAAATTAACCTTGCACAATATAAGGACTTTTATGTCTTTGATGAACTAGAGTGGGTTAGGATTGTGTTAGGAAGGATCCATGATCAATTTTTCTAGCTTAGAGACAAACCTATAAAGATTACCAAGGAACTAATCCATGCAGTTACTAGGTATAATGAAGTTGGTGAGGTACTGACATTGAGATCAACAAAGAAGGACATTGATGAACAACTTACTAAGTCAAAATGAGATAAGAGAGCCATGAAAATTAATGATATAAAACAACCTGATGTAAAATTTTCTTCAATGATTCTTCGTTATAAAGTTTACCATAGCAAAAGAATCAATTCTATGTCTGCTACTATTATTCACAGTGCTTACCGAATGTTGGAGGAAGATGATCAAATAGATTTTTGTGATATTTGAGGGAATAGTTGATGGAGAATATTGGAAGGATTAAGAAGGATAAGACAAATCTTTAAGTATGGATAATTGATTATTCATATATTTTTCTACCTAATAAACTATTTCCACGGTACTAGTAATGTGACTTGGTAGAAGAAAATCCCTACAACAATACAGATTAGTAGATTCCATCAGATGCAGAAAAAGGAAGACATTGATCAACAAATATTTGGTTATTTCAAAATATTTCAAAAGAAAATGCAAAAGAGGGAAAGAATACCAAAGATTTTGGTTGATAAATATAAGGATATAGTTTGTTTCATGGTTGAAACTGATGTCTTCTATATGGAGGCAGCTCAATTGAGGACCCTTTGGATTCCACCAATGGGATATGAAGTAGATTATGATATTTTGGTTAGGTATGTTGAGAAGATGCTGAGTAAACTGATAGATCCTAATGCTAAAAGGTTTGATACTTAGGTTGAAAAGTATTAGAAAGTTCAAGTCAACTTCATGATGCAATATTGACCAAGAAAATTAAGAAGATGGTGGACAACATTGCTTAGAAGGAAGGTATAAGCAAGGAGCAGATGGAATAAATTAGAAGAAAGCAATAAGAGATATAGAAAAATAAGACAACACAAGAAGCACCAATTGAAGTTGAGAAGGAAGCTTCTCCACCTCCACCTATGTCTATGCCATCCAGCCAGAGAACAACTAGGAGTGCAACTAAATCTCTACAACACCTCCTAGATCACCTTCACTAAAGGTTACAAGGACAATATTTGAGGGATCACAATTTGAAGCTATATTGAGTAGACTGAAGCAAAAGAGTGCAGGACCACAAAAGAGATAAAAAGTAGATAAAGATGATTCTTCAACTGATTCAAATCAATCGAAGAAGAATATAATGACTAAAGGTGCTACTATTTCTATGATTATCAAGGACAAGCCTATGCATATGCAAATCGAGTTGATTTAAAGTTTTAGACAAAGAAGTTAAGTATGGTATTCTAGTTCAATTGAATAAGTGTTGGAAAAATGGTCAACGCTCCCCTCAAGATTCATGACATGGTTTAACAACCTCCTATATCTTCTATAAGTCTAGTGGTTGTATCAAGCATTAAGAGGCTGATCTTTTGGTGTAACAACTACTACTTGTAACAAGTGGTATTAGAGCTTAGTCACATGTTCAAATCCCCTTAGGTAACATTGAGGGGGATATTGTTGGAAAAATGGTCAGCACTCCCCTTGGGATTTGTGACATGGTTTAACAACCTCCTATGTATTCTATAAGTCTAGTGGTTGTATCGAGCATTAACAGGTTGATCTTTTGGTGCAACGACAGCTACTACTTGTAAAAAGAAGTACTATCATTTATTTGATGAATTTAAGAGAATAAGACTAGATAAAGGTGTAATTGCACATCTAAACAAATTCAATAAGTCATTGGTTGAGATAAATGATCAGATACCTAATCATCTATATGATATATTAGGAGAAAGAAGACTAGTTTCTCTAGAGGAAGACAAAAGGATAAGGGAGACATCTATATCTAAGACATGTCCGGTAATTAGTAATGATGAAAGGAAAAACTTACTTGATGAAGCTAAGAAGAGGCTATTGAAAAACAAAATAATTAAAAATCTAATGGGTGGAAAGACAAAAGAAATTCTTATAGAGACTGATGAAATTATCAGTAAAATGTTAATATAAATTAGACATGATGTACTGAAAGGGAAAGAGCCAAGGAATAAGAGGAAAGAGGATAAAATATTCATTAATGATTAATTCATTTCTATAGTTAAGGAACCATATGTATTCATTATAGGAGTACCTATTACTCTTGATGGATTAGATGTGATGAGAAACAAGAAGGTGAGAAAGATCCATACACTGATCTTGCAAACATTTTGACAGAGGATGAAATAAGAGAGATCATGTCAGGAAAAGGATTCACCACAAACAAACCTATTAAGGTTGAGGCTAAATCAGGCAAGGATATTGATGAACATATTGATGATGTTCATGATCTTAATGTTGTGGACACTGAGGCTACCATAGGAGCATATGTGGAAGAAAAAGAGAAAGAAAAGAAAGTCAAGGCTCATGGTGAAAAGGATAAATGAGATAAACCAGATCAGACATATCAAGTTCAGATAGAGATTGGGCCATCTTTCGATAAGGATAAAATATTGTTGGAAAGATATTATTTTAATTCTCTTGAATAATTAGATTTTCATTTACCAATTGATTTGGAGAATATGGAAGAAGATGAGATAATGAAATTTGTAGTTTTGGATCATGCCAAAGCCAAGGAAAAATCCTTGAACAAGAGCGAGAAAGGAAGCATACTTATTTCTAGTGCAGTTGAAGTGCTTGAAAAGGTAATGCCTAATGTTCAAGTCAATCAAGGTATTTCTATTCTTGATCAGTTGGAAGGAATCTTAAATAATTTTGATACACATTTTGAGTCTTTAGAGAAGGCTACAAAAGATAAAGTTCATTAAGATTTTGGTACAAAAATATTTCATCATTTATGTTCATTAATTGCACAAGATAGAAAGTCTTTAGATTATGGAATAAATCAATTGAAGGAAGATTTTAAGGAAGGGGCAATATATTATAGATGTGTATTAATCCATTCTCACATGTTGTTGTTATTGATAAAGTCATTAAGAAAATCTAGGAAGCACTAGTAGATAGAAAAAAGGCCTTTGATTCATCAAAGGGATTTCTTTCTGATCACATCAAGGAGATAGTAAAAATAAATGATAAAATCCTAAGTTTGTAAGATGAGAGGCAAAGGATGCTTGGAAGGTTTTATGACAAGGTGGAACCTTATAGTTCCTAAGTTAGATATTTTGAAAAAGAGGTTTGGATGACGCATAAAAGATAAGTAAAGCACCTTCCCCACCAGATATTGTTCATGTTGAGGAATCAACTTATTTAATATGTGGACAGATACAGATTTTGGATATTTTGAGAAGACTTGGAATTTAGATTGGACAACTTTGAAGGATAGTTTCTCAGATGTATTCAAGTTTTTGTGAGTATGATATTATCATTTCTATATATGCGGATAATATAGGATTTTGGTAGAGCATTTTAGATTTTGGCCCTGCCTTTTTCATTGATGTCAAAGGGGAGAGATAAGTGAAAAATGATGTATAGGAGAGATTCTTACCTTAGGGGAATTCAATTTTTGGAGAGATTTTGAAACTTGGCATTTTGGGATGGACACTTAGTCATTTTTCACTAAGTGTTGCCATCAATGACAAAGGGGGAGATTGTTGGCAAGATTCACCTGATGATGCATGATATATTATCATTTTTGGAAACTAAATTAACTACTCTTTGCTATATTTTAGTTTTGTAAGTTTATTGAAGGTTTGGATGTAAGAAAATGACCGAGTACTAGAAGCAGAGAAGTATATAGTCGAATAGAACAACTTGATATGGATGGATGATAGAGAGTTAGAGGATGTGATTTTAGACCATGAAAGTAGACATCATAATATGTCTAATCTAATCTTTGCAAATTCTAAAATTTTGGTACGCATGAGATGTTTGTTGGTGAACATCGGGTTGACATTTTTTTGGGCTAGAACAGAGCAATTCGGTAAGATCATTCTGTTGGAAAGTGATTTTTTGGGAGCACTATGGATCACTTAAGGGTTTTAATTTATGGAAAAACTTATGCTGGAGTGATCACATGAATTTATGATAAGTGTGGGAGTCTCAATCATGAAAATGACCAAGTACATAATCAGGATAACAATGTTCTGCAGTACAGTTTTGGTCAGCGAAGATGGTATATGATGTATTATGGCTTGCAAAGTTACAAGAAGAGAATATGGGATATTTAGGACCTTTAGTTAAGGTCACACATGTTTGGTGTTGATATCAGGAAGGTATAGTGATATGAAGGTATGCAAAGATAGAGAATCGGTGAAATAGGGTATGTGAACAATCACGATGATTGAGGGAAGATTAGAAGGTATGGTAACGTGCTAAGTCAGATGAAAGTTGTATATTGCTGAAACTTTGGTAATATAAGATGGTTGAATCAGTATTTATCCTTTTTATAAATATTTATTATGTTTTGTATTGTATTTGAGAGCCGACTGGATGGTAGAATTGATATAAGTATAGAGTGTTTTGTGAAAGAGATAAGTGTAAAACTATGAGATAGAAATGGATGAGAATTTGGGATATCAGTAAAGGTAGATAGTAGATGTGAGATCTGAGATTGACAGAACTATAACTAGAACTATCAAAGCATAACAGATGCTTGTATTGTTCACTACTTGAAGAACACTTTTGTGACAAAGTTTTGATTATAAGAGCTATATGCTCACCACCTTTAACAAGGTTTCTGTATACCCCTAACAGGGTTTTTTATTCCTCTAACAAGGAAATGTACTATGTAATACTTAGCTCCTAACAGGGCTAGATCTCCTAATAGGGATTCAATATTTTAGTGCATAGTTGTGGGTACCATCCCCACTGAGGTTTTCCCTTGGCCAAGGTTTCCTAAAAAACAAATCACGATGTTATGAGTTATGTGTTGTGTGTATATGTTCTTTTCATTTCAGCATTAATATGGTTTATTTATAATTGG